>ONZH01006682.1:0-25537 GCA_900303285.1 Rhinella marina
TCCTGCTACCTCATCTAACTTGGGCACTCTGTTGTCACCGCCATGCTGTGTCAGGCTAAATTTTTGCGTGGCTCACCTGCTACCTCATTTAACTCGGTCACTCTGTTGTCACCGCCATGCTGTGTCAGGCTAAATTTTTGGGTGGTTCAGCTGCTATCTTAGTCTAACCAAGCCACTCTGGGGTTCACCGCCATGCTATAATCTGCAATCTCAGTCTTAACAAGTCATCCTGGGTTTCACGCCCATGCTGTAAACTGCAATCTCAGTCAAACTATGTAATTTAGGGGTTCAGACTACAATTGTAGCGGGTTCACCTGCTATCTCAGTCACAGACTGTCATTCAGGGGTGCACCACCATGCTTTTTCAAACCAATTGTTTCTGAGGGTCACCTCCAGGCTCTCACCCACGATTTTTTGGAGGCTACACTGTCGCCCAAAATTGTCTTGAGGGTCACCGGAGGCCTCTCCCCCACAACTTCAAGGAGAGTTACTACCCTGCCCTGGCACACAAACATTGTCTTGAGGGGCACTAAAAGGCTCTGCACCCACCCACTTGTGGAGACTAATGGGTGGGTGCAGTGTGCGTCTTAGCCCGTCTGGAATTAGGAAAGCTGGGTACTGTGCTTGGAGGTCTTTGTGTCTGTTGTGGACAGGGTGGGTGTGGGGTGCGTGTTTGCCCGTCTGGGATGGGAAGAGCTGGGCACTGTGCTGTGAGAACTTTGTGTACGCTGTGGACTACTGGATGGGTGTGGGGAGGGAGACGCTTATGCCTGCGTCCTGGGGCGGGGGATAGGACAGCAGTGCCAGCATGGGCAATGGTGTCACACGCAGGCGTGACTTTCGTTGCACCTAGTTGGGTGCTTTCCTAACATGTGCCAGCGCATGTGCCTTGCCCATCTTGGTCTGGGTCAGCACAATTGTCTTGAGAGTCACCACCAGGCTGTTACCCATAATTTGGCGTAATGGTGCGATTAGGCAGCCTCAGAATCATCCATGCATGCTGTCCCTGCTGTTTCCTGTCCATTTCCGTGGTGTTTCCATCATTTTCTGAGGTTTCCAGGTTTTCACGCAACTTTCCCTGTGCAGAGCTTTGGTCCCCTGCAAAAAATGCTCGAGTCTCCCATTGACTTCAATGGGGTTCGTTATTCGAAACGAGCACCCGAGCATCGGGAAAAATTTGACTCGAATAATGAGCACCCGAGCATTTTAGTGCTCGCTCATCTCTATATGTAACCCTTACAGTTCTGGAATGTGTTGGATAACGCTGACAGATTTATCCAACACATTACAGAACTGTAAGGGTTACATAGCATCATAAATCAGTATAATGCTATGTAACTCTCGTTCAGTGCCGGGAGGTCAGTACACAGCACACGTTGCGGGAGACGTCCGAGTCTCCCGCTTGTGTGAAAGGGGCCTAAAAGTATTTGATTGCCTCAAAAGTGGTTTATCCTACAACTGACAATGATCACTGCTACTACTAGTTGCACACAGTTTATTTAATTGCCACAGTGGCTACAACAAATCAACAGAAAACCATTTTTTATTCACACAAACCTTAGAAGCCTCCAAACCCCTTGCCCTGTGCAATCAAGCGTAGGGCAATGGAGAGTATCAGGGTTTAAAATGCTACAATTCTCATAGTTCAGATATGACCCCAGACAACAATGTTAAATATTTAACTGTAAACTTTGATATTTTATTACATATACTCTTGAAAAATATAATTTTATAGCAAAGTTGAAAATTAAAAATTGTTAAAATTACCTTAATGTAAGCAATAACTGTTCAGCTGATGATATACTTCTTTGGAAAGTGGTTATTACTTCCGATATGGCAGGCAACAGACATGCAGCGCAGAGGGGAGAGAAGGAGAGTACCCTTTCACTAGGGAGAGGGAGGAGTGGTGACCAGAGGCGGATTGGCCATAGACCTTACCGGGAAATTTCCCAGTGGGCCTCCTGAGTCCTCCTCATGGCCACCAGTGGCCGTGAGGAGGACTCACAGCCACCAGTGGAAGTTTTTGGGGATATATTTTGTGATGGACTGTAGTATTTGGCTCTGTTGGGGTGGTATAATGTGGCACAATATGGGATTGCTGGCCGTGTCTTCCATCAATTTGGACCCGACTACAAAACTGGGCCACTTTAAGTATTTTTTCCAGGGCCACTTTAAGTTCCCAGTCCGCCCCTGGTGGTGACCCCTAACTCACCTAGCACTGGCATCTGGCTGCCCTGACGTCCCTAGATGGGCTGCTCATGCGATGATCATGTGCCTCATCCCTGGCTTACCCTGAAATAACCGCTAGGTAGTGAATAGGGTGGTGGGAGCACTAGTCCTCACCACTGACACCTAGGGTAACAACAGGGAAAGGACAAACAACACAAACAATCCCCGATTGAGACAACAACAGGAGTGAACCGGGGATCCCACAGCACCAGTTCCAACACCTGCACAGCAACTCAAACTCCACAAGAAGTCAGTATAGAAGATCTGGAAAGAAGGTCTATATCTGGCAACAAGGGAAGCAGAAAGGGGGAATATATAGTATCTGGAAGTGGCTGACAGAGAATAGCTAAAAGGAAAGCTACAGATTCCTAAATGGGACACAAATGATCACAAATCTAAGCTGGAAAACCTGGAGCGGAATCCATTCCCACCAGTGGGTCATGGAGTGATCTCTTGAAACCAAGCGCGTAGCTTCCCACTGCGACCTTCTGAACCCAGGCACAACAGGGTCGGTGATAGGTTGTGATACCCTCGTGACAGTGGTGTCATGTCTTTCAATCCGATGAGAGACCCTTTCAGAAAATCGTCATAAATGGATATGTTCATCCGTAGATAATTGAAAAACTTCTCTGGATAATTTTTCAGTTCTGGAAAAAGGACTTCAAAAGCACCCCTCCTCATACTGGCCAAAGTGATAGGGTGAACCCAATAGTGACAAGGTCATCATCTAGACTGAAGACGTCTCCTCCAGCATGATACCAGGATTAGCACCTGAAATCCAAATCGGATGTGGTCTGGCATCATGTTCACCATCTTCAGAAGCAGCATCTGAGGGATATGTGACCTTCTGTACTCTTTTATAGCCACTGTACAATTTGCATATCAAATTCAAAGTTTTGATCTTTGGAATTCTTAAAGTGTAACTGCCGTTTCATTTTTTATACTGTAATGGCATAGTATACCATATAGTATATGTGCCTTAGTGTTTTAACATTTAATCATTTTCAGTTTCACATGAGAAATGTGTGCCACTTTACCATTGTGCAGGGCTCTTCTCACACCGTTGCCATGTGCAGTCCGTCTTCTCTATCTGATAAACAAGAGACGGGTGAGCTCTGGGGGGAGGAGCTCAGCCCAGGATACGCGTTCACAGTGTAGTAGGACACTGGCTCCTCCTCCCAGCCTTAGAGCTAATTAGGTATTGCATATAACAGCCCAACTAATTTTATCCCTTTAGCCCCAGCTATCTTATTTTCTTCTCTTCTGCCTCATGTGTCTCCTTTCATTTTCCCCATTCCCTGCCAGCATGTAGTGTACACATTGCGCTGCTGGAGGCAATGGGCACCGCTTGTCTCCCTTCACAGCAGCTCGATCTGACAGTATAGATCGCACTGCTGGATGGGAGAGCCGTGTTGGAGCTGATCTGCACTTGTCTCTCTTCACAGCAGCGCAATCTACACTGTCACTGTCACTGAAGGGAGACAAGTGCAGATCATCTTCAACATAGCTTTCCCCTCCAGCAGTGCGATCTACAGATGTAGCAGCACTAGCGATCACAGGAGAATCGCGTGAGCACAGAACAATATCGTAAATAGAGTACGCATCTGATGATTTGTACGCTAATGCTATTCAGTGTACGCTAATGCGAACGCATTCGTATGCTAATGCTATTCATTGTACGCTAATGCAAACGCATTAGCATATGAATGCTATGCATTGTACGCTACTGCGCACGCATTTGTATGCTAATGCATACACATTGTACGCTAATGCGTACCAATTCACCTAATTAGCGTACTTTTACTGTGAGTGAAAGAGGAGAAGTCGCGATTCGTTAGCAACGCTATGCTAGTTCATGTGAGGAGAGCAAGGGCTTATGGGAAGTGAGGGAATACAGAATGGCCTCAAGGAAGGGCAAAGATCACCACAGGAAGAGCAGCAGAGGCCATCTTAGGAAGATGCTGAAATAGAGGCACAGAGAAATATGGTTGCTAAGGGCTGAATACTGACATCAGGAAGATAAAATTAACTGAAAAATACAGATTCATGAATATCTGCCCTGCAGCATCACATATGTTATTTCATTTTTGGTAGTGAAATGGCAGTTACGCTTTAAAAAATGGATCCTTTATTCTGTTTGAAACCGGATGATAAGGGATGAAATGAATCTGGTAATTTGATCCAGCTGCATATGGTATAACGGATCTAGCAGGCTGTTCCCTTGCCGGAACAGCCTGCCGGATTGAAGCAACGCAAGTGTGAAAGGACCCTAAGATTTCCAGCAATGGTTTTCCAAAAGCTAAGAGAATTAAGTGACCCTCTGATGGAACTTCAGATTGCCAATGGGGAATGAGACTTGTCAGGTCTTGTATTCCCAGATACAGCACGTGGCATCAACCTCGTAGTACTGAAGCTACCTTATAGTCTGCAAAAGAAGTGGATCACTCAATGCTCCAAGTGTAAATAACTGCACAATTCCTCCATCTTCCCATTTCGCGCGCCAACAAGCCAAGACCGGAAATGATCCTAGTTTGACTTCTCAACATTTGACACTGCTTATCCTAAATAAGGAAAATATGCCTTAGTTTTTAACCTGAAAAGCACACCTGTTGAAGTACACAAAACCAGGGTACATGCCCAACAGACTCCTCACGCAAAACATGCAGCACTGAGAAGACCAACAAAAGACCCATGCAAAGAATGGACCTCATCCACTGCTAACGTGCAGAGAGTTTACATATCTTGTAAACTGTACAGCAAATGTCAAATGCTCTGAATGTTTAAAATAAAATGCAGTGTATTGCAGCAAATTGCTTCAATTGTTACATTTATTAGACAAGCAGATATCCAGTTTAAAATTACTGAACGTTTTTGTGTACGTATTTGCCTTCTTCAGAGAACTGGATGAGCCGCACTAAGTAGAAGGAGGAAAAGGGGCTAGAGCCCAGAAGAAGAGATTGCAAGGGGTTAAACACCCCTGGTGGCGCTTTGTTTGTGGGCTCTGTGGCCCTGGATAGGCGCAGTATGTAGTTGGGCTAATGCCCTAAGGACATGGTGCCATTTCCTTAGGCCATTAGCCCAACTACACTATTTGGCTCTCCAGGGCCACAGACCCCACAAATACAAAATACAGAAAAAAATTAAATAGTACATGAACCGTTTGTGCAGACCACAGACTGCACACATCCACAATTCACTGGCATGTAAAAGAGGTGTGAGATAGGATAACAGCTAGTGTTGATCGAGCACCGTAGTCTACAGAGCACCCAAGCACAATGGAAGTCAATGGGAGAACCCAAGCACTAAACCAGGCACCCCCTGGGGAGGGTGTCTGGTTCATAGGGAAAGGTCAGAAAATGATGGAAACACCACTGAAATGGTTTGGGAACAGCATGGGGAGGATGTCTGGATGCATCTTGGACTCCAAAGTCTCTGCTGTTAAGGATGTTGTCCGAGTATTACGCCACTTTTACAGAATGACAATAATACGCCCAAAACCGAAGATAAAATTGATTTTAGAGGAAAAATTGTTAGGAAACATATATTTACTTGTATATAAAGTGCAAGTGCTGCCAAAAATTACAAGGAAGAGGCACACATATTACACATAAATGGGCATCAGACACACCCTTGAAAAATTATGATTGATGGCCTGCTGCTGACACTCAAAAACATTAGGGGTGAGTGCCTGCTTCTGATCTGACTGTCTAAAACATTAGGGGCGAGTGCCTGCTGCTGATCTGACCATGTAAAACATTAGGTATGAGGGCCTGCTGCTGATCTGACCGTGTAAAACATTAGGAGTGAGGGCCTGCTGGTGAACCTCTTAAAAATTTTAAGGCGAGGGCAGCCTAATAAGCAGTTTGATATGATGGAGGAAGAGGACGAGAAGGGGTGCATGGGAATACAGTGTATTCAATACACCCTAAAAGCCACATTTAAAGTTCCTTTATGTTCAGCCGCTTTCCTCTGGTGGGGTAGCAAAGTCAGGGGCAATCCAGGCCTTGTTCATTTTGATAAGAGTCAACCTGTCAGCATTTTCAGTTGACAGGCGGATGCGCTTATCAGTTATTATGCCCCCAGCGGCACTAAATACCCGCTCCGACAAAACGCTGGCGGCAGGGCAGGCCAGCACCTCCAAGGCATAGAGCAGCAGTTCGTGCCACGTGTCCAGCTTATACACCCAATAATTATAAGGCACAGAGGGATCACTGAGGCAGTTGACATGGTCAGCTAGGTACTCCTTCACCATCTTCAAAAACGTTTCCCTCCTTGTGAGACTAGGTCGCTCATCAGGGTGAGGGTGCTGGCGGGGTGTCATGAAACTGTCCCAGGCCTTAGAGAGTGTCGCCTTGATTCTGTTGGAACTGCTGTGTGTTCCCCTCTTCTCCCCTCCTCCGGTGGCCAAGGAAATACGTACTCTGCTGCCAGCATTGTCAGCTGGAAATTTTTAGAGCAATTTTTTTCACAAGGGCCTTCTGGTATTGCACCATTTTGCTTGTCCTCTCTACCACAGGAATAAGAGATGAGAAGTTCTCTTTGTAGTGGGGGTCGAGAAGGGTGAACAACCAGTAATTGCTAAAATGCGTATAACGCGAGGGTCACCGGAAAGGCAGCATAGCATGAAGTCAGCCATGTGTGCCAACAGACAAGGCTCACCTCACCAGGAGGATGACTCTTAATCTCCTCGTCCTCTTCCTCCTCTTCGGCCCATCCATGCCGAAGAGATGGAGTAAACCTGCTATGGGTACTACCCTCTGTCGTGGGGGCAACCGACTCCTGCTCCTCCAATTCGTGTGCTGTTTGTTACCTAAGCAAATAAGTTTCAGCACAGCCTGTTGCCGCTTCCCGACTGCTGTGCTACACTGATTCCAGCTAATGACTGAAGTCTGACTGGTGCTGCAAGATGAGAATTCGGAGGTGGAAGTGGAAGAGGAGGTGGAGGAAGAGAAGGAGGGGTTGCAGCCGCTACTGTAGGTGGTGGCGGAAATTCCAGATGGAAGTAGGGCCCGCAATCCTTGGCGTCGGTAGCACCTGTGCCTTCCCAGGGTATGACTCGCTCCCAGCCTCCACAAAGTTCACCCAGTGTGCCGTCAGGGAAATGCAGCATCCCTGGCCAAAAGCACTTGTCCATGTGTCAGTCGTTAAGTGGACTTTCCCAGTAACTGCGTTGGTCAGGGCACGGGTTATGTTTCGGGACACCTGCTGGTGTAAGGCGGGGATGGCACACCAGGAAAAATAGTGACGGCTGGGGACTGTGTAATGAGAGACAGCCGCCGCCATGAGGCTGCAAAAAGCCTCAGTGTCCACCAGCCTAAACGGCAACATTTCCAGGGCCAGCAATTTGGAAAGTTGCGCGTTTAATGCTATGGCCTGTGGGTGGGTGGCTGGGTATTTGCGCTTGCGTTCAAGTGCCTGTGGTAAGGACATCTGTACGCTGCACTGGCACACAGAAGTGGACTTGCTAGCTGATGGTGATTGCGAAGGTCCAGGTGCAGGGCAGGAGGCATCTAGGCCTGCATCTTGGACAGCCTGTAACACAGGGGAAGGGGAGGCAGTGGTGTGACCCGCAGACACCGATCGTGGACTTTGTCCACCGATCATCAGCACTTTCCTCAAAAAAGCACCATATTGCGGAACACCTACCCCTTGGCAAGGAAGATTGCCACAAGGGGGTGCTCCAGGGAACAGTTGTGGGCCTGTTTGGTGTGGCCTACCTTCTCCCTTTTGCCACCCCACTGACTCTTCCAGCCAGTTGCGGTGCTGCGGATCCTCCCCCTCTGTACTGCTGTCCTCGCTCGGCTTGCCAACTTCCCAGGTTGGGTCACTTCCTCACTCTGGTCCTCCTCCTGACATGTTGACCTAACAAGAACCTGACTTAACTGTGTCTCATCCTCATCATCAACCTCTTGAGACACTAATTTATTGCCCTTGACTTATTGGCAACTGTGTCTCATCATCATCATCCACCTGTGGATGCTCATGAGTTTGGTAATCAGGGGACAACATCTCCTTGTGTCCCTTTTCAAGAGGGCTTGGCGAGAGGCCAAATCAAGGAACGGCGATGAAAAAAGCTCCTCGGAATATCCGAGTGTGGGATCACTTGTTGGCCCAGACTCTCCATGGTGGGAGGAAGGAGGATCAGGGTGAGGATTCTGTTGACCAGACTCTTGGCTACTGAGACTGGACTGTGTGGAAGAGAGGGTGGTGCTTAACCGACTGGAAGCATTATCTGCTGCAATCCAACCGACTACCTGGTCGCACTGGTGTGGCGTCAAGAGTGGTGTCTTGCGCCGCCCTGCAAACTGGGACATGAAGCTAGGAGCTTTGGATGACTTTGTAGGCACAGTTTCACCGCTCCCAGAGCCATGGCCTCTGCGTGCACCATCAGCAGCACGCCCAGTTCCTTGTCCCTTACTGCTCGCCTTTCACATATTGGTATATCTGCAAGTTTCTCACAAGTACAGTAGCGCAGATTTTTTTTAAGTGTATGAGCAGAAAAATTACATCTATTGTCAGAAATATTTAGAACGCGCAAACGTTATGCAGCAGACGCTGCGCAGGTAATGTCGCTGTCACCAACAGCAGGAAAAATGTCACCGAATGTCAGAAATATTTAGAATGCACAAACGTTATACAGCAGACGCTGCGCAGGTGGTGTTAAGGTCAGGATATTTTGCACAATTTTTGCCCCCCAAAAATATATATATAGTGCAGCCAGATGAAACAATAGTCCTTAAAAGGACTTTTGGGTCTTTTGAAACGAAAATCTAACCCTGCCTAACAAATTCCTATCCCTACACTATCTGTCAAACGTTATACAGCAGACGCTGCACAGGTTATGTCACCTTGATTAGCGGCAGAAAAAAATACACTGGATGTCACATATTTAGGATACACAAATGTTATACAACAGACGCTGCGCAGGTAATGTCGCCTTGATTAGCGGCAGAAAAAAAATACACTGGATGTCAGGTATTTAGGATACATAAATTATAACAACTCGGGGTCACTTAGCTCTCCAGGATCGCCGTCTTCTTACCTTAGACAGTTGGCACACCTCAAGAAGCCACTCCAACACTGCAGATTCGGGTGCAAACTGGTCACTACCAGCTTTTATTGTCACTTTTACAGAAATCCAAACAACTCAAACACAAATCCTTGGCCGTCTGGCCACTGACTACACACTATTGTCCTTCTCTATCAGGGTCTGGGTCTACCACCCAGCTCCCCAAAACACAACACGGTGCTTACCCCACACAGGGTAAGAGGGCCCTGGCTCCCACAGGCCTTCTCGCAGCCTGCTCCTTCCCCAGAGGGGGAGCCCTAACTGAAGAGCCCAGCCCACCTTTACCTGAGCTCCTCAGCTGGCTGCTAATTACCTCATTGCCAGCCTTTCTCTGGGTGAGATACACCCTTTTAATGGCCCTCTAGTAGCCCCACTGCCACAAAACGTTATACAGCAGATGCAGTGCAGGTAATGTCGCCTTGATTAGCGGCAGAAAAAAAATACACTGTATGTCAGGTATTTAACCCTAACAAATTCCTATCCCTACACTATCTGTCCCTCCTTGCAGCAGCTCTCCCTGACTAAGACTAAGCCGGGTCACATGTCACCAGGTGCTATATAGCACCCGATGATGCGTTCCCGGCCAGCCAATCACTGTAATGCCAGTAGCCAATATGGCTACGGAATTACAGTGAATGCCAGTACCTCCTCGCAGGCTGATTGGCTGCATAGCAGCCAACAAATGTGCGGGGAGGGGACTCGAGCATGGCGCTCAAGCACACGCGTTGTGCCAAGCCTCACCATGCTCGAATGAAACTAGTGCTCGGGCGAGCATGCTCGCCCAACACTAACACAACTAACACCAACACTAATTTTGTGAACATTGTATTCGTGTAAATGAAGTTAAATGATTTGGACTGACATCCTGCTGTTTGGCCACAATAGGCCGCTGTTTCCTAACCATAGCTAAAAAGGACTGCATTTCTAGATTCATCTGATGTTGAAAACTCTCAGGGGTTGAAGTTACAAACCCTGAGGAGAAAGGCAGCAGCAGCCATCTTAAGGTGAGTTTGGAAGAGGCATCAAGGAGCAGTGTGAGGAAAATCCCTTAACATCCAGGTGTGAGAGTATCCTTCAGGGACCAGAGCTGCAACCAGGGAGAACTGATCGTGTCCATTACCCTGACCTTGTCCAGAGGAAGGGGGAATTGCTGCCAGGAATGCAGATGACAACTGAGGAGTAAACCTACAGACACTGCGGTACCAGTAATAATTAGCATTTTGAGGCAGATATTTTTGTTTATTCAGTGATATGGCACATACTTATAGCGATGTACAGAAAAAGTACTGGTATCATATTGGTTTCTACAGGACATATATTTTAGGAGTCACACAAGTCACATATACAGAGAAAAAAAGGGGAATTTCAGTCAGCACATCCCAGTGCGCAGGTGCACGTTGCTATGGCTTAATGCACATGGAAAGGAAAATATCTGCCTCAAAATGCATGCCGAGTGCATGTTGGTACCTGCATCCCTGTATTAGTGGAGGCCTTTGAAGCACCATAAATGGCAAAAGGCATAGGGGACCAAGCATGCATGTGGAACACCCACTGATTATACGGAAGCCAAGGTTGGCACATAACAGGTAGGAAATAGTGTTAGGTTTCCGTCCTACAGAAATCACCTTGATGATTTGGTGGACGGGCCCAGATAATTTTGTACAAAATATATTTGCCAAGAATCTCTAATTTACTAAACAAGCATAGCATTAGCTCCAGAATACCTCATATCTCTATGGCATTTTGTGCTTTATCTGGTTGGCAGTGTGCCGTTGCATTGTATGTATTTTCCTTTCCAAGTCACATATACAGTCCTTGCCCTGGCAGCAGCAGGCTGTTGAAAAAAATAATTAAGAAATCACTGGGCCCCATAGCAAGAATCTGAATTGGGTCCCCATGCCCTTCCCCCTCCCACTACCTACCCTTGCTATGCTGGAACAGAATATTGGAATCTAGCCTTACCCGATAAACTGCGCCCACTGCCTTTTATATAGTTGTAAGTTGTGGATGGGGAGGGCTCCCCAGTATACAGCAAGGTCACACAGGTTGATAAGGAAACTTTGTACTTTTATTCCCAACAAATCAAACCTGGGAAAAAGCCACAGAAACAACAGTATGGCAATATATGTATTTATAGTTCTGGGAGCACTCACCCTGGTGCAAGGTGTTTCCCAATTTAACTATAGGCAAGACCATATGTACTACTGCCAAAACTATATTATCTCCCCTTAGCATTATAAATCTGCTGTAGTGTCTGCAGAGCTATCTGCTGGTGGCAAAGCACAGGGTTCACAAATTTATCATCTGGCAGAGTATCGGACTCAGATCTGTCGGAACCTCTATAAACCATAACACCCCACAGCAATACAGAGCTACACAGAGTACCTTATACTCCAGACTCGAAATCACTGTTTCTGTCCTGACGGATGAGCCTAACATGGCGGCGTGCATAGCAGAACCTACAAGTCAATACTGTGTCGCAGGAAAGAATGAAACTAACCGGTGGTGCACACAGCAGAGCCTACAAGTCGACACTGTGTAGCTGAGTCACCAGTGTAGGTCTACACAGAAACAGGTTGATCCTCTACCTTTAGCGTACATGCTGTTCACGACTCACCAGATCCTGATCTGCTATGGCTCACAGGGCCGGCGAAACCCTCCCTCCACTACCTGGAGTTGTCACAGGGACCCTCCTGTTGCTGGTATCAGTTGCTATACAGATCCAGAACTTCAGCACAGCTCCTCATACAGGGACTAATCTCTCTCAGACTGCTGCACCACAAGTCCTTGTCTTCCTTGTCTTCTTCACAGAATCCTCTCCTTTCTCATCCAGCACAAACAGCCCCAGAACACAGTCCAGCACAGCTACAAGGGAAACTGTGGCATCTGGTGGCTGGAATTAGTACTACTGGCAATAACAATCTAATAAAATTAATAACACTTAAAGGGTTTCTGTCACCAGTTTTGGGCATATAAAACAGGATGACATTTGCAATGTGCAAATGTCACCTGATGCCCAAACTGGTGATAATTTTTTTACTGGTGCCCCCGTTTTTGAAATAAATCATCTTTTGTTGTATGCAAATGAAGCTTACTAGGTGCAAGGGGCGTTTACCTCGCACCTAGTAAGCTCCGTTTGCCCACGCCTACCTTCACTTGATTGACAGGGCCAGGCAGCTTGTTGGATCCTCTGCCGGCCCTGTGCTCCATTCAAATCCCGCGCCTGCGCCCTGCGGAATAAAAGCGGCGCAGGCGCAGTGAGCGGCGCTGGCCGCCGGGCTCCCGGCTACCTCACTGCGCCTGCGCCGATGACGTCATGTGTACTCTGCCGTCATCGGCGCAGGCGCAGTGAGGTAGCCGGGAGCCCGGCGGCCAGCGCCGCTCACTGCGCCTGCGCCGCTTTTATTCCGCAGGGCGCAGGCGCGGGATTTGAATGGAGCACAGGGCCGGCAGAGGATCCAACAAGCTGCCTGGCCCTGTCAATCAAGTGAAGGTAGGCGTGGGCAAACGGAGCTTACTAGGTGCGAGGTAAACGCCCCTTGCACCTAGTAAGCTTCATTTGCATACAACAAAAGATGATTTATTTCAAAAACGGGGGCACCAGTAAAAAAATTATCACCAGTTTGGGCATCAGGTGACATTTGCACATTGCAAATGTCATCCTGTTTTATATGCCCAAAACTGGTGACAGAAACCCTTTAACTGATGCAGCCTGTGTTTCATAGTAGCACCCGGCAAATAATCACAGTTCACATGAAGGTCCACTTGAGGGTATATCCTCACCCTCTCACATAGTGTGCAATCCTTCCCTCATAGACTGTGCCAACTGCTGCTTACTATATAGTGTGCCATACGCCCTCATGAACTGTGCCTACTGATGTTTCACCTCCATACCACTCCCAATGCTGACTTATTGTTTGTGCTGCTAGCAGAGTGCAGTCAGGGCCCAGAGAAGATCTTTACAGCGCTGGACTAGAGTCTGGACTGGTGATGCTGCTGGATCAGGTCTGGACTGGTCAGCCAGGTCACAGTGCAACCAACGGTGCCCCTTTGTAGAAATGATTAAAAAACAACCTTTCTTGCTAATAAAATGAATTTGAAAACATTTTACAATGTGCATACACAGAATACTAAAGGACTTAATACAGGCATAACTGATGTTTCTCAGATTGCAGCAAAACCTCTTAATACACACCTTGGCGGGACATACTAAAAAGAATGAAGAAGAGGAATGAAGAAAAAGAATGAACACTGTTTTACATTGGTAAAAAAATAGAAAAAGGTATATTAACTTCCCTGCGCTTCCTGAACATGGAATGAACAGTTTTTTTTATATACATCACGGTGGAATGTACACATTTTTAACAATTACAACTGTATATTAAATTCCCTGTGCTTCCTAGACATGGAATAAACAAGTTAGATGTGTAGATAATAGTGGAATGAACACAATTTCCACGTAAACAGGCATGTAATAAATTCCCTGTGCTTCCTAGACATGGAATGAACATGTAAGATGTGTAGATAATAGTGAAATGAACACAATTTCCACGTAAACAGGCATGTAGTGAATTTCCTGTGCTTCCTAGACATGGAATGAACAGGTTAGATGTGTAGATAATAGTGGAATGTACACATATAAAACATAAACTGACATGTAGTAAATTCCCTGTGCTTCCTAGATGTGGAATGAACATATAAGTTGTGTAGGTAATAGTGGAATGAACAAAATTTCCACATAAACAGGCATGTAGTGAATTCCCTGTGCTTCCTAGACATGGAACGAACAGGTTAGATGTGTAGATAATAGTGGAATGAACACATATTCCACATAAACAGACACACAGTTAATTCTCTGTGCTTCCTAGATGTGGAATGAACATGTAAGATGTGTAGATAATAATGGAATGAACACATATAAAACATAAACTGACATGTCGTAAATTCCCTGTGCTTCCTAGATGTGGAATGTACATGTAAGTTGTGTAGATAATAGTGGAATGAACACAATTTCCACATAAACAGGCATGTAGTGTATTCCCTGTGCTTCCTAGACATGGAATGAACAGGTTAGATGTGTAGATAATAGTGGAATGAACACATATTCCACATAAACAGACACCCAGTGAATTCTCTGTGCTTCCTAGATGTGGAATGAACATGTAAGATGTGTAGATAATAATGGAATGAACACATATAAAACATAAACTGACATGTCATAAATTCCCTGTGCTTCCTAGATGTGGAATGTACATGTAAGTTGTGTAGATAATAGTGGAATCAGTGGCATAACTACAACTAACTGGGCCCCACAGCAAATTTTTGAACGGGGCCCCCCCCAGAAACTTCTTCGCAACCCCCAACTCACATGCAACCCTCACTCTTGTGGCTAGTCAACATAGAGCTCTCTCAGACAAGGCGTGACAGCCGCTCCATCCGTTTCCTATAGTGTCACTGTATATAATGTCATTGTATAATACTGTTGAGGGGGCCCTGACAATAAAATCTTTTAGTCTCCCTCCTGAGGGGGCCACTTGTGGGTCTGGGCCCCAAAGCAGCTGCTTCCCCTGCTTCCCCTATTGCTACGCCCCTAAGTGGAATGAACACATATTCCACATAAACAGACACACAGTGAATTCCCTGTGCTTCCTAGACGTGGAATGAACAAGTTAGATGTGTAGATAATAGTGAAATGAACACATATTCCTCATAAACAGAAACACAGTGAAATCCCTGTGCTTCCTTAACATGGAATGAACAGGTTTGATGTGTAGATGATAGTGGAATGAACACATATTCCACATAAACAGACACACAGTGAAATCCCTGTGCTTCCTAGACATGGAATGAACATGTAAGATGTGTAGATAATAGTGGAATGAACACATATTCCACATAAACAGACACATAGTGAAATCCCTGTGCTTCCTAGACGTGGAATGAACAAGTTAGATGTGTAGATAATAGTGAAATGAACACATATTCCACATAAACAGACACACAGTGAAATCCCTGTGCTTCCTAGACGTGGAATGAACATGTAAGATGTGTAGATAATAGTGGAATGAACACATATTCCACATAAACAGACACACAGTGAAATCCCTGTGCTTCCTAGACATGGAATGAACAAGTTAGATGTGTAGATAATAGTGAAATGAACACATATTCCTCATAAACAGACACACAGTGAAATCCCTGTGCTTCCTTAACATGGAATGAACAGGTTTGATGTGTAGATGATAGTGAAATGAACACAATTTCCACATAAACAGACACACAGTGAAATCCCTGTGCTTCCTAGACATGGAATGAACATGTAAGATGTGTAGATAATAGTGGAATGAACACATATTCCACATAAACAGACACATAGTGAAATCCCTGTGCTTCCTAGACGTGGAATGAACAAGTTAGATGTGTAGATAATAGTGAAATGAACACATATTCCACATAAACAGACACACAGTGAAATCCCTGTGCTTCCTAGACGTGGAATGAACATGTAAGATGTGTAGATAATAGTGGAATGAACACATATTCCACATAAACAGACACACAGTGAAATCCCTGTGCTTCCTAGACATGGAATGAACAAGTTAGATGTGTAGATAATAGTGAAATGAACACATATTCCTCATAAACAGACACACAGTGAAATCCCTGTGCTTCCTTAACATGGAATGAACAGGTTTGATGTGTAGATGATAGTGAAATGAACACAATTTCCACATAAACAGGCATGTAGTGAATTCCCTGTGCTTCCTAGATATGGAATGAACAGGTTAGATGTTAAGATAATAGTGGAATAAACACATATAAAACATAAACTGACATGTATTAAATTCCCTGTGCTTCCTAGATGTGAAATGAACATGTAAGATGTGTAGATAATAGTGGAATGAACACATATTCCACGTAAACAGGCATGTAGTAAATTCCCTGTGTTTCCTAGATGTGGAATGAACAGGTTAGATATGTAGATGATAGTGAAATGAACACAATTTCCACATAAACTGACATGTAGTAAATTCCCTGTGCTTCCTAGACGTGGAATTAACAGGTTAGATGTGTAGATAATAGTGGAATGAACACGAATGAACACATATTCCACATAAACAGACACACAGTGAAATCCCTGTGCTTCCTAGACATGGAATGAACATGTAAGATGTGTAGATAATAGTGGAATGAACACATATTCCACATAAACAGACACACAGTGAAATCCCTGTGCTTCCTAGACGTGGAATGAACAAGTTAGATGTGTAGATAATAGTGAAATTAACATAATTTCCACATAAACAGGCATGCAGTGAATTCCCTGTGCTTCCTAGATATGGAATGAACAGGTAAGATGTGTAGATAATAGTGGAATGAACACATATTCCACGTAAACAGGCATGTAGTGAATTCCCTGTGTTTCCTAGATGTGGAATGAACAGGTTAGATATGTAGATGATAGTGAAATGAACACAATTTCTACATAAACAGGCATGTAGTGAATTCCCTGTGCTTCATAGACGTGGAATGAACAGGTTAGATGTGTAGATAATAGTGGAATGAACACATATAAAACATAAACTGACATGTAGTGAATTCCCTGTGCTTCCTAGATGTGGAATGAACATATAAGATGTGTAGATAATAGTGGAATGAACATATATAAATCATAAACTGACATGTGGTAAGTTCCCTGTGCATCTTAGACGTGGAATGAACATGTAAGTTATGTAGATAATAGTGGAATGAACACATACAAAACATAAACTGACATGTAGTAAATTTCCTGTGCTTCCTAGACGTGGAATTAACAGGTTAGATGTGTAGATAATAGTGGAATGAACACATATTCCACATAAACAGAAACACAGTGAAATCCCTGTGCTTCCTAGACGTGGAATGAACAATTTAGATGTGTAGATGATAGTGAAATGAACGTAATTTCCACATAAACAGGCATGTAGTGAATTCCCTGTGCTTCCTAGACATGGAATGAACATGTAAGATGTGTAGATAATAGTGGAATGAACACATATTCCACGTAAACAGGCATGTAGTGAATTCCCTGTGTTTCCTAGATGTGGAATGAACAGGTTAGATATGTAGATGATAGTGAAATGAACACAATTTCCACGTAAACAGGTATGTAATGAATTCCCTGTGCTTCCTAGACGTGGATTAAACAGGTTAGATGTGTAGATAATAGTGGAATGAACACATATTCCACATAAACAGGCATGTAGTGTATTCCCTGTGCTTCCTAGACATGGAATGAACAGGTTAGATGTGTAGATAATAGTGGAATGAACACATATTCCACATAAACAGACACAAAGTGAATTCCCTGTGCTTCCTAGACATGGAATGAACATGTAAGATGTGTAGATAATAATGGAATGAACACATATAAAACATAAACTGACATATAGTAAATTCCCTGTGCTTCCTAGATGTGGAATGAACAGGTTAGATGTGTAGATAATAGTGGAATGAACACATATAAAACATAAACTGACATGTAGTAAATTACGTGTGCTTCCTAGACGTGGAATGAACATGTAAGATGTGTAGATAATAGTGGAATGAACACAATTTTCATGTAAGCAGGCATGTAGTGAATTCCCTGTGCTTCCTAGACATGGAATGAACAGGTTAGATGTGTAGATAATAGTGAAATGAACACATATTACACATAAACAGACACGCAGTGAATTCCCTGTGCTTCCTAGACACGGAATGAACATGTAAGATGTGTAAATAATAATGGAATGAACACATATAAAACATAAATTGACATGTAGTAAATTCCCTGTGCTTCCTAGATGTGGAATGAACATGTAAGTTGTGTAGATAATAGTGGAATGAACACAATTTCCACGTAACCAGGCATGTAGTGAATTCCCTGTGCTTCATAGACATGGAATGAACAGGTTAGATGTGTAGATAATAGTGGAATGAACACATATAAAACATAAACTGACATGTGGTAAATTCCCTGTGCTTCCTAGATGTGGAATGAACATGTAAGTTGTGTAGATAATAGTGGAATGAACACAATTTCCACATAAACAGGCATGTAGTGAATTCCCTGTGCTTCCTAGACATGGAATGAACAGGTTAGATGTGTAGATAATAGTGGAATTAACACATATTCCACATAAACAGACACACAGTGAATTCCCAGTGCTTCCTAGACGTGGAATGAACATGTAAGATGTGTAGATAATAATGGAATGAACACATAAAACATAAACTGATATGTAGTAAATTCCCTGTGCTTCCTAGATGTGGTATGAACATGTAAGTTGTGTAGATGATAGTGGAATGAGCACATATTCCACATAAACAGACACACAGTGAAATCCCTGTGCTTCCTAGACGTGGAATGAACATGTAAGATGTGTAGATAATAGAGGAATGAACACATATTCCACATAAACAGACACACAGTGAAATCCCTGTGCTTCCTAGACGTGGAATGAACAAGTTAGATGTGTAGATAATAGTGAAATGAACACATATTCCTCATAAACAGACACACAGTGAAATCCCTGTGCTTCCTTAACATGGAATGAACAGGTTTGATGTGTAGATGATAGTAAAATGAACACAATTTCCACATAAACAGGCATGTAGTGAATTCCCTGTGCTTCCTAGACTTGGAATGAACAAGTTAGATGTGTAGATAATAGTGAAATGAACACATATTCCTCATAAACAGACACACAGTGAAATCCCTGTGCTTCCTTAACATGGAATGAACAGGTTTGATGTGTAGATGATAGTGAAATGAACACAATTTCCACATAAACTGACATGTATTAAATTCCCTGTGCTTCCTAGATGTGAAATGAACATGTAAGATGTGTAGATAATAGTGGAATGAACACATATTCCACGTAAACAGACATGTTGTGAATTCCCTGTGTTTCCTAGATGTGGAATGAACAGGTTAGATATGTAGATGATAGTAAAATGAACACAATTTCCACATAAACAGGCATGTAGTGAATTCCCTGTGCTTCCTAGACATGGAGTGAACAGGTTAGATGTGTAGATAATAGTGGAATGAATACATATAAAACATAAACTGGCATGTAGTGAATTCCCTGTGCTTCCTAGATGTGGAATGAACATGTAAGATGTGTAGATAATAGTGGAATGAACATATATAAAACATAAACTGACATGTGGTAAGTTCCCTGTACATCCTAGACGTGGAATGAACATGTAAGTTGTGTAGATAATAGTGGAATGAACACATACAAAACATAAACTGACATAGTAAATTCCCTGTGCTTCCTAGACGTGGAATTAACAGGTTAACTGTGTAGATAATAGTGGAATGTACACGAATGAACACATATTCCACATAAACAGACACACAGTGAAATCCCTGTGCTTCCTAGACGTGGAATGAACGTGTAAGATGTGTAGATAATAGTGGAATGAACACATATTCCACATAAACAGCCACACAGTGAAATCCCTGTGCTTCCTAGACGTGGAATGAACAAGTTAGATGTGTAGATAATAGTGGAATGAACACATATTCCACGTAAACAGGCATGTAGTGAATTCCCTGTGTTTCCTAGATATGGAATGAACATGTAAGATGTGTAGATAATAGTGGAATGAACACATATTCCACGTAAACAGGCATGTAGTGAATTCCCTGTGTTTCCTAGATGTGGAATGAACAGGTTAGATATGTAGATGATAGTGAAATGAACACAATTTCCACATAAACAGGCATGTAGTGAATTCCCTGTGCTTCCTAGACATGGAATGAACAGGTTAGATGTGTAGATAATAGTGGAATGAACACATATAAAACATAAACAGACACACAGTAAAATCCCTGTGCTTCCTAGACATGGAATGAACAAGTTAGATGTGTAGATAATAGTGGAATGAACACATAGAAAACATAAACTGAAATGTAGTAAATTCCCTGTGCTTCTTAGACATGGAATGAACATGTAAGATGTGTAGATAATAGTGGAATGAACACAATTTCCATGTAAAAAGGCATGTAGTTAATTCCCTGTGCTTCCTAGACATGGAACGAACAGGTTAGATGTGTAGATAATAGTGGAATGAACACATATTCCACATAAACAGACACACAGTGAATTCCCTGTGCTTCCTAGATGTGGAATGAGCATATAAGATGTGTAGATAATAGTGGAATGAACACAATTTCCATGTAAACAGGCATGTAGTGAATTCCCTGTACTTCTTAGACACTGAATGAACAGGTTAGATGTGTAGATAATAGTGGAATGAACACATATAAAACATAAACAGACACACAGTGAAATCCCTGTGCTTCCTAGACGTGGAATGAACAAGTTAGATGTGTAGTTAATAGAGGAATGAACACATATTCCACATAAACAGGCATTTAGTGAATTCTTTGGGCTTCCTTGACATGGAATGAACAGGTCTGATGTGTAGATGATAGTGAAATGAACACAATTTCCACATAAACAGGCATGTAGTGAATTCCCTGTGCTTCCTAGACATGGAATGAACAGGTTAGGTGTGTAGATAATAGTGGAATGAACACATATAAAACATAAACTGACATGTAGTAAATTCCCTGTGCTTCCTAGATGTGGAATGAACATGTAAGATGTATAAGATAATAGTGGAATGAACACATATTCCACATAAACAGGCATGTAGTGAATTCCCTGTGTTTCCTAGATGTGGAATGAACAGGTTAGCTGTGTAGATAATAGTGGAATGAACACATATAAAACATAAACAGACACACAGTAAAATTTCTGTGCTTCCTAGTCATGGAATGAACAAGTTAGATGTGTAGATAATAGTGGAATGAACACAATTTCCATGTAAACAGGCATGTAGTGAATTCCCTGTACTTCCTAGACATAGAATGAACCAGTTAGATGTGTAGATAATAGTGGAATGAACATATATTCCAAATAAACAGGCACTCAGTGAATTCCCTGTGCTTCCTAGACATGGAATGAACATGTAAGATGTGTAAATAATAGCGGAATGAACACGTATAAAACATAAACTGACATGTAGTGAATTCCCTGTGCTTCCTAGATGTGGGATGAACATGTAAGATGTGTAGATAATAGTGGAATGAACACATATAAAACATAAACTGACATGTGGTAAATTCCCTGTGCATCCTAGACATGGAATGAAGATGTGAGATGTGTAGATAATAGTGGAATGAACACATATAAAACATAAACTGAGATGTAGTAAATTCCCTGTGCTTCCTAGACATGGAATTAACAGGTCAGATGTCTAGATAATAGTGGAATGAACACATATTCCACATAAACAGACACACAGTGAAATCCCTGTGCTTCCTAGACGTGGAATGAACAAGTTAGATGTGTAGATAATAGTGGAATAAACACATATTCCATATAAAAAGGCATGTAGTGAATTCCCTGTGCTTCCTTGACATGGAATGAACCGGTTTGATGTGTAGATGATAATGAAATGAACACAATTTCCACATAAACAGGCATGTAGTGAATTCCCTGTGCTTCCTAGACATGGAATGAACTGGTTAGATGTGTAGATAATAGTGGAATGAACACATAGAAAACATAAACTGAAATGTAGTAAATTCCCTGTGCTTCCTAGACGTGGAATGAACATGTAAGATGTGTAGATAATAGTGGAATGAACACAATTTCCATGTAAACAGGCATGTAGTGAATTCCCTGTACTTCCTAGACATGGAATGAACAGGTTAGATGTGTAGATAATAGTGGAATGAACACATATAAAACATAAACTGACATGTAGTAAATTATGTGTGCTTCCTAGACATGGAATGAACATGTAAAATGTGTAGATAATAGTGAAATGAACACAAGTTCCACGTAAACAGGCATGTAGTGAATTCCCTGTGCTTCCTAGACATGGAATGAACTGGTTAGATGTGTAGATAATAGTGGAATGAACACATAGAAAAAGTAAACTGAAATGTAGTAAATTCCCTGTGCTTCCTAGATGTGGAATGAACATGTAAGATGTGTAGATAATAGTGGAATTAACACATATTCCACATAAACAGGCAAGTAGTTAATTCTAGGGATGAGCGAACTTTTGAAAAGTTCGGTTCGGTTCGCTTCGGCGAACTTTCTTGAAGTTCGGATTCGTACGAACCGAACCTAAAACGAACCTTATACGAACGAATATACGCATATTTGAGAATCTACACTAATACGTACGCTAATGCGAACATTCCCGCACAAATAACGAACATACAGTCTAGCGTTGTCAAAGGTACGCTACTTAACTGAATATGTACGCATTTGATGTGCCGTTTTTATTTTAACCAGATTCGTCTTAAAAGTTCTTAAACGAATCTGGTTCGTTACGGTTCTGTTCGCTCGTCCGAACGAACGTTCGGACGAACGAAAATAATAACCCATCTCGGCCATTCTCCTCCCAAAAGGGTGGTTTGACACGAGGGTCACACCAGGATACAAGGGATTGTTGGAGTAATAAATAATCCCTTGTATCCTGGTCTATTCTGTGAAAACGGTACAGTTTTGATGTGCCGTTTTTATTTTAACCAGATTCGTCTTAAAAGTTCTTAAACGAATCTGGTTCGTTACGGTTCTGTTCGCTCGTCCGAACGAACGTTCGGACGAACGAAAATAATAACCCATCTCGGCCATTCTCCTCCAAAAGGGTGGTTTGACACGAGGGTCACACCAGGATACAAGGGATTGTAGGAGTAATAAATAATCCCTTGTATCCTGGTCTATTCTGTGAAAACGGTACAGTTTTGATGTGCCGTTTTTATTTTAACCAGATTCGTCTTAAAAGTTCTTAAACGAATCTGGTTCGTTACGGTTCTGTTCGCTCGTCCGAACGAACGTTCGGACGAACGAAAATAATAACCCATCTCGGCCATTCTCCTCCCAAAAGGGTGGTTTGACACGAGGGTCACACCAGGATACAAGGGATTGTAGGAGTAATAAATAATCCCTTGTATCCTGGTCTATTCTGTGGAAAAAGTAAACTTTATTTACGAACCTGATTCATACGAACTTGACGAAAGTTCGGTTCGGGGACGAACCGAACGTTCGGTAAAGTTCGTAACGAATCTGGTTCGTTACGGTTCGGTTCGCTCATCCCTAGTTAATTCCCTGGGCTTCCTTGACATGGAATGAACAGGTTAGATGTGTAAATAATAGTGGAATGAACGCCATTTCCACGTAAACAGACATGTAGTAAATTCCCTGTGCTTCCTAGACGTGGAATGAACATGTAAGATGTGTAGATAATAGTGAAATGAACACAATTTCCAAGTAAACAGGCATGTAGTGAATTCCCTGTGCTTCCTAGACATGGAATGAACTGGTTAGATGTGTAGATAATAGTGGAATGAACACATATAAAACAAACTGACATGTAGTGCATTCCCTGTGCTTCCTAGATGTGGAATGAACATGTAAGATATGTAGATAATAGTGTAATGAACACATATTCATATTCAAGGATCAAGTACTATTTAGCCCAACTCCCTGGGTCTGTAACATGGGTACTATTGTCAATTTATAGCTTCTTGATGGGATTACCATCCCCAGAATTTAAATCCACTAGGCACCTCTAAAGCAAATTGCAATGTTCTGATGAAGTGGTGACACTTCCCCATTTTGAAAATTGGCAACAAGATCTAGGGGTGGGGATGCACTCTGAGAGCTGTAGGTATAGATAAATTTTCCCTGCAAACTCCTCAAATGCTATGCCACATCTTATTGTCGCCAAACTGTTGATAGCAGGAAAGTCACTGTCTCCTTTGCCCCCCACCTTGCAATCCCTAAATGAGTTTTTAGCAGAACACTGTACATACAAGACAGACTGTTCGCATGTAGATGTGGTCAACAAGATAGACTGTTCGCATGTAGATGTGGTCAACTTCAAAAAATTTATGATCTGTTACTCCCATGGTTATCTGAATTTCCAGCACTAACCCCAGAGGTCCCGAGAGTTACGCTATAACACAACAGGATGGTCTCTCGAATGTTTTGGTAGCAGGTCCATTCCTTCCACATCTAGTTATAACCATGATAAAAGGTATGCTTTATGACCTCCGCTCATAGAGTGGATGTGACAGTCGGGGGGAGGGGGGGTTATCACTTTCGGCAACACTTAGTATTTGTAAGAGGCATGTTTAATGATTGCATGATAGTCGTGGCAACTACGATTTCCTGGTTTTGATGTTTGTTGCTTTAAGTTGAAATGTACAATATTTCTCTATAGCATTCAATGCATTTGTATATGTATATGTAACAAACTGTAAGAAAATGTTCAATAAAAATTTACCTTAAAAAAAAGTTGCCCATACTACATAAAGTGCCCCTGTCACTTATAAGTCCCTTCGTGTGTTCATTTCAACAAAACATTTCTTCATTCCATGACTAGGAAGCCAGGAATTTTACGAAATGCCATGTTTATGTGAATTATGTGTTCATTCCATTATTATCTACACATCTTACATGTTCATTTCACTGCTAGGAACCACAAGAGAATTCACTAACATGTCAGTCAAAGTGAATATGTGTTAATATCACTATTATCTACAGATCTAACCTGTTCATTCCACATCTAGGAAACACAGGGAATACACTGCAATGTCAGTTTATGTTTTATATGTGTTTTCCACTATTATCTACACATCTAACCTGTTCATTCCATGTCAAGGAAGCATAGGGAATTTTACTGCATGCTGTTTTGTGGAATATGTGTTAATTCGACTATTTTGTACAATTCTAACTTGTTCATATCCATTTCTAGGAAGCATAGGGAAATTCACTGCATGTCTGTTACTATGGAATATTTGTTCATTCCACTATTATCTACAAATCTAACCTGTTCATGGTCCATGTCTAGGAAGCAAGGGAATGCACTACATGTCTGTTTTACGTGGAATGTGTTTTCATTCCACTGTACATCTACACATCTAACCTGATTATTCCATGTCTAGGAAGTATAGGGAAATCATGACATGCCTATTTATGTGGGATATGTGTTCATTCCACTATTATCTACACATCTAACCTGTTCATTCCATGTCCAGGAAGCACAGGGAATGCACTGCATGTCTGTTTTTGTGGAAAATTATGTGTTCATTCCACTATTATCTATACATCTAGTCTTTTCATTCCAAATCCAGGAAGCATAGGGAAATCATAATGCCTGTTTATGTGGAAATATGTG
>ONZH01006683.1:0-23135 GCA_900303285.1 Rhinella marina
GCACAGCTCGCCATCAAAGTGACGAACCCCAATGCCAGACTGCGCTGAGAAGATAACGAATAAATATCTCTGTGGTTATTTTTGCTAAATAAAAGTTAAATAAACCCCCCAAAAATTCATCTGTTCCTGTGCCTGATCCACCCAAGTTGAATCTGTCCCATCATTAGAAAGTCTCCCCCCCCAAAGGAGTCCCCACTGTAACTTGCTTCCCATACAACTACCTCACCCCCCGACAACTGTGTCTCGCCATTGTCCACCACCTCCTCAGACAACACTGGTAAATCCACACTGTCAGCACACGGAAACAGCAAAAGGTCTTGCGAATTGGGGCAGAGAATGTTGTGGGCTAGCACATCAGAGAAGGGGTGACTATGGGGTTCCAGGGAGTACGTGACCACATGCAATCTCCATCTAAAAAGTCATGCCACACTTGATCAGTTTTAAACTGAGTAGTATACATACCACAGTTGATCAATCTCATAATTTACGACTGTACCGGTTGATGCTAAATTTTTAAGTTGGGGTCCTGCGTCGTCATTCTAAATACATCCGGCTGTTGTCACCACCACACACGCTAGCCCAGGGGGCACTCCTCTGGCTCTTCCAGCGAAACCTCCTTCCCCCCCACCTACAGGCCCTCTCTCCAAACAAACTAAACTTGATTTCAGCTGCAGTGCCAGCATGAGCAGTGGTGTCACCTGCAGGCGGTGATGGACCTTCGTTGCACCTAGTTGGGTGCTTCCCTAACATGTGATGGGTATTTGCCTCGCCTTTCTTGGTCTGGGTGAGCACAATTGCCATGAGGGTAACCACCAGGCTGTTGCCTGAGGATTTGGGGTAATGGTGGGATTAAGCAGCCTCAGAAGCATCCATGCATGCTGCCCCTGCTGTTTCCTGTCCATTTCCGTGGTGTTTCCATCATTTTCTGAGGTTTCCAGGCAAACTTCCCTGTGCAGAGCTTTGGTCCCCCGCAAAAATGCTCGAGTCTGCTATTGACTTCAATGGGGTTCGTTATTCGAAACGAGCACCCGAGCATCGGGAAAAGTTCGACTCGAATAACGAGCACCCGAGCATTTTAGTACTCGCTCATCTCTAATCATGATCCAGGTTTTGGACATGATTTGATGACAGCCATCTTCAAGACTTGATTTAATCAGCCATCTTCAAGACATGATTTAATCACAGGCATCAAAGGCATGATTTAATCATAGCCATCTGCTGGCACCTAGCAGATGGAGTATGTCCTGTCCTGTCTTCAAAGTAGGTCACTTGTATACAATTCACGCCTTGTCCAGACACTGTGGAACCAAAAGCCTTCCATAGGAAGAACACCCCCCCCCCCCCGCAGAGAGCTTTCAGCTTGTTAGACATGAAAACTACTTCCCAGACATAATGGAGCCAGGAATTAATAAAGAATTATGGACTGGCTGTTTATCACAAACCCAAGCTAATCAGATATTCGCGAGGGGGTGCAGAGAGGGACAGGTACATGTCCATAAGTTAGCGATTGCATGTCAGGAAGCAGAGATACAGAGATCTCCAAGCAGGAACCTGATAAGTGTGTCGTGTTTGGTCTCCACCTGTAGCCGGAACTCAGGTGGGTCAGTTGGTACCAGAACCTTTTCCCTGTGACCTCCCGGTCTGGAGCTATTGGTAATATTGGTTTTGTGGAGCTTTTTGATACCAGAACTGGGACGGGGGAGGTTGACTCCTCCCGGGGGAGGAGCGGGGTGGCCAGCTGCAGGATAAAAGACCCCAGAGAACAAAGGCCATTGTCTTTTTTCAGAAGGGGGTGTCGCCCGGAGCATGGTGTTTGGAGGGACTCTAGGACAAGCTGCTGAGATCACTGCTCCCCATGTGGTTACAGCCAGGCCTTACAGTAACCCAGAATTCATCATATGGACTATCCATCTCTCTGGTAACTGTTGTTCTGTTTAATTCTGTTGTACCATACCACTTGTATTTGCATATCTGACCGCTGTATCCATCTTCTGTGTATATAGTTATATCTAGTGAGCCCTTAAGGTGATTAAATATATAATTTAATCTTGTGCTGTTCTTGTATCTCGATCACGAATCCCCACGTCCGTGTTCTCGGTAATATTGTTATACGCTACCAAGGGTTGGCTGCTCACTCGATATAATCCGTTAATGGACCGGAGTTATATAAAACGAGAGCTGGTGGCAGTACTACTGGGACTTGGTTTCGCTGGTGATAGCAAAAGGGGTCTCTCAGCTGGTCAGGATTGTGAGTTAGTGTAGCACTGAGCAGTGATCGCATGGGCTACCCTCTCTCCCTTTCTGTGCCTGCCTGTGCCCGTGTGGACAGGAGGTGTCTGGGAAAAAACGTGCCGAACGTAACCTTACACACCCAGAGGGGGGCGTGGAACGTCACGTGTTTGTAGGCAAAGACTGAACCGTACCGCGTGATCCCCACGTAAGCACGCGCAGGGACGGGGCTGTGGGTATGGTTTGTCACAGCATGACTTATTGGAAAGTACGCATGGTTTACAATGCTACATATGCCAACATTTTGCCAAAATTTTGGTGCGAAGTAAGCCGACTAACAGTGGGTGTATAGAGGGTGTTCTGATCAGGCGGGTGCAGGAGCTATATCCTAAAAAAATACAACGGTATTTACAAAACGATGCCAACATAAAATAGACATATTTTGTTTTTTCAAAATTTTTCAATATTTTTTTTAAATTTGGGATTTTTTTTATAAATATAGGTAAAAACATATTGACTCATATTTACGACTGCCATGAAGTGCAATGTGTCAGAAGAAAATAATCTCAGAATGGTTTGGATAAGTAAAAGTGTTCCAGATGTATTACCTTGAAGGGATTAAAGGGGTTGTCCAAGTTATAAAAAAAAAATATAGTGCTGTAAATCTGATGGTCAGCAATATATAACAAAGCTAAGCAAGTTTTAGGCTAAAAAAAAAATTATATTTCCTAATTTCCCTGGTTCTTTTCTGGCCCAATAACAACAGTTTCTGAGTCTTTCCTCATAAATATTTGTGCCCCTCCTCCTGCTCTGCAAAGAGAGTTAATAATAGTGCTGCCCTGAGTGACATTTCTGGCTGCTATGAGACTCAGCAGCATGTTGTATGTGTAGGACTACAAGTCCCAGCTGTATAATGGCACTGCTGATACGCAGGATCTTCCCCCTACCTGTTCTTGTGCAATGCTCTGCAGAACTCCTCCATTCTGTCAGGATGAGGAGGGCAGATCCCAGCATTTGTCTCTTTGCTGCCTGCAGCTACTCAGTAAAGCCTTCAGCCCTGAGTCTGTGTTCGGGTTAAAGATTTTTCTGAAAAATCCAGGGAGAGAGCAGACAGCAGCAGCTCAGACAGTACAGGGAGATGTGGCCAACACAGTGAAGCCTCATGTACAGACACATATCTGCTCTCTCAGGCTTGTTCACAAAACATCAGAGCAGGCAGATAAACTGACATCACAGCTCATTTGACCCTCAGTGAAATCCAAGAAAGGAGCCACTGCAGATAAATTAAGTGCATTGTAAAGCCCTTACATTTGACTAGCTAGAAACATACAAATGACAAAAAAAATAACTCAGACAAACCGTTTAAGGTTTTGTAAAAATCAATTTATTTTTGATTGGGTTAAAATTGCATATATCATAACATGTAAATATGTTAAATACCTTCTGTCTATATGATAAGCCCTAGTAACTCAGGGATGCTGCTTGATAGGATTGATCATGCTGAGTACAACACTTCAGATGTAGCAATCAGGTGACATTTAGAGAAATGTGCACTTTTATTTTTGTATTAATGTGATGCTTGGAGCATTGAGGGTCTCTCATCTGTTGCCACTTCGTCTCCTACACTGATTGACAGGGCCAAGCATCCTCACTGTTCATTGGATTCATAGCCCTAAAGTCTTGTGCATGCAGAATTTGGATTTTTAAGAGGGACTTTCATTAAAATGATCCAAACTGCATGCTCCAATTGAATTTTTGCCAGATCTCAGAGCTGGGATTGCAGATCTAAGATCCTACTTTACTCTCACCTGTGCATGCATGAGATTTAATGGCCAAGCATCTGAACAAAGAGGATGTCTGGCTTTGGCAATCTGTGTGGGAGAAAGAGGGACAGCGGGGGAGATGAGGGCATGAAGTGCTAGCCCCTTGATGCTCTGAGCACCTCATTAACAAAAATAAAGTACACATTTCTGCAAAATGAGAGTGTGCTTGGTTTACTAGGGTTGGTCATGCTGACAGATGCTCTATGAACAGTGGCATACCTCCAATAGAGACAGACCAGGCAGCTGCTATGGGGCCCCTGGGGGAAGGGGGCCTGCAGTGGAGGATAGGCCCCGCCCACTAATTAAACTTGTATGGTTACCTGAGAATGTAAGAAGTGGAGAAGGACCATTGGTGATGTCATTGACCGTGTGACCAGTGCAGGAAGCCAAAGAATAGCAGAGCAGCAAAAGTCTAAAGGACCTTTGATGTCATGGACCATGTGACAAGTGCATAGGACTGGTGAAATACCTGTGGGATGTGAGAGGGAGGAGCTTCTGTGTGGTGACTGGAGGAGAGGTTAGTGGTGTCCTGGGATAACCCATATAACGTCCTATAAAAGCTAGGAGTTGTACTTCTGTCCTATTATATCCCTCCACATGCAATTTAAATGTATGCCCTAGTACAGGCTGGTAATGCTGGGAGTTGTAGTTTTTTGGTCCTATTGTATCCCTCCCCATGTAATTTCAATTTATGCCCTAGTAGAGTCGGGTACTGCTGGGAGTTGTAGTTCTCTCCTCTTATGCCTCCTCTCTGTAATGTATACTGATGTCCCATAATACATCTGGCTATACTTGGGGTTATAGATTTAAAAGGAAATAACTACCATATCACCTAGTACAACTGGCTGATGCCCTAAAATAATTTGGACATTCTAGGAGTTGTAGTTCTCTCTTCTTAGGCTGGGTTCACATCACCGTTTAGTTTTCTGTTTTGCACGCAGGACTTTTTTCCGTCTAAAATAACGCATAGTGTGTGGGTTGGTCGGCACTCCGATTATTCTTAAGGGGGGGGGTGCTCAGTGGTCACAGTAGTGAACAATAATTCAGGAAACACCACGGCACTCCAATACTGTTCAAACATGGATCAGTTTATTTATTCATCCTAGTATATAGAAATTTTACGGCCAACGTTTCGGTCCGCTTTGGACCTTGATCATGGCCTGTTAGTGGTAGTGAATAAGAATGTCGATGGCAAAAAGAATGTAGACAGCAGAAAACATTTTCCTTTTTTTAATGTTTTCAATCTTTTCAAGTGTTATGAAGTGAATGTGGATTCACTGAGATAAACTGGCGGCCAAGCTGGCTGAGAAGGAGAAGGATGGTGGCAGGTCTGGACCACCAGAAACAGGGAGCAGAAGGAGCGGGTGAGAAGATCGGTACTTGCCAGTATCGTGGGTCACTGAAATGCAATGAAAGTCCTTGTAAATTACAGTGTTGTTTTGGGCCTTTTTTCTAGTTTTTGTCTTTTTCAATATAACAACAAAAGCTCAGTGATCACCAAAAGTGAAGTTTTTTTAATGAGTTTTTCGGGTCCATGGTACCCTTGAAAAAATGCTCTAAATGTGGTGTATTTTTCAGCTGTTTTCTCACAGGCTTTTCTATAGTACTTGAAAAACACCTGAAATAAAGAGAAATGTAGGAGAAAGTATGAATTAAGAAACCCAAAACATGTGTAAAAATGCATGAAATTTTTAGAAGCAAAAAAAAAAAACAGACTATAGGGGGAATTTATCATGAGATTTACCACACCTAATTGATCTAGTTTGTGTTGGAATGAATCCACCGAAAATGAGGCAGCACTCCAGTAAACGGTGAATGAGTGAAGACCCTTTTATTACCCCTGGCAACGTTTCAGCCCAGCTCAATGAGGCCTTTGTCAAGCAAAACAACAGTGTCCACACAGGTATTATATAACACCAGTGACATGATTAATCAATAAAAGATAATAATGTGATATTAATAAAAATAAGTACACAAATCATGATAAAAAGTGCAAAAATTAATATAAGTTGTATAACAAACATCAAATGCTGCTATGTATGTGTTTTAGACATGATGATACATAATGGTTATTCCCATAGGTCAAAGTGTAACATGATTACAAATAAGTGCTGTGTGTATAAAAAGCCACAAATAATTAATTGCAGCTGTACATACATAATTGATCAAAGAACTTCATTTAATAAATAAATACAAAAGCCAGCTCACCATTGGTGGTTCAGTGGAACTCGTGTAGTTCGGCGTCCCTGCGAGCGCACTGCGCCTGTGCCGGGAACGTCAGTGTGTCCTCTCCGATCCCAATGCACAGCAGCGCTCCGAGATATAGCGTGATCATGTGACCTTAAACGCGCTAACATCAGGTGCATTGTCGGCAACAGGAGGCGGAGAAGAGAGCGCAAACAGCTCCCTTATTGGCCAGTGCCTCCCAGGGGCGTAACTAAAGACCATGGCAACACTTTGTAAACAATTAACCCATAGTGGGCTCACATAAAATTGTATGAAAGAGGCAGCAAAGTGTAATAAGAAAAACACTATGTTATGTGGTTATTGTAAGCATATATAACGTTAATAAAGGGACCTTGATGTTAGGTGGATGAAAAAGAGATACCTAAGCGAGCATCATTAGATGGCAACAAATCATCCCTAGCTACAGAGACGATCCTGCCCTCAATGATGTGCTGCTATCTCCAGTAATATCACTGGTTAGCAACCATACACACAATGAACGTGCCTATAAAGTATGGGGTAATAGGATCAGTTAGAGGCATGGGTAAACCAAGACAGCTGGTGTAGTGTATACTAATGGCCACTTTGTACATGGCTCCAGAGCCACACCATTATGAATGCCAAGGAGGCGGCATCCATCACGTCACCACCAAGACAGCAAAGTTACACCAAACTGACTGCAGGCCACTGTACATACCTCAGTAACCACTTTTAACCTAAAGACATGAAGAGGAAGAACATCCATCCTATAATAAAGAGATTACAAAGCAAAAATGTGTTCTCTGTACTCTGCCAGTGACGTCCCGTATTTGAAGAAAAATCCATGGTTCTCGGGAGGATGAGTAAAGGTAAGTATAGACGCTGAACCACACTGGTGATGCTGGATTGAAGGACAAAGGACATCCAATCTATGAAGAGAAAACAAAATGAATGTATTGTAGATCACTGTTGCAATTATATACTAAACTGAGAGGGGAGTAATGAAGATACTCTACAAGGGGGTGAGAAGACTGCCTATCTGTCAAACAACATCAATTTGAACTCTGTGTTCAATCCATTAGGTTTAAGAGTCTGTAATAGGTGGATCCACTGCAATTCACGTTGCTTCAATATCAATTCTCGATTACCTCCTCTCTCAAGTGGAGGGCCATGATTATACGAAACTTAAGATCTTTCTCTTGGTGGCATGCTTCAATAAAATGTTTAGGAACAGGGAGATCCTATGTTGGTTCATTCTTGTTTTGACATCTAAAGTTGTCTCACCAACATATAAGAGACCACATGGGCACTGAAGTAAATAGATAGCGAAAATGCTATCACAGGTTAAAAATTGTCGTATGTCATATTGAATGCCTGCAGGGGCGTAGCTAAAGGCTCATGGGCCCTGGTGCAAGATTTCAGTTCGGGCCCCCCCCCCCCTTCCCTCAGTGCTGGTGCACCTAGCTTTTCTGCCAGCCACGTCTAAAATTGAACCCCCCCCATGCCAACCTCTCCTAACATTACGTATATCACTACAGAACATACAGGGTAAGGCTACATTAACACGACAGTTGTTTTTGCAGCCTCCGATCTGCATATTTTGCGGCTCAGATGCGGACCCATTCACTTCAATGAACACTGTGTGCTGTCCGCATCTGTATGTCCATTCCTATTTTTGTCCATTTTGCGGACAAGGATAGACATTGTTACAGTGGATCTGCAAAAAAAACGGATGCCATAGGGAACATCATCTGTTTGTTTGTTTTTTTTTGCAGATTCGCAATTTGCAGACTGCAAAACACAACGTTCGTGTGAATGTAGCCTAATACAGCGCCCCATACCTCGTACATCCAGTATAATACAGTGCCCCATACCTCTTACATCCAGTGACATCTCCTCTGATGTAGATCTCCTCTTTCCTCATCTTCTCCTTTCAGACCAGACGCCATTTTTCAGCCATTTCTCATCTCTGCAGTTTGACAGAAAAAAAATCGTAGTTTATTACTTTACCATCATCCTCCCATCTTCTGGACAAATCATCCTACCACCCCCAGTACTGTGCCGCTAGTACCACACAGATAGTGCCCTTCAATAATTATTGGCACACAGTGTCGCCCAGCAAATAGTGTCCCTGACAGTAATAGTGTAAACATAACATCCCCCAGAAATAACTGCGCTGATACTGTGCCAGGGTGCCCCCACAGTAATAGTGCTCCCCAAAGTCCCAAATAATAATTCTCTGCCAGAGTGCACTTGTTAGTAATAGTGCCTCCAACAGTACTAATGTCCCCACTGTGCCCCAGAAGTAATAATGCTTCCAATGTGCCAGTAAGAAGTGCCCCAATAATGTGCCAGAAGTGCCCCCAAAATTTCACCCCAATAATGTGCCAGACGTTCCCCCCATTGATTCCCCCCCAAAATCATGTGCCTATAAAAAGTGTCCCACCCCCATAGATGCCACCAAATTATGTGGCAGTAAGAAATGCCCCAAGTGCCCCCATGTGCCAGTAAGAAATGCCCCCAGTGCCAGTAAGAAATGTGCCCAGTGCACTATGTGCCAGTAAAATGCCCCCAGTGCCCCCATGTGCCAGTAATAAATGCCCCCAGTGCCCCCATGTGCCAGTAAGAAATGCCCCCATGTGCCAGTAACAAATGCTGGGGGCCATGTGCCAGTAACAAATGCCCCCATGTGCCAGTAAGAAATGCCCCCAGTGCCAGTAACAACTGCCCCTAGTGCCCTATGTGCCAGTAAGAAATGCCGCCAGTGCCCCCATGTGCCAATAAGAAATGCCCCCCTGTGCCCCAAAAGCAAGTGCCCACAGTGCCCCATGTGCCAGAAACAAGTGCCCCCAATAGAGCTCCGGTCCGTGATTGCACCAATAAAAAAAATAAACACTTATACTTACCTCCATGGAGCTGGCAGCGATGCGATGCAGGCCTCTTCCGGCCTGTGTCCCGCACTGTACGGCTCAGGCGGCGCGATGACGTCATCGCGCCGCCTGAGCCGGCCTCTGATAGGCTGCAGGCCTAGTGCCTGTAGCCTATCAGAGGAACAGGCAGGGGAGACGCCTCTCCCTCCCCTGCCCCACAGCACAGGCATCTGTATCGCCGTCCTGAGGACGGCGATACAGATGACTATGGAGATGAGCGCTTCCACAATGGAAGCGCTCATCTCCCTCTGCCCCACCGCCGCCCCCAACTGTGCGCAGGGCCACACCGCACCTTGCCTAATTGGCGGTGCGGCCCTACAAGTGGCAAGGGGGGCATTAGGGGCCCGGTCGCAACTGCTGCGACCCCTATAGCTATGCCACTGAATGCCTGTACTAAGTAAATTTATCACCCTTGAGCATGTATGCACAATTCACACAGGATAAGCAAGGGAAACGTTCCCTCTTGCTGGAACCAATCAATGGCTGTTTCAGTGTTTTAATGTGTTGGAATGAGATATATTTACTTTATTATCAGGGGTGTGTGAACCCCAACTGTAAAGTTCAGATTTGTACCGAGCATCGAGGGTTCGGACACCTGAACCTGAAGTCCGTGTTCATATTCAGTGTTTGGATGCTAAATACAGTTTGTTGAAAGGCTGCAGCACAGCAAATCAACAAGCTTTTTACCAGTAGGCACTTGGAAGCCATCACAGTCATGCCTAGTATTGGCATGGCTGTGATGGGCCGGCGCAACACGTGACACAGCCTGTTTAAATGCCGGATCACGTGTGGCGCCGCCATTCTGCTATAACTAGTGTAGGGACAAGACGCAGCTTGAGTGAGGGACAATATTAGGCTATTAATCTGTCTGTTAATTCTGTGGGTGACATAAAGCCATTACAACTTCTTAGATACACCTTCTTCGCATCTGTGATACAGAAATACAAAAGTTTGCTCGTCTGTCAATTTTGTGGGTAACCTCAAAGACTGAGAACACCATTAAATAAGGCACGTGGCCGTAGTCATGGTGCTGCTGGTATTCTTTGTGGTGGAGCTCCTGCTGCTGGGAGAGCACGTGGTGGACAGGTGCTAGCTAAGCGCCCAAATGAAACACCTTTCTCTGGTGCACACAAACGACAGGGCGTTCTGCATCATTTTCTAGGCCCGAATACTGCTGTATGAACGGTGAGGCCAGAACAAGTAGAAGCGGTAGTAGATTGGATGGCTGACAGTGCCTCCAGTTCCTACACACTGTTGTTGAAAGCGCAGAGTTGGCACCTGCGACCTATGGGCATATGTCTTCCACCGCATCCCTTTGCAATTCAGACAAGCAGTCTGAGCCCCAAGTCATGCAGCAGTCACTTAAGCTTTTTGATGACTCTGCTGGTGGGGATTCCGTGGGCCATCCACTTAGCCCTGCGCCAAAAGTGTAAGAGATTGAGTGCACTGGTGCCCAACTATTTCTACATGTTTCAGGATGAGAATATGGGAAGACCACTGCAGCATGTCTCTGATGAAGATGACACATCACAGGTGCCAACTGCTGTGGATTTCTACAGTGTGCAGACCGGCCAGGAGGTGTGGGGGAGGAGTGGGTGGAAGATAATGTGGAGGATGATGAGTTCACAGACCCCACATTCAATCAATATCATCATAGTCATGTCTGCAGTTTGAAGGAAGAGGTGGTGGTCACGTCATGGAACGGTGTGGATATGCTCGATGAAACTGCTGGTGGTGTTGCTTTCACATCCTCTCTTTAAGGGGAACCAGGGGGCCTGTTGCTCCAGTGGGGGAGGAAAAGGCCATGACCACAGCAGAAGAGGGAGCAGGAGGAGCCACAGATCTTTCATGGTTTTTCAGGTGTGTACTCCACTGCAGCATGTGCTTTGCATTTAGATGCCTGGTCATGCAAGTGGTGCTCAGATTTAGAACATTTATGCCTTGCTTCAGGCTCTGACTGCACAGCATGCAAACCACCCGTGTCTTGTCATCAGCCGGAAGAACTGCAACGCCAGGGAACTTCTTTGAGCTAGCTTTGGTGTTCTCTGTCCCTGGGCGCATTGGGTAGTAACAGGCATACTTCCTGGGGGCCAGTCGCTCTGCTTTTGCACCCTATTCCCTCTTTTGCTGTGCGGATGGCACTGCGTGACCCCACTTCTTCCTCTGAACTGCAGACATCACTCTAATGAGCTTGATGCTCATTATCCTCCACATCATCTTCCACCCACTCCTTTCCCCCTGTCCTCCTGGCTGGTCTGCACAGTGCAGAAGTCCGCATTAGTTGACACCTGTATTTTGTCATCACCAGCAGAGACACACTGCGGTGGTCCTCCCAAATTCTCATCCTGAAACATAAGAAGTTGGGCATTACTGCACTCAATCTCTTCCACTTCTGGGGCTATGTGGATGGCCCATGGAAAACCTGCCAGCAGAGTGAAAAACAGATGCCTGTGGAAAACAGATGCCCGTGAGCCGCCAGGGCTGCACTTTCAGCAGGGGACTGGGTGGGAGACAATGTGAAGGAACTGGAGGCACTGTCAGCCATCTAACCTGCTACCGTCTCTACTTACTCTGGCCTCACCATTCGTTGAGCATTATTTGGGCCTCCAAAATGATGCAGAACCTCCTGTTGTCTATGTGCACCAGAGGAAGGTGTTTCATTTGGGTGCATAGCTGGCAGAAATCGACAACGTCCTCTCCCTAAGGCAGGAGCTCTACCACCAGTAGCACCATGACCACGGCCATGTTCCCTAGTTGAACCTCCTCTAACTTTTTTATGGTCACACACCAAATTGGCTGACAGATGAACAATTGTATTTCTGTCATGGGTGCAGATAAGGTGTTTGGACCCCCAAAAATGGCTATAAGTCTCCAAAACAATAAACAGATTGATTAAATGTTTTATAACAGTAAGACAGATGAAAATGTAGAGTTTTGAACCCCAATAATGACTTTAGATCAACCACAGAATTAACAGCACAATTAAGTATTGTATTTCTGTGTCACTGGTGCAAAGGTGTTGTATTGCACCAACCAAAAATGCCTACCGGTCACCCTCTAACTGAACAACCCTATTAAGTATTGTATTTCTGTGTTACTGTTGCAAAGGTGCTGTATTGTACCCACATAAATGCCTACAGGTTACCCGCAGACTTACATAGTAACATAGTTTATAAGGCCGAAAAAGGACATTTGTCCATCCTTACAATCACCACCTCCTCAGGTAGAGAGTTCCATAGTCTCACTGCTCTTACCGTAAAGAATCCTCTTCTATGTTTGTGTACAAAACTTCTTTCCTTTGGGTGCAGAGGATGTCCCCTCGTCACAGTCACAGTCCTGGGGATAAATAGATCATGGGAAAGATCTCTGTACTGACTCCTGATATATTTATACATAGTTATTATTATTGAATAAAAATACAAGCCTAACACCGTCCCCCACTCCAGCAGCGTCCTGTTTCTCACCAGTCAGAGCAGAATGACGGCGCACCCCGTGATCCATCATGGTCACATGGTGCACTGACCAATCACAGCCATGCCAATGCTAGGCATGACTGTGATGGCTTCCAAGTGCCCACAACTTAAATACTTGTTGATTGGCTGCGCTGCAGCCTTTCAACAAGCTTTAACTACGAACAACAAACACAGACATTAGCGCCAATGACTGTGTTCGGATACTCGGACACTGTAATGTTCGTTATGAGTGCAGTGCAGTCCGGGTTCATTCATCCCTAATTATAAGTTAAAAAATAAAACTGTATATTCAGCATAAATACTGCTCTATAGAAAAGCCAGATATTACCCTTCATTTATTTACAGTGAAATCAAAATGGCCATTAAATGCAAGTGTTTATGACCTCTTAGTAATTTAGAGATGAGGGTTATTAGATGACAGCACAAAGTGAAAATTTAAGTACCAGTCACACAGCTAGAAAAAAAGTTAACCCCTTTGTGACAGAATGGCTCAAAAGTTTTAATAAAGGACAATTGAAAATATGTTTTTAGCCAATAATAAGTAAACTGCAATCATAAACAAATATTGTCCCCAAACGTGTACATAGCCTTTAAGTAGGACATGTTCATTTATCAGAGTTGTGTAAAACTGGAAACATTACAAAGCTGTATTCAATTGAATGTATGTCCTAAAGATGCCACAAGTGGGAATTAATTTCACCTATCCCACCTATCCATTGTGCCAGACCTGTATCTACATTAGAACTTGTGCATTTTGTTTAACGTAATTAAGCTGTATAGTTTTGTGACTTTTTTATACAAATGTAAACATTCATATTTACTGGCATTGACATATATATATAATGCTGTAAAAGAGAATGGAACAAATGGCCTTCTGGTTATTGTTTCTTTTCAACTCTTTCAAGGTTGTTTATATTTCCTTCTGAGATACCAAACTTTGAAGCAATTACCTTTGTTTTTTTTTTTTACTTTTATTTATTTTGTATTCTGCTTTATTATTTTTTCCCAATAAGTTATAAAATGCCAGGAAGTTAAGGCTGAGAGATAGAAACAGATGGACGTATCTGACAAAGCAAAGATAATTTCTAACTAATATACAGCAGGTGCTTGTTTATCATGACAGGAAATTAAGAGACATAAAAAGATTGACTGAGGGATCACAGCTGTTACCATATAATCATAGAAAAATATTTCACCAGAGAAGGATGTGTGAAATAAAATATCTAATAAAAATGGTAAGATATTGGTGCAAGTTAGTGAACCCGGACCACATTGTTCCGACATTGGCACGAAAGTCTGTGTTCAGGTTCAGAGTTAAAATAAAGCTTGTAAAAAGGCTGCAGTGCAGCCAATCAACAAGCATTTAAGCTGTGGGCACTTGGAAGCCATCCCAGTCATGCCTAATATTGGCAGGGCTGTTACTGGCCGGCGCGCCATGTGACCCTGCATGCATAAATGCCGGATCACATGGTGCGCTGCCATTCTGCTCAGACCAGTGTAGTGTAAGGATTCTGCTGCAGTGAGAAACAGTGTTAGGCTTTTATTTATTTTTTTTAATATGTCTATCATTTAAGGGGGTGCAATACAACACCTTTGCTCCAGTGACACAGAAATAAAATACTTAATTAGGTTGTTAATTCTGTGGTTGATCTAAAGTCATTATTGGGGTTCAAAAATCTGTATTTTCATTTGTCTTAAGCCTCATTCAGACGTCCGTATCCGTGCTCAAATCCGTGAGCAGATGCGTGGGTCCGTGTTTTGCCATCCGTGTTGCATCCATGTTTCACTGACACTGATCAGCTGAAAAATAATTTTCAAAGCATCTCTTCTTAATGATCCGTGAAACACGGATGCAACACGGATGACATCCGTGAGGGATCCGTGGTTTTCACGGACTCATTGACTATAATGGGAGTGAGGGATCTGGGAACACGGATCAAGATAGGACATGCATCCGTGCTAAAAACAAGGACCCACGGACCGTGCTCAAACACTGATGTCTGAATAGACACATTAAAATGAATAGGGACGTGTGCTGTACGTGGAGGACACATACAGGACAGTGAGGCATTACTGTTATTAGACAGTTAATCAGTCTGTAATTATGTCATGACATTAAAAATGTTTGGGGGTTCATCACATTGCATTTGCATCCGTCTAACATTTATTGGAGGCTTAATTAGTCTATTAATTGTGTCAGTGACACAAAGCAAATTTTTGGGATTCATAACACATCCTTTGCATCAGTCTTACTCTAAAAGCAGAGTAAATCAGTCTGTTAATTGTATTGTGACTGTATAGCAATTTTATGGGGTTCATCACGCCACCTTTGCATCCGTATTACTGTAATAGGAGAGTAAATCAAGCCTGATGAAGCCAATGTGAAAAGTGCATCGAGGTGTGTTCTTGGACCCTTTGCCCCACGCCCCCTTAGGCCCCTTTCACACGAGCGAGTTTTCTGCGCGGGTGCAATGCGTGACGTGCGATGCACAGCAGGATCCTGACCATTCATTTCTATGGGTCTGTGTACATGAGCGTTTTTTTCACGTATCAGTTCTGCGTTGCGTGAAAAACGCAGCATGCTCTATATTCTGCGTTTTTCAAGCAGCCCTGGCTCCATAGAAGTGAATGGGGCTTCAGTGAAAAACGCATTGCATCCTGAAGCAAGTGCGGGTGCAATGCGCTTTTCACTGGTGGTTGCTAAGAGATGTTGTTTGTAAATCTGTTTGTAAACAGTTTTTTATCACGTGCGTGAAAAACGCATCAAAACGCATTGCACCCGCGCAGAAAAAACTGAACAACTGAACGCAATCGCAGACAAAACTGACTGAACTTGCTTGCAAAATGGTGCGAGTTTTCCTGAACGCATCCGGACCTAATCCGTGACGCTCGTGTGAAAGAGGCCTTAAACATGTCCCCAGGTTGGTTATTGTCCTGACTTCGCTTTTTTGTTATGTTTATATATTTTTTTTCCCTTATGTTTCTTCTGGTTCTATAGCAATGTAGGGGTATTTAATCCTTTGAGTGGGTATGTTACTTCATCCCCTCGGTAGCATTACATTTGCTATGTAGATCTCATACAGGGCCGGCGTCGGGGGGGCGGGGGGCGGCGTTTCGGGCAAACTGGGCAATTGCCCAGGGCCCCCATTGTCTAAGGGGCCCCCTGCTTCAGTGCTGCTGTTCAGCTGAACGTCCGTGGAAGCAAATGGGCGGACAGCTGAACAGCTGCACTTTACAATAAGGTCCCTTTACTTACATATAACACAAATCATTACCCTTGTGCTGACAGCTCCTGACACCAGCAAAACTCCACCAGCTGTAAGACCTGCGATTATGTCAGATGCAGGAGGCGGAGCTTAGCAGAGAAGGGGGGGGGGTGAAGGACCTGCGATGACCTCACCATCATGTGACCAGATCAGGAGATGGAGCTCAGCAGTGCAGTAAAGTAATGAAGAAAAGGATCAGCCATGCATGGGAAGAAGGATGGATTACATGTAAGTGCCAGGGAAATGTTGGGAGTTGTAGTCCTCTCTTCTTATACCTCCTGTTATGTAATATCAGAGTACATTGCAAGATGAGGTATGAGGAGAGGACTACTATGCGCAGCATGTCCAGCTTGTTATGTAATATCAGAGTATATTATAAGAGGAGAGGACTACAACTCTCAGCATGTCCAGGCCATTATTATGTAATAGGGTATATTACAACACCCTGGATATGCTGGGAGTAGTAGTCCTCTTCTCTAATACCTCCTCTTATAATGTAGTCTGATATTACATAATAACTGCGTGGACATGCTGGGAGTTGTAGTCCCATCCTCTTATACGTTCCCCTGTAATGTCCTCTGATAATAAAGGGGTTATCCAAGACTATTAAATTCCCCCCATATGCCGGGCCCCTCACAGTGAATATACTTAAGCAGCCCCTGGCCCCCGCACCGCCGCTGCTGCTTCTCCCCGTGCAGTGATGAAAATATCCGGTGTCGGGGTGAGCAGCCAATGGCAGGCAGGGACAGGGACGAGCCTCCCTTGCATCATGAGTGACACTAGGCAGGATCGTCACCGCCTGCCATTGGCCTGCTCCCCCCCGACACTGGATGTTTTCATCCCTGCACAGGGAGAAGCAGCAGCGGTGGTGCGGGGGCCAGGGGCTGCTTAAGTATATTCACTGTGAGGGGCCCGGCATATAGGAAGCATTTAATAGTCTTGGATAACCCCTTTATATAATAATGGCTTAGACATGCTGGGAGTTATAGTCCTCTCCTGTTGTACCTCCTGCTGTAATTTGTTCTGAATTAGGGTTGGGATGATGGATAGGGGAGGGTAGTTGTCCGTCTATGGCGCCACTTCGCTACCCATAAAGGGGGGGTGCACTCATGGCAGTCCAACTTCACAAGCCTCAGGCCACTAGGCCTCAAGCCTGTGAGGCATTAGAACAGCGCAAGAAGCCGCAATGACATCACTGCAACCTCCTGTGCTGGGTCTCGCATGATGATGTGATCAAGTGAGATCCAGAGCAGGAGCAGTGATGTCATTGGGACGGCATGCATCAGTACGCAGCAACTAGGGTGGCCATCCGTCCGGTTTTTGGCCGGACAGTCCGGTTTTTGGACTCCTGGTCCTCTGTCCGGCTAAAGGCCAGGACGGACGGCCAGAAGTCCTCCTTTTTAGGGGCACAGGAAGCAATGAGCGCTTCCATCAATACAGATGGAAGCGCTCATTGCAGGAGCTGGGTCCTGGTACTCACCGCTCAGCTCCTCCTGCGCTCCGGTACCTTCATTGGTCTTCCTGTCTGCGCTGCACATGCCTGACTGGTACAGCGTCAGGACGTAGTGCGCGCACTCTGACCTGACGCTGCACGCAGTCAGGTGACAGTGCAGCGCGGGCAGTGAAGAGAGAAGAGCGTCGGAGCGGAGCTGCAGCCCAGGAGAGGTAAGATTTTTATTTTTTTTTAATGGGGCACAGTAGGCTGATCTGAGGTCTGAAGGGGGCACTACAGGCTGATCTGAGGTCTGAAGGGGGCACTATAGACTGATCTGAGGTCTGAAGGGGGCACTGCAGGCTGATCTGAGGTCTGAAGGGGGCACTACAGGCTGATCTGAGGTCTGAAGGGGGCACTATAGGCTAATCTGAGGTCTGAAGGGGGCACTACAGGCTGATCTGAGGTCTGAAGGGGCACTATAGGCTGATCTGAGGTCTGGAAGGGGGCACTATAGGCTGATCTGAGGTCTGGAAGGGGGCACTACAGGCTGATCTGAGGTCTGAAGGGGCACTACAGGCTGATCTGAGGTCTGAAGGGGCACTACAGGCTGATCTGAGTCTGAAGGGCACTACAGGCTGATCTGAGGTCTGAAGGGGGCACTACAGGCTGATCTGAGGTCTGAAGGGGGCACTACAGGCTGATCTGAGGTCTGAAGGGGGCACTACAGGCTGATCTGAGGTCTGAAGGGGGCACTACAGGCTGATCTGAGGTCTGAAGGGGGCACTCACTGATCTGAGGTCTGAAGGGGGCACACGTGCACTGATCTGAGGTCTGAAGGGGGCACTACGGGCTGATCTGAGGTCTGAAGGGGGCACTACGGGCTGATCTGAGGTCTGAAGGGGGCACTACGGGCTGATCTGAGGTCTGAAGGGGGCACTACGGGCTGATCTGAGGTCTGAAGGGGGCACTACGGGCTGATCTGAGGTCTGAAGGGGGCACTACGGGCTGATCTGAGGTCTGAAGGGGGCAATACAGGCTGATCTGAGGTCTGAAGGGGGCACTACAGGCTGATCTGAGGTCTGAAGGGGGCACTATAGGCTGATCTGAGGTCTGAAGGGGGCACTACAGGCTGATCTGAGGTCTGATGGGGGCACTGTGGGCTGATCTGAGGTCTGATGGGGGCACTGTGGGCTGATGTGAGGTCTGAAGGGGGCACAGTGGGCTGATGTGAGGTCTGAAGGGGGCACAGTGGGCTGATGTGAGGTCTGAAGGGGGCACAGTGGGCTGATGTGAGGTCTGATGGGGGCACTGTGGGCTGATGTGAGGTCTGATGGGGGCACTGTGGGCTGATGTGAGGTCTGAAGGGGGCACTGTGGGCTGGTCTGATGCTGGCACTGTGGGCTGATCTGAGGTCTGAAGGGGGCACAGTGGGCTGATCTGAGGTCTGAAGGGGGCACTGTGGGCTGATCTGAGGTCTGAAGGAGTCAATGTGGGCTGATCTGATGCTGGCACTGTGGGCTGATGTGAGGTCTGATGGGGGCACAGTGGGCGGATCTGAGGTCTGAAGGGGGCACAGTGGGCTGATGTTGAGGTCTGAAGGAGGCCCTGTGGGCTGATGTGGAGGTCTGAAGGAGGCCCTGTGGGCTGATGTGAGGTCTGATGGGGGCACAGTGGGCTGATGTGAGGTCTGATGGGGGCACAGTGGGCTGATGTGAGGTCTGATGGAGGCCCTGTGGGCTGATGTGAGGTCTGATGGGGACACTGTGGTCTGATGGGGGCACACTGGGATGATTTGAGGACCATTACAGCAGGTCCTTATTATTTCTGGGAGCACTACTGGAGGCACTATGGGAAAATGGTTTCCCCCCTCGCCCTATGACAGCACCCCTGGAGAGACGCCTCCCACTCCTCAGGACAGGAAACAGCCAAAAACTTTTGCATAAAAGGTAGCTCCACCTCATAGCCCCCAGTTCTGTTTCCTGTCCTGCGGAGCAGGAGAGCCAGGGGTGCTGAGGCATCCTAATTTTCTGAACAAACGTTGCATAAGAGGTAAGCCGAGGGTGCCCCCAATAGAAATCTACCATGGGGGGGTTACCCTATAGAGGTGTAAGTCTCCCACGGGGGAGCAACCTCTGAGACAATCTCCCTAGTCCCCCACCTGTCTCCGGACGTGCGGGCTTTCCCTCTTTTTTCCTCCTCTGGGGCTCCCCGTCGGGTCTGCTGGCTTTTCGGCGGGCAAGTTCCTCCGCGGTCGGATCCATTGTGCCGATGTGGTCTACGCATGCGCGCGCGACGGACTGTGCGGCGCATGGAGGATTTTTTCTCCGGCGCTGCGTATGACGTCAGGCGGGATGCAGGTTACTTCCGGGTAGGCTCCGGTGACCTATTCTTGGACCGGGTAGCGGCGGTGAGTGGGGGCTCATAGAGGAGGAAAGGGGAAACCCTGCACCTTGCTGCAGGGTTCCCATTGGACCACCAATTTAGAGGGAGGGTCTCGCAGGTGGTTTTAAAAAAGGCACGCTGGGAGGGGGAGATTGCCGGCTTCAGATGACTTGGAACACCACTCCTTGTCTGTGGTGTTTGTGACTCCAGCAAAGATGGAAAAGCGCACTGAGGCGGTGGAGCCTGCTGAAACTCCTGCACCGGTATTCCTGGTGGGGTAAGAGGGGAAGTTCCCCATTCAAGTAGCTTTTCAGGAACTGATATATATATATATATATAATATATATATATATATATATATATGTATTGTTATAGGTTGAGGCCCGCAAGAAAGACAGGCCCAGGCTTTGTGCTCTGTGCAAAAGAAAATTATATGGGTCAGAAAAGAATGTCTGTGTCCAATGCATTGGAAGGGTCGTTAAGGACGCTTCTCCGGTCCTGGTGGCGGATATGAGAAATATGTTGAGAGAGGAATTCAGGTCCTTGAGAGAACATCCAACGTTGGAAGTCCCTGGAACTTCCACTGAGGCTCCGGTGTTGATACCCCGTCCGGGTCCCTCTCTATCTCAGGATTCTAGGGATGAGGATAGAGGTTCTCAGGAGGAGGGGGAGGTGGAAGACGATTCAGGAACTGAGGACTTATCTTCTAACCAATTATTTAGCACCGAAAATATTGATTCTCTTGTTTCTGCGGTAAGATCTACTATGAATGTGGGGGATTCCCCAGTAACTGAATCCGTGCAGGACAAGATGTACGAGACATTGATTGTTAAGAAAAGAAAGGGATTTCCATTGCATAGCAGCATAAGAGGGTTGGTGCAAAAGGAATGGAATAACCCTGATCGCAGATTTTTTGTGCCCAGGCATTTAAAGCGAAAGTACCCCTTTGACGAGTCTGACTCTCTACACTGGGATAGGGCTCCAAAACTGCATCCTGCTATTTCTAAGATCACCAGGAAGGCGGCACTATCCTTTGAGGATCTAGGTGTTCTTAAGGACCCCCTTGATAAAAAAGCAGATGGGTTCCTTAAGAAGGCTTGGGAGGCATCCACCGCTTCCATGAGACCTAATATTGCAGCGACCTCAGTTGCTAGATCCTTGAAATCTTGGCTTCAGAAACTTGAGGCTCACTTAAAAGCAGGTACTCCAAGAGAGGACATTGTCGCGTCTTTGCCCACCTTGTTTGGGGCAACAGACATTTTATTTGACGCATCGGCTGATGCTCTACGCCTTTCTGCCCGTACCGCAGCCCTCTCTAACTCGGCACGTAGATCCCTGTGGATCAAGGAGTGGAAGGGAGATCTGGCTTCCAGAGCTAAGTGCTGTGCATTGCCCTGTGAGGGGGAGTTTTTGTTCGGACCTGCCCTGGACTCGGTCCTGGAAAATACATCTGATAGAAAGAAGGGGTTTCCCTCCCTTACTCCTATGATTAGGAGGCCCTTTCGTGGCAGGGATAGGAGGGATTCCCAGCCTGAGTCAAAAAGGGGCAGATGGAGGAGACAAAATAAGGGGAAAGGTATTCTCTTCAACCCTCCTGATTCCTCCAAAAAAGCTGCACAATGACGCCAATCACCCTGTGGGAGGTCGTCTGTCACTGTATTGGGATGCTTGGGAGAAGGTATCCGCAAGCGGTTGGGTGTTAGACACAATAAAGCACGGTTTGAAAATAAGTTTCTTGTGTCCTCCAGTTCAAAGGTTTATAGTGACGGACTTAAGATCGGATCCCCGCAGGCAGAAAACATTAGAGTCAGAGGTCCTCTCCCTGATTCAAAAGGAAGTACTAATTCCGGTCCCCAATCAGGAAAGGGGGAGGGGTTTTTACTCGACCCTCTTTTTAGTGAAAAAAACGGATTCTACATTTCGGACCATAATAAACCTGAAACTTCTCACAATCCTTGGTGTACGAGAAGTTCAGGATGGAATCCATAAAATCTGCCATCCTGAACCTTCAGAAGGACTGTTATATGGTTACGCTAGATCTAAAAGATGCGTATTACCATGTACCAATCTTTCCGGACCATCAACGGTTCTTGAGGGTGGCGGTGGTTATCCAGGGTCAGATAGAACACTACCAGTATCAGGCACTCCCCTTTGGCCTATCTCAGGCTCCCAGGGCCTTCACAAAGATAATAGCGGAGGTCATGGCCCATGTCAGAGAAAAGAAGATTGTGATAGTGCCATACCTGGACGACTTCCTACTTGTAGCCAATTCCAGGGAAAGACTCCTCTACCACCTGGCCAGATTTCGGGAGATCCTGCACAACCTTGGCCTGGAGGTGAATCTGAAGAAATCTTCCCTGATTCCAAGTCAGACTTGAACCTTTTTAGGAGTTCAGATAGACTCGAGGAAGCAGATTTGCCATCTTCCCGATCCCAAGATATCTCTGATCCAAAACAAAATCCAGGATCTACTGCTAAAGAGTGTTACCACCCTAAAGGAAGCTATGTCTCTCCTGGGACTTTTGACCTTGTGTATTACTGCCGTAAAATGGGCCCAGTACCATTCAAGAGTTCTTCAGCAGCAGATCCTTGCAGAATGGGACAGAAAAAATTCATCTTTGGACGTCCCCCTCTGTCTCTCTCCACTGACCATAAGGTCCCTAGCTTGGTGGATGGATCCTCGCAACATAAAAAAAGGGGTTCCCTGGGCTCCGAGGAACGTATTCATTTTGACGACAGATGCCAGTCCTATAGGGTGGGGGGCCCATGCGGAGGGCCTACTGCTACAGGGCTCTTGGTCCCCAGAGGAAAGTCGGAGGTCACAGAATTTGAGAGAACTGACGGCAGTGTTCTATGCTCTCTCCCAAGCACTTCCTCAGATTGGGGGGGAGGGATGTCATGATAAGGTCAGACAATGCCACTGTGGTAGCATATATAAATCACCAAGGAGGTACGAGATCATATGCACTAATGAGGATGTCTCTATTCCTCCTCCACCTGGCGGAACTGAATCTGGGTTCTCTGTCAGCCCTACATCTAAGGGGGATAGAGAACGTAGAGGCAGACTTCCTCAGCCATCACCACCTATCCCAGGGGGAGTGGGTATTAAATCAGGATGTTTTTGCCAAGATTACGAGACTGTGGGGGATTCCTCAAATAGACCTCTTTGCCACCAGACACAACAGGAAGGTGGACAGATTCTTTTCTCTAAGTCCCGGGATTTCCCATCGGGAGAGGATGCATTTTCCCAGTTCTGGGGGGGGGGGGAACTAATGTATGCCTTTCCCCCAATAAGACTGATTCCCAGAGTCCTAAGGAAGATAAGGGAGGACAGGGCAGAGGTTGTACTGGTGGCTCCCTTCTGGCCCAGGAGGGTTTGGTTTTCTTGGCTC
>ONZH01006684.1:0-39957 GCA_900303285.1 Rhinella marina
TACTATTCTGTAGTCCGCTCATGCTGCTGTTGCTGGTTCTACTACTGCCTCCATAATGTTGTCGTACCATTCTGTAGTCCGCTCATGCTGCTGTTGCTGGTTCTACTACTGCCTCCATAATGTTGTTGTACCATTCTGTAGTCTGCCCATGCTGGTGTTGCTGCTACTACTACTGCCTCCATAATGTCGCCATACCATTCTGTAGTCTGCCCATGCTGCTTTTCCTGCTACTACTAGTGCCTCCATAATGTCATCGTACCATTCTGTTGCCTCTAAATTATACTTACTGACATCTGATATTTGCTCACTGGGCCTGTGACTGCGAAATTACTTACTGGGCCTGTGACTGCGAAATTACTTACTGACATTTTTTATCTTGTCGGGCCACTCTATGGTTGCTGCCACTTCCACACTCTGTCTATGTGCCACTGTGTGGCCTCATAATTCTGCACTACTGACATTTGCAATCTTTGCATTGGGCCTGTCTGTGACTGCAAAATTCTACTGACTGACGTTTTCATTCTTGTCGGGCCACTCTGTCGTTGTGCCACTGTGTGACTTCATAATTCTGCACTACTGTCATTTGCAGTCTTTGCATTGTGCCTGTCTGTGACTGCAAAATTCTACTGACTGACGTTTTCATTCTCGTCAGGCCACTCTGTCGTTGTGCCACTGTGTGACCTCGTAATTCTGTACTACTGTCATTTGCAGTCTTTGCATTGGGCCTGTCTGTGACTGCAAAATTCTACTGACTGACGTTTTCATTCTTGTCAGGCCACTTTGTCCTTGTGCCACTGTGTGACCTCGTAATTCTGCACTACTCTCATTTGCAGTCTTTGCATTGGGCCTGTCTGTGACTGCAAAATTCTACTGACTGATGTTTTCATTCTTGTCAGGCCACTCTGTCGCTGTGCCACTGTGTGGCTTCATAATTCTGCACGACTCTCATTTGCAGTCTTTGCATTGGGCCTGTCTGTGACTGCGAAATTCTACTGACTGACGTTTTCATTCTTGTCAGGCCACTTTGTCCTTGTGCCACTGTGTGACCTCGTAATTCTGCACTACTGTCATTTGCAGTCTATGCATTGGGCCTGTCTGTGACTGCAGAATTCTACTGACTAATGTTTTCATTCTTGTCAGGCCATTTTCTCGTTGTGCCACTGTGTGACCTTGTAATTCTGCTACTACTACTGCTGCCACTTCCACACTCTGTCATTGTGCCACTCTGTGACCTCGAAATTCTAATACTACTGCTGCCACTTGCACACTGTGCAGGTCAAACTTGACAACAGTTGACACTTGTTCTACATCAATTCCTCGGGCACAGACATTAGTGGTCATGAGAACTTTTCCCTTCCTATCTCTGTCGTCTTGCCACTCTGACACACCTTCTACAGTCACAGGCAGGTCAAAATTAAAAACGGTTGACACTTAGTCTAAGTCAATTTCTTGGGCACAGACATTAGTGGTCACGAGAACTTTTTCCTGCCCATCTCTGTCGTTGTACCATTCTGGCCTAATAATTCTACTACTGCTGCTGCCACTTCCACACTCTGTCGTTGCGCCACTCTGTGGCCTCAAAATTCTACTGCTGCTGCCACTTCCACACTTTGTCATTGTGCCACTCTGTGGCCTCAAAATTCTACTGCAGCTGCCACCTCCACACTCTGTCATTGTGCCACTGTGGCCTCCAAATTCTACTGCTGCTGCCATTTCCACACTCTGTCATTGTGCCACTGTGTGGCCTCATAATTCTGCACTACTGACATTTGCAATCTTTGCATTGGGCCTGTCTGTGACTGCAAAATTCTACTCACTGACGTTTTCATTCTTGTCAGGCCACTCTGTCGTTGTGCCACTGTGTGACTTCATAATTCTTTTTTTTTTAAACTGTTTATTTTATTAGCACCAAAAAAGGTGCACCATTTTCCAAACATTTTAAGGACATAGACAAGGAATATCATAAAGTACATAGACGCAAGCAAAAAAGGACCACAAAATCAAACTGTACACAGAGTAAGCATTGTATAAAAGAGAACCCATTAGAACAACAACACAGTAAATGAATCAATAAAGCCCATAATACCAACTGTTCTCATCTCTTTGCGTATTAACACAGTGTACCCACAGTAATAGACAAAGAACAAAAAGACACCACAAAGACAAACAGGGGAGGAGGGAATGGATAAGACGTAAAAGGAAGGGGGTAAGGATAAGGGATTTAAGGGTATGATGGATGTTCATCCCATGGCAGCCAAACTGCATTGAACTTGTCTAGTGAGTTGTTAAGGGAAGCCGTAAGATAGTCTAAAGATCTAACATCTCTAATCCTGGTAAGGAACATTGACATGGATGGAGGTGTGGTTTGTTTCCAAGACTTAGCTATTAGGGATTTAGCTGCTGTACATAGAAGCAGAAACAGCCTGGAAGCCTGGCTACGCATCCCCTGAGGGGGAAGATTAAGCAGGTAAGTTTTTGGATCCAAATCCACTGAAGTTGTGAAAAGCGACTGGATCACTCCTCTGACACCCTCCCAAAATGGGACAATTAAGGGACACGTCCAAAAACGTGGTATAAGGTACCAATATCCCCCATGCAGCGCCAGCAAACTGAGGGAATGGCAGGATTCAGGGAATGGAGAAGAGCTGGTGTATGGTACCAGCACATAAGCAGCTTATACTGCGTCTCCTTGTAAGTGGTACAAATAGATGATTGTGCTGCTCTATTCCAAATGGTCTGCCAAGCCGCGTGGGAAATAGGGGATCCGATGTCCCTGGCCCATTTGTCCATGTATTTATGGTGAGGAATTTCGTCTGCCCTCGGGGTAGCCAGAAGGTGATAAATCGCAGAGATCAGGCCTTTTGTGTCTGTACCCAAGCGGCATAAACGTTCAAATCTAGTGGGAAGGGAGACTTGGAGGGTCCCAAAGAGAGAGCTAACATAGTGACGGACCTGTAAGTAATGAAAGCTTTCCGATCTCTGTAAATTAGCCTGCTCCTGCAACTGTGCAAACGATTTGAATTGCAGGCCGTAGACATCCACAGCGTCAGCTATCCGGAAGAGATCCAGCGACAACCAGACGCGGACCATGGGGGCAGTCAGACTAGAGGGTATGGCGGGGTTATATAGGAAAGAAATCATTGAAGAATGCTGGGAGGTAAGGGCAAAGCGCTTACTACAGGAATCCCAGATGTGCTTAGTAAAAGCCATAGGGCCCAACAATGCGGGGTGGGATGACACCGAAGTTTGTTGCCATAGAAAAGTGTTCGCATAGGAGCCAGCCACAATTTTTCTATTTCCAACCACTTAGTGTATGCCTGATGGGAAGCCCAAAAGGGTATAACTCGCAGGTGAGAAGCCCAATAATAATGTAAAATATTGGGGACCGAAAGCCCCCCCCCATCTGTAGCTGCATACATGACAGTGCGAGGAATTCGGTGTCGTTTACCCTGCCATATAAAATAAAAAACGGCCTGCTACACAGGGAGCGTTTCAAAATAGTAGATAAGCTTCGGGAGTAGTGACATTTTCACCGCAGCTATGCGACCTAGGAGGGATAGAAACAGTGGTTTCCATTTATGGAGGAGAGCCTTGAGTTCCCTAAACAGAGGAGGGAAGTTTTTAGTATACATGGAGGAGTAGGAGGGGGTTATAAAGATTCCTAAATATTTTAGGGCCTCTGTTGTCCAGCGATAGGGGTAATTACTCCTAAGGCATTGAAGGTCCCTTGGAGGTATAAGAATGGGAAGGGCTGCTGTTTTAGAGGTGTTAATTTTATAACCAGAGAACGACCCGTACGTCCTAAGGGCTGCTTGCAGATTAGGTAGCGTGATATGGGGATTAGTTAGAGTGAGGAGAACATCATCCGCATATAGAGAAATTTTAAATTCCCTATCACGGACTTTGAGACCTCGGATGTCAGGATTCATACGAATGTTGGCGGCAAGGGGTTCAATACAAAGGGCAAAAATCAGTTTTGACAAGGGACAGCCCTGACGTGTACCATTAGAGGTATTAAAAGATGCAGAGGAACAGTGTGGGAGCTTAACTATGGCGGAGGGGAATGAATAGAGGCCATAAATAGCTTGTAAATACGGCCCAGAGATCCCAAACACCCGAAGGGTTTCAAATAAAAATGACTAATTAATGCGGTCGAATGCCTTTTCAGCGTCCAGGCTTATTATCACTGCCGGCGTATTAGTACGGTTAGCCACATCAATAAGATTAAGAACCCTTCGGGTGTTGACTTCCCCCTGACGGCAAGGAATAAACCCCACCTGATCCTTGTGAATCAGTGTTGGGAGCCATGCATTCAAGCTAACAGCAAGAATGCGAGTAAAAATCTTCAAATCAGCGTTTAATAATGAAATCGGTCTATAGCTCCTACAATCTTGTGGGTCCTTACCCGGCTTGGGGATCACAACAATGTGGGATGTCAGCATAGTGGGGGGTATTGGAGAGCATTGTAGGAACGAGTTATAAAGGGCCAAGAGATGTGGAAAGAGTTCTGCCCCACAGGTCTTGTAATATAGATCAGTAAATCCGTCCGGGCCAGGAGACTTACCGGTCGGAAGGCCCTTTACCACCTCGTTTAGCTCTTCCGCAGTAATAGGGGCATTTAGCTGATTCACTCCCTCCGGAGGGAGGGAGGGAACAGGAGCTCAAATAATCCCTTATGTGGGATATTGGGAGGGGATGCTGGACGTCGTGATTCAAGTTGTATAACTTGGCGTAGTAGTCATGAAAGCAACGAGCTATAGCGGTGGGGTGGTATTGGGGGCACCCAGTAGGGTCGTTCACTGCCTGTGGTGTACGGTTGACTACCCTGTCCCTAAGCTGTTTAGCCAAGACTGTATGAGCCTTGTTACCTTTCTCATAAAACCTCTTTCTGGAATACAGCAGCATGCGTTCTACCTTATATATGTCTTTGAGTTTAGCACGGGCAGCCACCAAGGCTCTTAGAAGGGAGAGGCTGGGTCTATCGTGTAATTGTGTCTGCAGGGAAACGATCCGAGCCGAGAGTTCACGTTCTTGGTGAAGTCTGTCTTTCTTTATGGAAGCAGCCAATGCGATACACTGGCCTCGCACCACTGCTTTATGTGCTTCCCACAATGTGGCCTGGGAAGAGACCGAGTCCACATTTTCTTTAAAATAAGTCTGGATAAATTGTTTGATATCCATGTGTGTGGGAAGGGCTTTCAGCAGCGAGTCATTAAGACGCCAGTGACACGTGCGGGGCGGACGAAGCTGGGTCGTGAGAGTGAGTGTGACAGGAGCATGATCAGACCACGAGATCTGTCCTATGGTGACTTCCTGCAACAACTTCAGGGTGAGGGAGTTACCGAAAAAATAATCTATCCTAGTATGCGTCTTATGAGGGGGAGAATAAAATGTGAACATTCGGCTGGAAGGATTGTCAATCCTCCAGAGGTCATAAAGGGCAAATTTACGGACGGTGCTGCGGAACTCCCTTGCAAGGTGTACTGAGGATTGAGAAGGCGTCGTGGGTGAAAGTGAAAGCTTATCAGCCGATTCTGAAAAGACCATGTTAAAGTCTCCACCTATAATCCAGGCAACGGGAGGTAGCTTGTGAAGTTGATTAAAAACCTTGCGTACGAACGATGGTTGAGAAGTATTGGGGGCATATAAGTTACATAATATTACAGGACAATCCTGATAGGTGCTCTCGAAGATTATATATCGACCATCTGGATCAACATGTGAAGTGTGTATGGAGGTAGGACAAGATGTGGACAATCGGATGGCAACCCCCGCTTTTCGTCTAGTCTGATTTGCCAAATACACCTGGAGGTTATAGCATTTAGCAAAGTGGAAGGTCCCCGCCTGGTCAAAGTGGGTCTCCTGTAAGAAGGCTACATCCGCGCGTAAATTGCACAGCTCACGGAGAGCCAGCCGTCTCTTAGTATTAGACCCCAAGCCCTTGACATTTAACGACACAATTGTGGCCATGTAGGAAAGGTGAAGTAGATAATTAAATAAAAAGAGGTCAACTCACCCTCTAGGAATCCAGAAAACTCACAAAGAGGACAAGTAGGAGTGTAATCCGTTCGCCAAGAAATCAATCAGGAGCCAGGCTGTCTCCGCAAAGGGGATTCCCAGAAAGGAGAGTAGCAGGTGAAGGAGAAAAACAAAGGGAAGGATGGGGAGGAACAAAAACGCTGGAAGACGAGACAAACAAGTGAAGTACGAAAAACAGATGAAATATCAACCAGAATGAAAAATCAGACCTGTATGACAAGGTCTGAAGTGGGACTAAGTCTGCTGCAAGTCAGCAGGACTGACGTACAGGTCTCCTCCTCCTACAAATGAAGGAAATAAGGAGAGCTGAGGTAGTCACGTCCCAAAAGAGGGGTCAAATAAAACCCAGCAAAACCTAACAGAACAGAACCGCAAGCCAATAATAACAAAACTCCAGTCAAACGTGACCGTGCATAAATTCAAGCTGGGTACTGCCAACGCCGCCACAGCAAAAACCCTATGCCGACGAAGGCAGCACCAGTAGAGGGCCCCGAGCGGGCAGTCGAACCAGGAAGCCCCAGGTAGTTAGTATGAGATAACGAGACAAGTCCCAAAGGTCTCAGCGGTGAGGATGAAGGTTTCCAGGCTCCAATGCGGGCTGTGATCTTCGGGTGGAGGGGGCTGAGTCTCCAGGAACCCCATCAGGCATCGTGGGCGAGGGCAATCTTCGACGTTTGGGGTTCTCCGAAGACTGCCATGGCAGTGGTGGAGGGAGAAAGACTTCAGGGGTCTCCCAATCCGTCAAGATCATACCTGGGATGTCAAAGGCAGTACAAAAGAAGTCCAAGTCCTCATAGGAGCGGAGGTAAACTGGCCGCCTGTTTTTCTTCACAATCAAAGCGAAGGGGAATCCCCAGCGATAGGGGATGTGACGGGACCGAAGGACGTCTAATAGTGGACGTAAATGTCTGCGTTTCTGCAGCGTAATTCGAGACAGGTCCTGGTAAAGTTGGACAAGGGTTCCTTGGAATTCCCCATAATAGCTTCCTTCCTTGTGAAATCATGCACACAGCAGATAATATCCCTAGGTTGTTGGGACGTGCCCTTAGGCCGCAAGGCTCTGTGGACCCTATCCAGCTTGGTGGTGAAGAATGGAGGATCTCCCATGATTTGATTAAAGAGAGCGTCCAGTATAACCTGGAGATCCTCTGTGTCCTGGGCTTCTGGGAGACCATGGATCCTAATATTGTTCCGTCGCCCACGGTTATCTAGATCTTCAAAGTGCCTCTGGATTTCACAGAATTCTGTCCCATGGGTGCTAATTGAGTTGTAAAGGTGGGAGACAGTTGCCCTTGTAAGAGTATGGGCTTTCTCGAGAGTATCCACTCGGGAAGTTATAGAAAGTAAATCACGCTGCATGGCGGAAATCTCAGAACGACAAGTAGCTGTTACTTCAGAAACCAGGGTCTGGAAGTCCTGTTTAGTGGGCTATTGAGAAAAGAGTGAAGACCACGCATGTGGCATTGGTGGTGTAGAGAGAGACCCGTGGTCAAAGCAAGAACCCTGGACAGGAGAGCCAGCTGGGGTGGGAGCTGCGTACCTCAGTAGTGATGGGGTGGCCCCTATGTCCTCCTCTGATGCCATGGAGCTGGGGCCCACGGGGTTAACAATATCCCATTGAGGGGGTGAGAGAGTCCCAGAGTGTTCTTGAGGGGGTCCCTTAGATAGGGGAGACTGGGGCTTATCCACTGTAGTTCTAGGCAACGTATTTCTGAGAAACACGAAAAAAGCGCAGCATAGGGTAATAACATCACAATACGTATAACGTTTAGCAAGAGAGTGAAGGCTCACCTTGTAAGGTTGTGCATTAGATTAGGCACAACTCTAATAGAAGCATATCGTCGGGAGAGTAAACTCCTTTTTTGGAAACTGGTATGCAGCCACGGATCAAAACACGGTCAACTTCTGACGCAGGGTGCCTGGATTCCCCACAGAAGATGAAGGGTAGTTTCTTGGAGGAAGGATTGTAGATCCCACGGCGCAAAGAACCAGTAGAAGGTAAGTAGATTTTTTGTTCTTTTATTTGTTTGTAGTAGTACAACGCGTTTCGGGGAAACAGGTCCCCTTCTTCAGGTACAGAAATACAAAGTATGACAAACATGTGCATTGACAAACATATATATTCCCAAAAACCGCCAAAAAACAGGGGTTTGAGGGGAGGAGTTAAGGGCAGAACAACAGAATTTGCATAATTGGCCAAATTTACATAAAATCACATAAACATAAATAGCTAAAAATCAGTGATGAGAAATAAAATCAATTGCTAAAATGGTGATGAAGGGATAATCATGCCGCTGATGGCCAATATTGGATGTTGATTCGGGGCTCATCGGGCATTTCTATAAAGCAGACGATATCGGTGTGCCGCTCACGTGACCGGGAGATACGGTCACGTGATCGGGGAGAAAACTGGAGCCGATATATATATATATATATATATATATATATATATATATATATATATATATATATATCGGTTTCTTGGAAAAACACATAATAGACAGTATTGAAAAACATCTTATTTCTAAAATAACTGAAAAAGACAAAAGGCAGAATAGAATATGTATGTCCAAATGACAAAAAAATGTTATATAACATAAAAAAAGGTACTATTAAAATAGTACTAATAAAATGGTAAGGTGATGTTGAGTCACCTGCACTCATGTAACATTAATTGGTGAAAGGTAAAACCTTATATAGTAAAGGGTAAATATTCAGAATTCGGTACTAGTTCTTATAGGAGATCCGATTGTAAACTTTAATTTCAAAGATTAATTTCAAAGGCTTCATTCAGGCCATAAGGGTTAAGGCAATTAAGTCTGTAAATCCAGTACATCTCGCGTCTGCGGAGTGATTGTAATGTGCTGGAACCATTTGTAGAGACCTGTTCAATTGGAGTGATGGTAAAGCCTGAGAAGAGCCCCTGATGGTGTTCCGTGGTGTGTCTCGAGACGCTATGTAGCATGAAGCGTTTTTTTTACATTTGATCTATGCTTATTTAGTCTCTTACGTAGGGTCTGAATGGTGCGGCCAACATAGCGTAGACCACAGGGACATTCTAAAAGATAGATGACATTACTTGAACCGCAGTGGAGGTCCCCTTTAATTTGGAAAATTTCTCCTTTTGGACCATGGAACGTATTTGTATAGCGTATTATACTGCAGCATAAGCACTTCGATTGTAAATACTTGTGACTACCTTGTTTACTTGGGGGTGTTTGGACTCCTTTTATTTGTTTTAATTTACTGGGTGCCAGGATGTTTTTCAGAGTCTGAGATCTCCTAAACGTTATGGCGGGTTTATTCGGTAGGATCTTACAGAGATAAGGATCTCTTTTGAGAATTAACCAATGTTTTGATAAAATGTTCCGTATGGTGTCGTGATCTTTGTTAAAAGTGGTAATGAAATTAGTATCAAAACTGCTAAAGGTGGCGGGTTTTTTATTATCTCTTTTGGTCTGCTGGATAGGCAATCTGATTGTGTTAACAAGGATGCCTTCTTGTATGCTGCTTCTATGACCTTTGGAGGGAAACCCTTTTCTTTGAACCTTTTGTGTATCAGTTGGCTCTGTGAAATGAAATCATCATTGTCTGTACAGTTACGCCTGATACGTCTAAATTGTCCAAAAGGAATATTTGTCCTCCATTTTTTATGGTGTTGGCTCGAGTAGTCCAGATAGCTGTTGGCATCAACCTTTTTGAAAAAGGTCTTAGTCGTGATACTGTCATTCTGATTACCCAATTCTAGATCTAAAAATTCAGCTTTCGTTGAACCATATGTGCCTGAAAGTTGGATGCCCCAGGAATTTTCATTTAGGTAATTGATAAAGTTTTCAATTGAAGTAGTATCTCCATTCCAAATGAAGATCAAATCGTCTATGTACCGACGGAAAAAGATAATGTTATCAGTATGGTAGTGGGATTTATAAATAAGGTCCTCCTCAAATGCGCCCATAAATAAATTGGCAAAACTAGGCGCGAAACGCGTCCCCATCGCGGTCCCCCTGATTTGTAAATAAAACTTGTCTTCAAATATAAAAGTATTGTGTGTGAGGATGAAGTGTATACATTCAAGGATAAACATTTTTTGTTCTTCGGGCATGGAGACATCGCTGTCTAGAAAGCGTTTAGTACAGGTTATGCCTAGATCGTGTCTGATATTAGAATAGAGTGCTGACACATCTAAGGTCAGCCACTTGTATGTTCCCTTCCAGGGGATATCCTTTAGTAGCTGGATCAGAGTGGTCGTATCTCGGAGATATGAGGGGAGCTGTGATACATATTTCTGTAGAAAAATGTCTATGTAGTGTGAAAGGTTACAAGTCAAAGATGAAATGCCCGATATAATTGGATGTCCAGGTGGGTTTGTAATATTTTTGTGGATTTTTGGGAGATGATAAAAAATGGCCATTTCAGGATCAGATAACAGTAAATATTCTTTTTCTTTTTTTTTAAGGATATGGGTAGCTGATTCAATCAGAGTTTTCATAGCTGTTTTGTGTTCCACCATAGGGTTGGATTCTAAAATCTGATAGTAATCTGTGTCGGACAGGATTCGCAGAGCTTCATTGACATAATCTATCCTATTCTGTAACACCACTCCCCCCCCCTTTGTCTGCACTTCTGATAATGAGATCAGTGTTACTTTGTAGCTGTTTGATGGCTGCACGCTCTTTGTATTCAAGTTATGTTTGACAATCGGTTTTTGATATATTGTCCGAAAGTCTTCTAGGACTAAGTTGTAGAAAGTGTCCACAAAGTTACCCTTGTGATGTATAGGGTAAAAATTCGACCGAGGTTTTAGGTCTGTGGAGACAAAACTTGTTGAAGGGCCAGGGTCTTCGTTTGATATGGCAGGAGCTTTTTTGGCAGGATTATTGTCAAGTATGTTGAAATGGCGTTTCAATGTGAGTTTCCGGATGTATCTATGTAGGTCTAAAAAAAGATTGAACCCATTGGATTTGGAAGTTGGACAGAATGTTAATCCTTTGGAGAGGACTGATGATTCCTCTGGACTAAGTTTATGGGAAGAGAGGTTGAAAATTTTAATTTCTTTTTGACTCTTGTTTTTTTGAGATTGGTGAGTATTAATCATAGTTTTCTTTTTGGTCTGCCCCCCCTGCATCCTCACACACAATACTTTTATATTTGAAATAGCACCTAAATGTTCCCGGGGACTACTTCATCTATATTATATAGGAAGAAGGTTACATATCACGTAATATCACACCGAAAAAGGAACCAACTCCACAGACATTTTATAATTAATAGTAAACTTTATTCCAATATAATGGTATATATTAAAAAACTTACAAAGTTGAATCTTTGAAACATATATATTGTTGCGGTGGAATGTCGCAAAATGAGACACCTAAACCATTGGAGGTAGCGGTGGGAGAACAACCCAGAAACCCCAGTACTCAGAAATCTTATTAAATAAACCAAAAGGTGCGCTGCCAACTATAAATGTACACTAAGCTAGAAAGCATGATTGCATGAAACAGAGGCAGTATACCAAAATATAAAGATACAAAAAATAATAATATTAACAGGTACCTATGGGTTCGGGGTGACTCACACCGCGACCTCCACCCAAAGCCGTTTCGCCAACAGGCTTCTTCCAGGGGATGAAGTACTATGTGGTATGCTCCCTCCCTTTGTAGTGTCCGGGACGAGACACAGCCAGGATCAATAAAATAATCATCACCTACACATCGGGGGCACCGAAAAGATCGGAAGATGACGGTGAAGTTGCGCCGGAACAACTGAATCACAAATAACCAACGGTCCCTAGAGATTCCATCTCACCAGCTCTGGGCCCACAGAAGATGGCCGTGCGTTCCACCGTGAAGCACCGCATGGTAACATCATAACATACGATCCCAGCAAAGATGGTCGTGCGTACCACTATAAAGTACATCGCTGGGCCAGCGCTGTGCTCCACAGTGGAATATTGCATATCTAATGTTATCAATCAGATCTCGTCCCGGGCCACTAAAAAGACGGGAGATAGCTAAACAGGATCCATCATAAATAAGAATAAACAATACATACAACTAATACAGCATGGACAATATAGAATGAACAGTTCTCAATATATACACTGGTGTAGAATGAGTATATTGATCCATAATTCATATATATTACAATAATGTGAAAACAAACAAATAAGTAAAGTGCAAAGTGCTCCCCAAGTGCAAAAAGTGAAGGTGATGAACAAAAATAAGAGTAAAAAATTTGAATAAAAAATTTTGAATGTAACACAAAATAAAATAGTGCCAACAATTGAAAAAGATTCTTCATAATATAAAAGTGAAGACGACTGTTTCCTTGTCCTATAAAAATATATATGTTGATATATTCTCTCCTTCATCAGTTATCATGATCCCAATTTCCCGATTTATACCGCCTATCTTCATCCAATATTCCAAAAAGGAAAGAGCAATACCACATCTAAAAAAATTATTAAAAGAAATATTATTATATGATTAAAAAAAAAGAACATATTAAAATAATTAATAACAAAGGTCAGCTGACCCAACCAAGAACAGCACACAGAACAGAGATATACAAAACCTACAAAAAAGGAGAAAGGAGATCTCCTCATTAAGACCATTGGGAACAATGCTTTCAAGTTTATGGATCCATCTTACCTCTTTTTGGGCCAGGAGTCTCTTCCAATTACCTCCTCTAGGTGAGATGAAAACCCGATCGATCCCATGGGCGCGGAATTGTGAACTATCGCAATCGTGGAACTCCTTAAAATGTCTAGGGATAGATTTTAAATTGGACATATCATTTTCACTTTTAGCTCCTTCAATTCCCAAAACATGTTCCCTTATCCGTCTCCTTAGTTCCCGGGACGTCATCCCTACGTATAACTTCTGGCAAGGGCATGTAGCCAAATAAATCACACCCATTGTAGTGCATGTGATATTATAAGTGATCTTGTATTGCTTACCTTTATGCATGAAGTCCAGGACCCTATCAATGTTGGTACAGGCCACACAGTTCCCACAGGGGTAACACCCCCATTTGGGCCCTCTTGAGCCGAATTGTTTCGACAATTGTTCACCTGAATATTCACTCTTAACCAGCATATCTTTTAAGTTCTTTGATCTTCTATATGTAATCGGAGGATAAGATGGGAGTGTCTTACCCAGAATAGGATCCAAACAAAGAATTTCCCAATATTTGGAAAGTGCAGTTCTTAATATTTGCCAGTGGGGCGTGTAAGTTGAAATGAATCTGATCTCATTCATCTGATCCCGTTGTTTTTTCTTCATATTCCTCAACAAATCATCCCTCCTCATGTTTTTCGCTTTATTATATCCTTGTTTGATGTTATTAATAGAATATCCTCTTTCTTGGAACCTCTTCATCAATTCCTCTGAACGCTCCTCAAAAATCTCATTTGTTGAGCAGATTCTCCTCAATCGTAAGAATTGACCGTAAGGTATACTTTGAATGAGGTTCTTTGGATGACATGAGTTTGCATGTAGGAGGGCATTTGTGGATGTTCCTTTTCTAAACAGATCCGTAGTAATCGCCCCATCATTATTCACAAAAATCTTCACATCGAGAAAATCCGCCTCCCTCCTGTTGATCCTGTAAGTTAATTTAATATTGCAATCATTCTCATTCAAAGAATTTATCATATCGGTGAAGCCAGACTGTGAGCCCTGCCATATGATGAAAATGTCATCTATATAGCGGGTCCACATCTGGACTCCACCGATCATGACTGCAGGATCAGTCAAGAAAATGGTCCTCTCCCACAGCCCCAGGAAAAGGTTAGCGAAAGCTGGCGCACAGGCCGCTCCCATCGCCGTTCCCTGGAGCTGCAGGTAGAAGACACCTTTGAATGTGAAGAAATTGTGGGTAAGTACAAAATATAGCAGATCTAAAATAAACTCACCCATCTGTTCATCTATATCCGACATTGCAATAAAGAACTTTACTGCTTCCAATCCATCATTGTGTCTTATACTGGTATATAGTGACTCCACGTCACAAGTCGCTATCCACATATCGGACTCGAGATGAAGTTGGCGAAACGGCGTTGGGTGGAGGTCGCGGTGTGAGTCACCCCGAACCCATAGGTACCTGTTAATATTATTATTTTTTGTATCTTTATATTTTGGTATACTGCCTCTGTTTCATGCAATCATGCTTTCTAGCTTAGTGTACATTTATAGTTGGCAGCACACCTTTTGGTTTATTTAATAAGATTTCTGAGTACTGGGGTTTCTGGGTTGTTCTCCCACCGCTACCTCCAATGGTTTAGGTGTCTCATTTTGCGACATTCCACCGCAACAATATATATGTTTCAAAGATTCAACTTTGTAAGTTTTTTAATATATACCATTATATTGGAATAAAGTTTACTATTAATTATAAAATGTCTGTGGAGTTGGTTCCTTTTTCGGTGTGATTTTATATTTGAAGACAAGTTTTATTTACAAATCAGGGGGACCGCGATGGGGACGCGTTTCGCGCCTAGTTTTGCCAATTTATTTATGGGCGCATTTGAGGAGGACCTTATTTATAAATCCCACTACCATACTGATAACATTATCTTTTTCCGTCGGTACATAGACGATTTGATCTTCATTTGGAATGGAGATACTACTTCAATTGAAAACTTTATCAATTACCTAAATGAAAATTCCTGGGGCATCCAACTTTCAGGCACATATGGTTCAACGAAAGCTGAATTTTTAGATCTAGAATTGGGTAATCAGAATGACAGTATCACGACTAAGACCTTTTTCAAAAAGGTTGACGCCAACAGCTATCTGGACTACTCGAGCCAACACCATAAAAAATGGAGGACAAATATTCCTTTTGGACAATTTAGACGTATCAGGCGTAACTGTACAGACAATGATGATTTCATTTCACAGAGCCAACTGATACACAAAAGGTTCAAAGAAAAGGGTTTCCCTCCAAAGGTCATAGAAGCAGCATACAAGAAGGCATCCTTGTTAACACACTCAGATTGCCTATCCAGCAGACCAAAAGAGATAATTAAAAAAATCCGCCACCTTTAGCAGTTTTGATACTAATTTCATTACCACTTTTAACAAAGATCACGACACCATACGGAACATTTTATCAAAACATTGGTTAATTCTCAAAAGAGATCCTTATCTCTGTAAGATCCTACCGAATAAACCCGCCATAACATTTAGGAGATCTCAGACTCTGAAAAACATCCTGGCACCCAGTAAATTAAAACAAATAAAAGGAGTCCAAACACCCCCAAGTAAACAAGGTAGTCACAAATGTTTACAATCGAAGTGCTTATGCTGCAGTATAATACGCAATACAAATACGTTCCATGGTCCAAAAGGAGAAATTTTCCAAATTAAAGGGGACCTCCACTGCGGTTCAAGTAATGTCATCTATCTTTTAGAATGTCCCTGTGGTCTACGCTATGTTGGCCGCACCATTCAGACCCTACGTAAGAGACTAAATAAGCATAGATCAAATGTAAAAAAACGCTTCATGCTACATAGCGTCTCGAGACACACCACGGAACACCATCAGGGGCTCTTCTCAGGCTTTACCATCACTCCGATTGAACAGGTCTCTACAAATGGTTCCAGCACATTACAATCACTCCGCAGACGCGAGATGTACTGGATTTACAGACTTAATTGCCTTAACCCTTATGGCCTGAATGAAGCCTTTGAAATTAATCTTTGAAATTAAATTTTACAATCGGATCCCCTATAAGAACTAGTACCGAATTCTGAATATTTACCCTTTACTATATAAGGTTTTACCTTTCACCAATTAATGTTACATGAGTACAGGTGACTCAACATCACCTTACCATTTTATTAGTACTATTTTAATAGTACCTTTTTTTTATGTTATATAACATTTTTATGTCATTTGGACATACATATTCTATTCTGCCTTTTGTCTTTTTCAGTTATTTTAGAAATAAGATGTTTTTCAATACTGTCTATTATTTGCTTTTCCAAGAAACCGATATATGATGTGTTCATCACAAGTATGGCCCATTTACATGCGCGATTTTTACCTCATTTCTTATCCAACTGGCACCACCCCCCCTTTTTTTTAGTATACACATATCCACAGTCAACAAAACAGAACCTTATTCCTAGCCTCTGCAGGCTGTACGCACGCTCGGTTCAGCCTAACAAGCGGTTCCCCGACTCCTTCGTCACACAGACGCGTTGCCGGGGTTCCGATCACGTGACCGCACCTCCGGTCACATGATCCATCTTGAAACCGCTGTATATCGGCTCCAGTTTTCTCCCCGATCACGTGACCGTATCTCCCGGTCACGTGAGCGGCACACCGATATCGTCTGCTTTACAGAAATGCCCGATGAGCCCCGAATCAACATCCAATATTGGCCATCAGCGGCATGATTATCCCTTCATCACCATTTTAGCAATTGATTTTATTTCTCATCACTGATTTTTAGCTATTTATGTTTATGTGATTTTATGTAAATTTGGCCAATTATGCAAATTCTGTTGTTCTGCCCTTAACTCCTCCCCTCAAACCCCTGTTTTTTGGCGGTTTTTGGGAATATATATGTTTGTCAATGCACATGTTTGTCATACTTTGTATTTCTGTACCTGAAGAAGGGGACCTGTTTCCCCGAAACGCGTTGTACTGGGGCTTATCCAGGCAGTCTTTGCAGCCAGTGACCTGAGGGGGAAGGTCCTCCTGTGAGAGATATCCATGAGGAGCGGACGCCATTTTGACCGCATGGTCGGCTCTTGTGTGCTGGTCTGGTAGGGCCTGTGGAGGTGGCCCCAGATCCGCTGCTAATTGGGGGCAATCCTGAGATGCTGGTGGGTCCAGGCCTCTGTCAGGGCGCTCCCTGCCCTCACGCCAAGGGAACTCACTCTCCGGCAGCAGGGCCGGAGGAGAAGATGGTGGCAAGGCGGGAGCCGTGCGGGCCGGCCGCATGATGAATTCCCGGATGGTGCCACGGGACTGCGCCTCAATAGTTTGTGGGGTGCCCTGGGGAGGCTTCCTGGGGGCTTTTTTCCCCATAGGAGAGCGCAGAAGAAGCTTGGGGCTTGTGAAGAAGCTGCATGGGCACGGAGCTCAGAGCCTACGCGTCCTCCGCCATCAGATGCTAGGCCACGCCCCCCGTGACTTCATAATTCTGCACTACTGTCATTTGCAGTCTTTGCATTGGGCCTGTCTGTGACTGCAAAATTACTGCCACTGCCTCCTCTACACTGTCGTTGTAGCTCTCTGTGTTCTCCAGATGCTAAAGCTGCTGTCACTGCCTCCTCTACACTGTCATCGTAGCACTCTGTGGTCTCCTGATGCTACAGCTGCTGTCACTGCCTCCTCTACATTGTCATCGTAGCACTCTGTGTTCTCCAGATGCTAAAACTGTTGTCACTGCCACCTCTACACTATCGTCGTGCCACTCTGTGGTCTCCTGATGCTAAAACTGTTGTCACTGCCACCTCTACACTATCGTCGTGCCACTCTGTGGTCTCCTGATGCTACAGCTGCTGTCACTGCCTCCTCTACACTGTCGTTGTAGCACTCTGTGTTCTCCTGATGCTAAAGCTGCTGTCACTGCCTCCTCTACACTGTCATCGTAGCACTCTGTGTTCTCCTGATGCTACAGCTGCTGTCACTGCCTCTTGTACACTGTCATCATAGCACTCTGTGGTCTCCTGATGCTACAGTTGCTGTCACTGCCTCCTCTACACTGTCGTAGTAGCACTCTGTGTTCTCCAGATGCTAAAACTGTTGTCACTGCCACCTCTACACTATCGTTGTGCCACTCTGTGGTCTCCAGATGCTAAAACTGTTGTCACTGCCACCTCTACACTATCGTCGTGCCACTCTGTGGTCTCCTGATGCTACAGCTACTGTCACTGCCTCCTCTACACTGTCGTCGTAGCACTCTGTGTTCTCCAGATGCTAAAGCTGCTGTCACTACCACCTCTACACTATGGTCGTGCCACTCTGTGGTCTCCTGATGCTACAGCTGCTGTCACTGCCTCTTGTACACTGTCGTCGTAGCACTCTGTGGTCTCCTGATGCTACAGCTGCTGTCACTGCCTCCTCTACACTGTGGTCATAGCACTTTGTGTTCTCCTGATGCTACAGCTGCTGTCACTGCCTCCTCTACACTGTCTTTGTAGCACTCTGTGTTCTCCAGATGCTAAAACTGTTGTCACTGCCACCTCTACACTATTGTCGTGCCACTCTGTGGTCTCCTGATGCTACAGCTGCTGTCACTGCCACCTCTGCACTATCGTCGTGCCACTCTGTGGTCTCCTGATGCTACAGCTGCTGTCACTGCCTCTTGTACACTGTCATCGTAGCACTCTGTGGTCTTCTGATGCTAAAGCTGCTGTCACTGCCTCCTCTACACTATCGTCGTAGCACTCTGTGTTCTCCAGATGCTAAAGCTGCTGTCACTGCCTCCTATACACTGTCGTCGTGCCACTCTGTGGTCTCTTGATGCTGCTGTCACTGGCATCTCCACACTGTCTGGGGGGTACTCTTCATGTTTATGCATGTAATAGAACAGGTTCTGTAAGAAATCTATTTGGAATCAGTGAATTGATGTAAAAGGAGTGCGCTCTTTGGCGCTCTAGTAGAATCTTGAGGCTCTGCACAGTTCTTTATAGCTGGCACTAACATTGACCTGTAAGGCTGAGTTCAGACTTTAGTTATTTGGTGAGTTCTGGCCCCATAACTGCCCAAATACATAAAGTGTGCAGTGATTCTAAGAGCGACGCCTGTTATCTGCATGTCATACTGGCTCACAGTATTGTTTCACTTCCACAGCAGACTCCCTACTGCAAGGAACAGTGTTCTACACCACTATACAGGGTTTCTGCAGGCCGGAAGTAGCCGTTTTTTAACGCTATTCGCCACAAATTTATTTGTATCGAATCGTTTCGGAAAATTCGGCGAACCAACCTGATCGAATTTTTGAAAAAATCGCTTATCTCTAATTGAGAATGGGTTTTCATCAGGTAAATTGCTGTGCTAGCTCAAGTGTATTTCTGTCTGGTAACCTGCTATGACATCATAAGCACATTTCTATCAGTTCAGCTGCTGAGACATCACAAGTAACAGTTCGGTGGATTTCAGTCATGGAACTGATAGGACATCACAACAGGTTATCTGTCTGGATACCAATTGTGACATTACATTAGGGTTTTAGTCAAGTAGACTACTGTGACATCACACATTTGCTTCTGTTGGTTAAGCTTCAAGTTAGATAAACTGCTGTCAGTTTCTGTGACTTCACAAGTGTTAAATATATAAGTATGCTTAAGAGTATTATTGTTGCATCAGCAAAAGTCCGTAGCTGTATGTCCAATGAACAAAATGTAGATATGACAAATGTTGCAATAAAATAATGATACAATAGATATTAGTGGTTTTTAACTTGACTATGTAGCTTAAACAGAACCTCACACCTAAAATGCAGGGCAATCTGCAGGCAGCACGTTGTACATCAGAAGGAGCTGAGCAGATTAATACGATAGTGTGTACCATGGTTAAACCAATAATGCCTCATTCACATGTCAGTGTTTCATGGAAGTGTGCTGTACATGTTGTCCATGGACAGCACATGTCCCCATTCATTTTAATGTGTGTATTCAGATATCAGTGTTTTAGCACAGTCCGTGGGTCTGTGTTTTTAGCACGGATGCCTGCTCTATTTTGTCCGTGTTCATGGATCCATCACGGCCATTATAGTCTATGGGTCCATGAAAACCACGGGTGCAATCCGTGTTGCATCCGTGTTTCACAGATCATTAAGAAGAGATGCTTTGAAAATTAATTTTCAGCTGTTCAGTGTCAGTGAAACACGGATGCAACACGGACAGCAAAAAACGGACACACAAACTCAACACGGATCTTTCATAGACAGCTTCACAGATGCATCACTAACTACCTGCTAACGGACGTGTGAATGAAAAATTGGCATATGACTCTCTTTTTTATTTTTATATCTAAATAGTTGAGCTGAAAGTGGGGCAATCTGTACTTTTAATTGACACCATTTTGGTGTGTGTGGGGCTTTTTGATCACTTTTTATTCAATTTTTTGGGAAGGTTAAGTGATAAAAAAAAATGGTGTGTCTGCTCCTGGGTTTTTAGGACTCAGATGTCGTGGTCTCATTGGACCATGGCATTTGAGGGGTTAAATGTCTGTGATCAGCATTAGCCCTGGGTATCCACTGTTGAAACAGCAGGTACCCGGTAGCTATGGTGCTTGCTTATAAAATCCATCGTACATGTATGGTGGATGTTATGAAGGGGTTAATATTACGTATAATATCCACTCCTGATCTCGTCACAAATATTATTCATAATCTCTAAAGAAAACCTTTATTTCCTATTTGTAATCTTTTTCAATGAATTAAACAACATTGTTTGTATCTGAACTATACTGTTGTATAAATGTAGAAGAAATGATGAGCCTGCTCACTGTACTATAGTTCTGGTTGGGTGCTCTATTAAATGGACAATCCCACTTTGTCCTAGAAAAATGTCGTACAAAGGTAATATTAAATAGGCACTCCCATCTGGATTATGAGTAAAAAATATGCATTAATTTATTAACTATCTAGATATAAAATCAATATAATCAATATAATATATTATATTGATTATATTGATTTTATATCTAGATAGTTAATAAATGAATGCATATTTTTTCCTCATAATCCAGATGGGAGTACCTATTTAATATTACCTTTGTACGATACTGTTGTATAAAGTCTTTAATTGTAAAGTGAATACTGATATGAAATAATCTTATCAAATTTTGTCTAAAGAGACAAAAAACTAGTTAGACTAGTTTAACTTTCCTGAGAACTTGGCATAGTCTAAGAGAAGGAAATCAAGGATGTTCAGACATCCAGGAGCCAGGTTATTGGCAATATAAAAAGATACATAATGCTATACAAGGCTTAAAGTTATCAAAACAGGCTCAGACAGATGTTTTTTGAAAAGAAAGATGCTAAACACTTAATTGTATTGTTGTTACTTAATCTAAACATTAGCATAATTGTAAGTATGCTGCTCTGTATTACGTTTGTGTACATTATAATCCTTTAATAATATGTGTGCATCTCAGATATCCTGACATTTGTTCACATACAAATTCTGTAACAACAATGAGCTCACTATATACAGTGGATACAGCATAAAAGGCAAAATATAATGTGGATCAATCTATCATCATATCGTACTATACATGAATTATTAAATTTATAGTAACACTAGCAGAAGGACCCGGCTTCGCCCGGGTATATTTCATCTATTTCATTTAATGTTTGTGTGTGTGTCATTAAAAGATATTGAGAGTGACCTCTACAGCACCCTGCCTCCTTACAAGTGACCTCTACAGCCCCCACCCCTTAACAATTAGCCCCCCACAGTGCCCCATCTCCTTAAAATGGGACCTCCACAGCAGCCTACCCCCTTAACTTTGACCTTCACAGCAGCCTGCCTCTTTAACAGTGAGTTCCACAGCACCTCACCCCCTTGACACTGACCTCCACAGGGATCCGCCCCTTTAACAGTGACCTCTACATCACCCACCCCTTAACACTGACCATAGGTTACAGTCCCCTTAACTGACCTCCACAATTCCTGGCCCCCTTGACAGAGACCTCCACAGCAACTGCCCCTTTAACAGTGACTGTCACAGTAACCCGCTCCCTTAACAGTGACCTCACAGTCCCCCAGTGACCCTTTAATAGTTGCCTCCACAGTCCCCTCCTCCCTTAACAGTGACCTCCACAGTGCCCGCCCCTTTAACAGTGACCTCCACAGCAGCCTGACCACTTAACAGTAACATCCACAGTGCCCTCCCCTTTAACTGTGACCACTGACTTCACCCCAGAAAGCCGGACCTCACCAGCCATGCCCCCAAACTTGAATCCATGTCCCTGGTCCCAGTGAAGCCACACCCCTAAATATGAAGCCACACCCCCATCTCTGTGAAGACACCAAGGAGAAGAAGTAGTTCCTGAACTGCAGGTGAGCTAGGGACAGCCCGGAGCTTCTCTCCCCCTCAGTAAGCCACAGGGAGCCATGTCTGTGAGCTCTAGTGACTGACTGAGGGTGAGAAAAGCCTCAGTCAGTTGCTGCAGCTGACGCTTAGCACTATTCTGCTGTCTGATCGTGAGCTACTGAAAGGGTTGACATCCCTGCGTCCGCCTAGGCACTGCGCCAGACGGAGGACAGGGAGCCAGCACTGCGGAACACACGGCCGGGTGCCCCATTCAAATTGACTATACTTATCCGCTGTTGTGGACAAGTATAGGACATGCTTTATCTTTTTATGCGGAGCCGCGGCACGGAGCTGGCTCCATGCCGCAGCTGCCCGCTCCCATAGAGGTGAATGGGGCCTAAAACCTAGGGGCAGGCTGCTGTTAGGATGGCCAGAGGTCCGGTTTTACGCTGGACAGAAGTTGATTTTTACCTTCATTTTTTCAATCCCAATCGGCTGCGGAGTAGGAGGGGGCGTTGCCAGACCAGGTTGGAGGCATGACTTAGCAGGTTTAAGTCCTTCTTTTGAGGGTGGTCTGAATTACAGGTCGATGCCATGGTAATGTATGAGGAAACACAGTGGGTAGCAGTGGAAAAAAATATCTTTTATTACTACTGAATGGTAAATATGTGAAATTTACATTATATTAGGCAATGATTGATGTTGAATTAGTCTAAAACATAAGTTATATTTATGGTAACCGGAATACCCCTTTAACTGTGTCATCTACAGCACTCTGCCCCTTTAAAGCTGACTTACAGCAGGGAAGGAAAATAGTTAGGTTGCTATGGAAACCTGGAATGCCTGTGAGCTTCTATTGGCTGATAAGGCTTCTATTGGCTAATGCATTTTTTGGGAATATCTCAGGAACAGTACATCCTAGAGAGCTGAGACCCGTTCTAAAACCTTCCCAGACACCGGATGTACCTGCGTGCCAAATTTTGTGATTGTAAATGCGACGGTGCAGATTCCTTTAGCGGACATACAATCACACATACACACATACACTCAGCTTTATATATTAGAATTTTGTTTATAATAATGTTTGTCCTTAAAGGGAGTTCCAAATTCGTTTTCAAAGTACATAAGTTAAAACAGGCAATGTGGATCCACTGTACCTACTAAGCAGATTTGATTTCAGGCTACTCCTAAGGGCATTATCCTGGCAGCCTCCTGGTCTTTATCCTCTAAAGGAGTTCTCCAGGATTTTCATATTGATGGCCTATCCAAAGGATACATCATTAATATGAGATTGGTGGGGGTCTAACTCCCATGAGCTGGAGCTGAACCATTCCATTTGGTGCACCTGCGACACTTGTTTGATTGACAGTCCATTAAATTTCAGAACTGGTGCCCATGTAGTAAGATAGGTAAATGGAACTGAACTGCCCACCAATGGTGTACTTAAAACCTAATTTGTAAACAACTTAAAAGCATTCCTCACAATTTACAAATCAACAGCATATGCAAAGGTAATAAGTGCTGCTGCTATATATTTTTTTTATTTAGGACAAAGAAAGATTCATATCTATATGAGTGCATTTTTAAGGCTTCTTTCACATTTGCGTTACAGTCATTCAGCAGGCTCTTCCGGCATAGAATCTGCCAGACAAAAAACATTGTGTGCAGCATATTGGCCGGGTAGCGGTCAGATCTCCATCAGATCCCATTATAGTTAAAGGGAATGTGTGAAGATATTTTTAAATAATTTTTGATATTTTTAATTTTCCATGTATTCCATATATTTAAACAAAAAAGATAAAATCCTTCAGTTTTCACACTGGCTACTATGTCTAATAATTGGTGCCACCTTTTGGTTTATGCAGATCACTTTACTGCTGTTAACTCATTCTAATCCTGATTGTAATGATATCATCTCTGCGTATAGATCCACTATTCACAGTAGGTGATTATTAGAGGTTATCTGTTCGTTCCTTGTACAATGTACAAACTCTGCCAAAGGCTACTTTCACACTAGCGTTTTATAATTCCGGTATTGAGTTCCGTCATAGGGGCTCAATACCGGAATAAAACGCTTCAGTTTTGTCCCCATTCATTGTCAATCTGTCACCTGCACACATACATACATACACACATACAGACATACACATAAACATACACAGACTTATACACAAACAAATACACATACATACTTACATGTTCCCAGCTGGTCTCCAAAGCGCAGGAGGAGCAGGACGGCGCACACATAGGACGATTCCACCCGGCGCCCAGCAGAGGGCGCTGTGGGGAATCATCCTATGTGCACGCCATCCTGCTCCTCCTGTGCTGTGGAGACCTGCCGGGAGCATGTAAGTATGTATGTGTATTTGTATGTGTATATGTCTGTGTGTATGTACTGTGTGACATGTGTGGGGCCGGAGCGTGGTTCCGGCCCCACACATGTCCCTGCAGCAGCATGGATCCGGCGGCACCCTTCACCTGCCGGATCCGTGCTGCCGCTAGTGTGAAAGAGGCCTTAGAAGTCAATACCATAAAGCTATTTTTTAACACTGTGTAAGTGCTGTTAAGAACAGCTCAGGCAAGATGACCACCCCTATAATCATGTTCAGGAAATAGAATAAAAAACAAATCTGCAATTAGTAAATAAAAACAGATTAGAAAACAGGATATGTGCTGCTCTCTGGTGTTAACTGGCTGGGAGGGGGGCCCACTGCAGCCAGCCACTTTTCCTACTGTGTGTTATCGCACAGGTGGTGGAGCTTACCGGCAACTGAGAAAGCTCACTTGTTAGTTTTGAACCAAACGAGGATTTCAGCAGGCTCTTCTGGCCAGTGGGCCAGTCTAAGCTGTATAGGCCCCCTTGCACACTGGGCCACTGTGTGGTATTTCCGCCCCTGGTTTGTTGGGAGGGTCGGTGCAGAAAGACTGGACCAGAAAATTGTACACAGTATTTGTAGTAGTAGAACATTAAGAGTCACTCAAGGAACCTATTGTCACCTTCTGTTAGATTATTAGAAGCATTAATGAAATAGGAGACGAGTTGGTATCAGTGGTTCTGAGTAAGGAGAAAAAAGAATCTAGTGCCTGGAGATGAACTCAGGTAGAACTATTACAGTTGGACCCACATATGTAGGTCACATTGTGATCAGAAATGTATCAGTACAGTACACGCAAAGTCCAATGTATTATTTTGAAAATCCACCTGGAGTGATCTGCATACTTTAAAAGCCCCAGAAATACTCCACCAAATAACCCAACTCTATCCACTTTAAATCTTCCTGAAGCGCCACAAGGAGCCAGAAAAAATTACCACAGGCATTATTGGCCTAATTTATTATTAATATAGACCGATTTTCTGGCATGAAAAAGTCCCAAACGGTCTGTTTGGGACTTTTTCAACACCACTTGTGCAAAAATATTTGTGCAAGTTGTGTTTCTCGGACAACCTTCACCACGTTTCCGAAAAAGGAGGGGTGATGAGGGCAGGGAGGGGGCATGACCAGCGGCCCCACTGCATTTATCTAATCCTAGTTGTGGAGTAGAAGAATACTGAAATTTCAATTCAGGCACATGGACTGTCAGATGTCAGTAGAGGTTGATCAGCATATCTATGATAAATCATGTATTTACCTGTATAAAGTCTGATTGTCATAGTGGGGCACCAATTAGTGGGCGCAGTTATACCTAGTTTTCATGTACTCTATTTTAAAGACAATGTTTCAGGATATATGTTCAAACAAATGCAGAAATCTTCTCCTAAAAAACTTGAGTCCTAATTTTCCACACTAAGAGTGACTTTCATAAGCACTGCGTAATGTAATAGCCAGTCAATTTGTTTTACCGTCCCCAGAAAATTACATCTTTGAACGGCTGGGTTAATACAAGCCTGACTAATGTATTTTTATGAACATGCATGTTCTCAAATTCTGGGACATGCTTTCTAATTACACACTTCCTCGATGATTCACGCAAAGATTAAGTCAAAAGAGCATTGCAGAAGATAATTAGATCTGTCCACACCAAGAGTACACCTGCAATAATCGAGAATGAAATAGAGAATTTGTGATCACTACACGCAAGGGAAATTAGCGAAACTACATTGTAAGAAAAGAAGTCAACATGCCTAAGCATTACCAGAAAAAATGTTTTATCATTTCCTATTAGTCACGTTGCTAAAAGTTCAGCTTTTATGTAGTTGTTTTCATGTTGCTGCCTGCCACGAGGTGGAGGTTTCTTTGGGCAGTCAAATGAAACTAAGATGTAAACCCAACCAGCAAGTGCATACTATTTGCAAAAGAAAGCAACCAAACCACTTGAAATAATTAACAATATATTAATAGTTGTGGCTTGTAAATTTTCAAAGAATTTCTTGTGGTGGAGCAGGAGGAACGCTCTGAGTCTGACCCCTGGCTACATATGGATACTGTATCAGCAGATAACAGCAGATCATCCGGCTGAGACTGAGATGAGTGTGCCATCCACTCCACTATGTCATCCACTTTCTCTTCCACTACAATTTTGCGCCATGGTGGGTTAGCCCGGTGGAACACCAGCCAAGTATTGCGAATACTACAAGTAGAAGCTCCGGCTACAGGTCCTTTGGCACTGCTGCCCTGTGCCACCTTCTCCTTTTTTTTACAGCTCGAGGTCTGGCTGGAACTGGACCTCTTTTGCTTATCCATTCCAGACATTTTTCACTTCACTCTGTGGCCCTGCAGCTGGTCTTTGTCTTTGTCCCTTTCTCTCTCCCTGTCTCTCTCCCTGTCTATCTCTCCCTGCCTGATTAATTACTAGCCCTGCACTGGCCCTGCATTTGCCCTGCAGTATCCCTGATGTGTAATATGGATTTCCTGAACAATTACACCCTAATTTCAACAACACAGGTCTGTGTGTCTTAAAACTTCACACACAGTGCTTCTGCTCGTCTCAGCAGTCGAAGCAGAAGTGATTCGTCACTGGCTTACCGAGCCTGAGCCAATCAGAGCAAGCCCTGCCCTCTAGGTCAGGTGACCGCTTTCTTCCCGGGCTTTTGCGTACGAATAACGAACTAACAGTAAAAGTTTGCTAATTGCTTGAATTCGTACGAACAGCGTATAGAGTAACTTATACGTAGCATTAACGTACAATTTATCGGACAAGTACGTAACGAATGCGTAGAAAGCCTTAGGAACATTTTCAAATCTTAACGGAGTGAATCACCTAATATTCCCATTCGCTTCGCAGCTGAAAATTTCCAAGTTTCGATACGAATCAACGAATCGACGAATAGATTCGCTCATCTCTAGTAGCAGAGGAAGAAAACTACTTTTATAACTAATGAACGGTAAATATGTGAAATTGACATTATATTAGGTAATTATTGATGATGAATTAGTCTAAAACATAAGTTATATTTATGGCAACCGGAATACCCATTTAAGATGATTTTTACAGAGTACAGTAGAGCATGCCATGATACATATATTTGTTTGTGCCTCTATGTGAAATAAGAGGCACACAGCTGGTCAACCTACCTGTGAGTCAATCAGTGTTCTGGCTCAGTGTCCAATCCCAGAGCTAGGTAGGGGATTTAAAGGGGCTGTGCCACTTCAGCAAGTGGCATTTATCATGGTTAATCCAAGCCACTTACTAATGTATTATCATTATCGATATTGCTTCCTTTGCTGGCTTGATTCATTTTTCCATCACATTATACACTGCTCATTTCCATGGTTATGACCACCCTGTAATTCATCAGTGTTGGTCGTGCTTGCACACTGTTGGAGAACGCACCGGCCTTTCTGGTGGCTGGGACCATGGGAGTGCACCTAGGTTGGTGCTTTTTCCTATAGTGTGCAAACACGTCCAACGCTGATGGATGGTGGTCGTAACCATGGAAACAAGTAGTGTATAATGTGATGGAAAAAAAGAATCCATCCAGCAAAGGAGGCAATATGGACAATCACAATACATTAGTAAGTGTCCTGTATTAACGTCCTCTACGTAATAAATGCTATTTGCTAACATGAGACAACCCCTTTAAGACATTTGTTGTTTGTCTTTCTCTGAGATTTTGTTTTTTGCTCCTATTATTTCTATGTGTTCAGAACTGTGCTGCATTTCTGTTGAAACTTCCTGTGTACTGATTTGACTTGTCGCTGGCTTAACTCCTTGTCTACTGATTTCACTTCAATTTTCTCCCCTGGTCAACATACTGTGGCTAGTCTCTAGATTACAAACTTGTCTACTGATTTGGCTACCACTGACTTTGACTTTGGATTCTACTTCAGTCCTGTTACTTCTTGGTATCTGATAGGTCTGCTACCTGTATACTCTCACCAGTTTTAATGCCGCCTTACTATGCAACTGTAACTTGGGTAAAAAGTTCAACCAGCCTCACAACAGGCTTTGGTAAACATCTAGAGGGAACCTTAGATCTACTAAACATAATGATGAAGGAAAATAGGTGGCAGATTTAGAGTTTGCTGGTAATGGTCCCATTCTTCCTCACCTCTGCCTGTTTACTATGGCCTTATAAATGAGCATACACAAACTATGTCATAGTAACAGCAAATAATGAAGAAAGATCATTTAGAAAATATTTTTTGAACATTACAATGAACCTGAGTGTTGTTTAAACGAGTGGCACCTCCCACTTACGGTGGGGTCAACTCTTGCCACTGATCCATTCTTGAAGTTTCCCACTGCTTTCTTGCAACCAAGATTCTGATCTGAGTCCTCCTATTCAGTGGTCTGCATAACCTGAAAAAACAAGTGTTATGTGCCAATTCCATTACTTTCTGCATTGTGTCTTTACATGAGACATACTATATTTTCTATGTGTAGTTAGTTTAGGAAGATTGCATTATGAGTGACTTTAATATGAAACTCCAGGGAAACTTCCATAATGAGTAGAAAAATCACTGACTATTGTGTAACATACAAGGGTCATTAACGTATAGAGTAACATTGGATAGCCTTCCTTTAAATATTCAGCATTTCTGTGCCCATGCCAGGTATAGTGAAAGCTTTGTGCATTTCTTTCCAGATTATTATATCATAGTGTAGTCTTTTGGTATAGTATCAGCGTATAAGTGCCAGGCATGATCACTTTCACAATGCCTAGCTATGTCAATCAAAGTGTAGAGGGCACGGCAGGTGCAGAAAGCCTATCCTCTAGGAGTAACAGCAATGCTACCGTTGCTCTGAAAGGCTCATTTGCATATATTAAAACTTCATTTTTCTCAGCAATGCGGGCACGTATGAACATGGGACCAACACTAATGCCTTCAGCTGCCAAGCACACATGTAAGAGTTCAGCCAGTTTCATAGGTACAAATCTGCTAACAGGTGCCCTTTAAACCACTTGAACACAGTAGGAGAGAGGGCCTTACAAAGTTCTACACTTAACTAGTCTTACAGTACAGGGCAGGAATATTCAGGTCTCATAAGAGTTTTAAGGGCAGATAGTCTCAGTATGCACTGGTCACTCTGCACCTCTGGTCTGGTGCACTGGATGTGGAGTGACCATTTTGTGAAGATTCAAATTGGGCACCAGAATGCAAAAAGACGGTGGTATGTTGACTAGATTTGCCATATATAGTGAAATTTTCATGTTTGACTGGAAGGTCTATTTGTTTTGTTTTTAGTGGTACTTTAAGATGGATAACATATTTGTACTTTGCTGGCAGTAGTGAAATTGAAGCCACAATTGTTTTATTAGTCTCCCGGTATTAATTAAGAGGGACACTTCCTAGACCTGTAATCTAACAAAGTGAGATTTATTTGGTTCAAAAAAGCAGCCATGATCTCACAAAGCAAATTAGATGTAATTTCCATTTGCAAGAAGTTTGTGGCTCCTGATTTATTATGTATTAAAAGTGAACAAACAGTACTTGTATAGTAAAATAGCAATCCCAGGCATGATAATTAGGCCCATGCAGGGAATCTTCCTCTGTCTTCGTTCCTGCTCTGGCCATTGTTATATCTTCTTCCTACAAATAAATTTCTACATGTCTAATCAATTAGTTAAATGTTTCGTAATTGACTTTCCTCTGCATAAACAGTCACATGATTTTACCCTTTTAATTGAGTTTGCATTTGTACTCTGAAACAAACTTAAAGGGGTTCTGCAGTTCTTTAAAGCTGATGATCTATCCTCCGGATAGATCATCAGCATCTGATCGGTGGGGGTCCGACACCCGGGACCCTCGCTGATCAGCTGTTTGAGAAGGCAGCGGTGAAAGGCCTGGCTAGTTTTGACCGTCGTTGAGACACGTGATGGTGTCTCCGTGGTTTTCTTTTTGATTTGCATATTGCTTTTCCCAGGGGGCCTTGTTTTAGATTCACCAACTTTGAGACTTGTGATGGTGTCTCTGTGGTGATGATGGTTGATCTCCTTGAGGTCAATCATCTTTTCTTAAATAATCTTCTACTAGGCATTGCTCCCACTAGCCAGATTCCTACTCCACACTGATGAGGGGCAAATACCCCGAAACAGCTGTCTGTGGATGGATACCATGCTTTGGCATAGGCCGTTTTCTTTTGGAGACTGCCCTTCCCTTGGTTGTTCCTTCCCGGTGAAAAGCCTGGCTAGTTTTGACCGTCGTTGAGACACGTGATGTCTCTGTGGTTTTCTTTTTGATTTGTATTTATAATTAGGCACCCAAGGGCACGTGACATGAGTGTCCACTAGGGCAGAGCAAAGCAAGCTTCAGATCCAAGATCATAAGTTGCTTCGCTCTAAACTTCGTTTTAATGCTGTACAGAGATTTGTATCTGTACAGTATTAAAATTTATGGGCTTCAACAAGGCAAAGTGAATTATCACTGAAGACTAGCAGGACTTCGGTGAATAACTTCGGTATGTGAGTATTAAACTTGAAAAACATTTTAAAACAGGTATCTGAAGTCGTCTTGTTATGGAGCAATGAGTGTGAATCCATTGTGCCAACTAACCTGTTTGGCATAAGGCTAACCCTAAGGGCAATATTCTGGCTTTTCCTTGGTATTCAGTTCACCTTTTAACCCCTATACAGAGATCTGGACTTCATTGCAGGTTACAACCAGTTGAAAGCTGACCTAGTGGTGTCAAGGGCTCCGGTGCAAGCACTGGGAGCTATGGATATAAAATATTCACCAAAAACTAGGGAAAGCACAGGTACAGTCTGAATAGATACCAAGGTTTGAATGCTAGTTTTAGTGATCCAGGCAGTGCACAGTTAATGTAGACACAGGAAAGACTTGAGGGTGGTGTAGTGGTGAAACACACAGAAGGCAGGTAGGCTGGGAATGTTACTGGAGCACAGACAGAGAAGACAGACTGGGTTAACTTAAACGTGAACTGAACTTGGACTTGAAGGGGTAGGAATACACAATCAGGATGGAAACAGAACTTGGAACATAGGCAGGAAACAATACAGGATAAATTCAGGTAAATCTCTTTCTGAAGAGGGTGCCCAGGGACCTTCAGGCATTAGCTAGGGAAGGATTTGGAAGCATGCACAGTGGCCATTTAAGAGGCTGAGGTGAGCATGCATGCTCTCAGGGAGCACCAGGCAGGATCATGGAGAGCATGGAGAGGATGCTGATAACCAGGATACCAGATGCCATGATGAGTGGTGCGGCATTCATACCCACCAGGGGACAGGCGGAGAGTAGAGGACACCGACCACAGATCTAACAGGTCTTGGAAGGAGGGAAGTAAAAAACAAAAAAATGAAAAGAGAGCCTGTAGTTTGAACCATAGAAATGATCTTATTTTTAATAACTGATTATGCTGGATTGTTTTTAATAAATAGGGTTTTCTTGTCATTATTAGTGATGAGCGAATTTTTGAAAAGTTTGGTTCGGTTCGGCGAACTTTTGTGAAATTCGGATTCGTACGAACTGAACCTAAAACGAACCTTGTTATAACGGCTGAATAATTGCAGCTACAATAGTGGGAGTCTGATAGGGTATAGTTTTGTTTAGTTGCAGTTGCTATTACAATGAAAAAAAGTGGAAAAAATCAAAGTGCAAAAATAGTCGTCGACAGCCAGGTCGACAACATTTGACAGCATTGAAGATGTCCGCTGGAGCAGTCCATGTCATGCCAGAGCACCAAAAACACACGGTAGATCATGGCACCAGCCCAAGAATAGGCTGCGTTGAAGTTGATGCGGTCTCAGTGACATCACAGGTCAGAAGACAGACAGGCGTACCATTTAATTAGACCTTGTGCACCCCAGAACAGGTACACATTAGCCAAGGTGTCGGTGATTAGACGGGACATAGGACACAAAGTGCAAGTTGGCAACACGGGCAGCATTGCCTTGGACCCAGTAGGGTGGAAAACAGACATTTGACAGTGGAACCAGCAGCAGTAATAGTACTGTATTGGACCCAATATGGTTCAGAACAGACAATTGGAGGAGGAGGAGGAGGCAGCAGCACTTGATAGCACCCAGGCCAGTACGGTAGAGAACAGACAATTGACGGAGGAGGAGGCGGCAGCACTTGATTGCACCCAGGCCAGTATGGTTGAGAACAGACAATTGATGGAGGAGTAGGCAGCAGCACTTGATTGCACCCAGGCCAGTATGGTTTAGAACAGACAATTGACGGAGGAGGAGGAGGCAGCACTTGATAGCACCCAGGCCAGTATGGTTGAGAACAGATAATTGACGGAGGAGGAGGAGGCAGCAGCACTTGATAGTACCCAGGCCAGTATGGTTGAGAACAGACAATTGATGGAGGAGGAGGAGGCAGCAGAACTTGATAGCACCCAGGCCAGTATGGTTGAGAACAGACAATTGACGGAGGAGTAGGCGGCAGCACTTGATTGCACCCAGGCCAGTATGGTTGAGAACAGACAATTGACGGAGGAGTAGGAGGCTGCACTTGATAGCACCCAGGCCAGTATGGTTGAGAACAGACAATTGACGGAGGAGGAGGCGGCAGCACTTGATAGCACCCAGGCCAGTATGGTTGAGAAGAGACAATTGACTGAGGAGTAGGCAGCAGCACTTGATAGCACCCAGGCCAGAATGGTTGAGAAGAGACAATTGACGGAGGAGGAGGCGGCAGCACTTGATAGCATCCAGGCCAGTATAGTTGAGAAGAGACAATTGACGGAGGAGTAGGCGGCAGCACTTGATAGCACCCAGGCCAGTATAGTTGAGAACAAACAATTGACGGAGGTGGAGGAGGCAGCAGCACTTGATAGCACCCAGACCAGTATGGTTGAGAAGAGACAATTGATGGAGGAGGAGGCGGCAGCACTTGATAGCACCCAGGCCAGTATAGTTGAGAAGAGACAATTGACGGAGGAGGAGGCGGCAGCACTTGATAGCACCCAGACCAGTATAGTTGAGAAGAGACAAGTTGAGGAGGCAGCTTCAGCAGCTCTTGATTGCACCCAGTATGTTTCCAAATAGACAATTGACGGTGGGGGCATTAGTAGGAGCAGTATTCTTTTGGACCCAGAAGGGCATAGTACAGAGAACTGAAGTTGGAAGCTAAGAATATGCACGCTTGTAAAAATCAGTTTTTATACATGACAAAATGTTGATGTAGAGTTCAGCACAGGACAGTCAACGTTTAAAAAACCCTCTAACATTACAGCTAGTCTAGTAGGATACAGATAAGGTTAAATAGACAGACAACCTCACCCACAGAATCCATGAGGTGAAGAAAGGACATTTAAAAAGGCACAGATTCAAGAAGGCTTTACGCCAGTTCCATTATCCAAAAATACGTGTCCAATTTTCATGAAATGGACACCTCACTGGCACTCACTTTACAAATTGACGCAACTACTCTGGTGTCAAACCTGTTGAATCTGGGCCTATGGCTGTTGGCGAGACATATATATATATATATCTTTGTTACACCAGTTTGATGTCCTAACCGAGTGCAGCGCCCGACCCAATGGATGTATGCTTTTGTGTTTTTTTAGTGCTGTCACCAGCTGGCTTAAAGGGAACCTGTCATCTCGGAACCCCCCCCTGAACTAGAGTAAGCGTTGTATAGTGTAAGTGATGCTGAATCCGAATATGTAAGCTTTATCTTCATACTCACTTCCATTCTGACGCTGTGCTCCCACAAACCTGCAGTAAAATGCACTCAGTGGACTCTTCTTTGAGTCCTCTCCATTATGTGAGTGAGCACCGGAGTCCACTGAGTGCATTTTACTGCAGGTTTGTGGGAGCACAGCGTCGGAATGGAAGTAAGTATGAAGCTAAAACGTACATATTCGGATTCAGCATCACTTACACTATACAACACTTACTCTAGTTCAGGGGGTGTTTCGGAGATGATAGGTTCCCTTTAAAGGATAAGTCCGGGCAATTTATAAGTTTCTGGTTCAAGGGAACAGAAAGTTATTAATTGCCTGGACTTATCTTTTAAAGTGGGTAGGGGGAAAACCCCTGATGGGGTATGGGAGTGACCTTCCCGCCCTCTCTTTGGTCACTCCCAAAAAACCTCACCCTATGGGTACCTTCACATGTGGCTGCGGGTCTGCTGAGTAAAATCCACAGGGCATTTTTATACCGTTCACCAAACGGCGTTCAGTACTATGGACATACGCAGTTCTGCGCTGAACTGGGTATTTGCATCCAGCCCCATAGCACCCATGCGCTGTGGATTTTAGGCAGCAGAGAACCACAAAAAAGCATCCCATTGTAAAGGCACCCGTAAATAAGGCAAGTTAACCTGCCTTTCAGCAACTGTTTGTTGCTGTAACTAACTGTGGAGGTTTTTTATATCACAGTTGAAGGACAGCAGCCTCCGTGATATATACCCCATAGACAGCCTTATTCCACGCGTGACTGCATGAGAGGCGTGAAATCATTCGCACAGAGAAGAACCCCATCGGGATTTGCGGTGCGAGATTTTACTACTCTCATGATATCAACAAAATACCTCAAGAACAGTTAGTACCCGCTCACAAAATGGTGAGTAGTGTTCCTTGGCACGGGTGCCAGGGATAGAACCCCATGGCTATAGTTCACAAAAGGTGAAATCCCCACTTTGTGAAGCATAGTCGTGGGGATTATTTTAGGGATGGTACTGTTCTTGCGGTATGGGTTGGACGGTGCACCGGTGTGAGGCATTAAGCTGGTGTGGAGATGTTAAATGGCCAACACACCATGGGCATTAAATTTGGAGATGGGGTTCTGTTTATTTAAATGTATCCGAATTAAGTAGGAAATTTTTAAGGTGATTTTGTTTAATTTGGGGACTAAGGGGGGAACATTACTTAATAAGTTAAATTATGGATTTTTACGTTGGGCACATATTTGGGATATTAAGGTCAGTTTCTTGGACACACGGATTGCCATGCAAGACGGGTGACTGATGACTTAGTCATTGACATCAGGCAGGGAGGTGGTATAATCTGATGTAATCCAGGCACGATTCATCTTTAGAAAAGTCAGCATCTCAACACTGTGGCAAGAGAGCCTCGTTCTTTGTGGTGTTATGATGTTACCCGCCACACTGAACACCCTCTCTGACGCAACACTACTGGCTGGGCAGGACAGCAGAGCCAAAGAAAACTCTGCCAGTTGAGGCCAAATGTCAAGTTTCTCTGCCCAGTACTGCACGGGGTCGGTGACACTTTGGAGCAGGGTACAATCCAGGTAGGCAGTGACCTGGTGGGTGAGCTCATGCTGGTCCACACCATGAGTCCGGTGTTGTGTCCCCTCTTCAGCAGCTGGCTGCATGAAATCGCTCATCAGAGATTGGAGGCTGTAGCGACTTCTCACGCCTCCACTAGTGGTGGTGGTAGTGGAGCTCGCTGGTTCCCCCCGAGCGGATGTTGTCTGGGAACCTGGCTGGTCTCGCTGGTAAGTTGAGACCAACTGACTGGTGAGTAGGTCCCGGTAGTACCCCAGTTTTGCCTCCCTCTCTGATGGCAGAAAAAATTCAGCCATTTTGCGGCAGAAGCGAGGGTCCATCAGGGTGGCCAGCCAGTATTGGTCCCTCTGGCAGATGTCCACAATCCGGCTGTCACTCCTGAGACACTCCCGCAGGCACCTTGTCATCTGCACCAAGGACAATGAGCGCCTCTCCTCTCCACTGTCCTCGGTATAGTTCCAGGGTCTGCTGGGGTCTTCCTCCGCTTCCTCTACCACCTCATCCTCCATCTCCTCCTGTGATTGAGAGGCAGAGAAGCCAGGTGGCGGTGTGGAATGGCTGGGCGTAGACATCTTCCTCCTCCTCACCCTCCATCTGCACTTCATCCATCTCTGGGCTCAAGGCGATGTTCAGCCTTGGAGTGGTGGTCTGGGAATCCTCGCTGATGATGGTTTTCAGCGCACTTTCCAGAACATGGACAAGTGGGATTATGTCGTTGATCCCATAGTCATGCCTGCTCAGAAACAAAGTTGCGTCCTCAAAAGGGATCAACAATTGGCAGACTTCACGCATCATCTGCCAGTGTGTGACTTGGAAGTCACAGTGTGGCGTGAAGCTGCCTGATTGCCCCATGAGGTAGTCTGTAACAGCTGACCTTTGCTCGTACAGGCGGTCCAGCATATGGAGGGCAGAATTCCAGCGTGTTGGCACGTTGAAGATTAGCCGATGTAGGGCAGACTGCGCTGTCTCTGGATCCTGAGCAGGGTGTTCCTTGCAGTGTAGGAGTGGCTGAAGTGTTTGCACACTCTGCGTGACATCCTCAGAAGGTCTTGTAGTGCAGGAAATGATCTAAGAAACCTGTGCACTATGAGGTTTATCACATGTGCCATACAAGGTGTATAACTCAGCCCTCCCTGCTGCACTGCAGAGACAATGTTCCTCCCATTGTCTGTTACCACACTTCCCACCGTTAGTTGACGTGGGGTCAGCCATTGATCGATCTCCTCCCTAATGGTCCGGAGGAGCTCCTGCCCACTGTGGCTCCGTTCACCCAGGCTCACCAAATGGAGGACAGCCTGAGAGTGCCGGGCCTGACATCGGTGGTAAGACACCGGGGCAGGTTGGACTGCTGTCAAAGCGGCGGATGGTTGCAAGGTGGTGGAGGCAGAACTTCTGCTTCCCGCTGCTGGCCCCCTAAAGCACCGTGGAGGTGACAGTGGCAAGAATGGGCCAACTTCCTGATGGTCTTCTGGGAGGATGTTGACCCAATGGGCAGTAACAAACATGTACTGCCTTTGGCCATAATTTGAGGACCAGACATCAGCACTCAGGTGCACGGTCTTGGACACTGAGAGTCCCAATGAGTCGCCCACCTTTTTCTGCACATAACTGTGCAGTGATGGGACAGCTTTGCCAGAGATGTAGTGGCGGCTGGGGACTCGCCATCTGGGGTGCGCACACGCCATGAAATCCCTGAAAGGCTGGGAGTTCACGAGGTTGAAGGGCAGGGACTGAAGCACCAGCAGCTTAACCAGGTGTCTGGTCAGTTTCTGGGCCATGGGATGGCTGCTGGAATACACCTGACATCTGCCCATGGACTCAGTCATGGATTGCTGCCTCATTAGCGGTGTAGATGGCAGTGACACTGTGCTGGTGCTGGCACCTGAGGCTGACGAGCCCTGAGTTGCACTGAGAGGATGCTGCATGATGGGATCTGCAGTGTATGGTGCATCCTGACAGGAGGTGGTATTGGGGTCATGGTTCTTCCAGGCCTGTTGGTGTTGCCTTTCCATGTGCTTTCGCATGGATGTTGTCCCGAGATTATCACCCCTGCCACGACTGACCCTCTCATTGCACAGCAGGCACAAAGCGATGTGCTTATCTTTCCCCAGGCGGAAGAACTGCCAGGCAACAGAGGACCGTGGTTTGTTGACAGCCACGGGGGGTCTTGCTGGCTGTTGACTGCCACTGCTGCCTGAGGGTGTCCTCTCAGGACCAAGGCTTTGAGAGGGTGATCTCTGCCTGGTAGCTTGGCTTCTACCCCTCCCTCTTGTGCCTAGTTTCCTTGCAACAGTGGGATGTTGCTGCGTCGATGGCACCTCTATTTCCTCCCCTGATGATGAGGATGATGCTGCTTGAGGCGCCACGTCCGATCAGCGACATCGTCATCAAACTCTGCACCACTGCTACTTTCCTCCGGTGGCTGGGACAGAATATCAGGTGTGGCACTGGATGCCCCTCCCTGGCTCTGTTGACTACTTACAGCCAATACCTCCTCTGGAGTCTCACTAAGTTCCACCCGCTGACTTTGGTGGACTTCCTCCTCCTCCTTCTCATCACTAAAAAGTGATAGAGACTCCAAGGGCAGATCAAGGTTTCCCAAGAGTTCCCTGGAAGAAGGTGCCCCAAAGGTGAGTGGCATTCTAATAACAGGGGACGGGGCAAGGGACTCTCGCTGACCGTCCCATGTATGGGTGGTGTCGGATGATCCAGCGGATGCTTGACTCCTCGTTTGGGAGCTTTGGGCGGTGGAACTGGAGGATTGGGTAAGTCAATCTAGAACCGCTGGCTGTGTGGTTCTTACTTGACTAGTGGCCATCAGGGGTAGCTGCACCCTGCTGCTACGCCTGTTACCCCGGCTGCCACCGGGCCTGGTGCTGCCACTTCTCCTACCCTCACCGCCTGCTGGGAAGTGCTGGAAGTAGGACGCTTGGACATATTTTTATTTGGGTGGGGGGAAATTAAATGATGTATTTTTTTAATACTTTTTTAAACTTTATTTTTTTTTATAACTTTTTTAACTTTTTTTTAACTTTTTTTATAACTTTTAAAAAAAATTTTAAAACTTTTTTTATAACTTTTTTTTGAGATTTTTTAAACTTTTTTTGTTGCGGCTAAACGGGGTTAACGGAACCCAGCTGAGCAGCAACGTGTAGCGTGTTGGGTCACGGAACAGGAATGCTACCTGTCCTGACTCTTTTCTCTCACTATTTCTTTTTTTATCTCCCTATCTCTCCCTAGATCTCACAATTTTTTTATTTATATGACTTTCTCTCCCTATTAGAGATGAGCGAGTAGTGTTCGATCGAGCTGGTATTCGATCGAATACTACGATATTCGGCGTACTCGATTTAATTCGAGTATAACGGCGATGGCGCACCTAGAATTCGTTTCCCCTCCCACCTTCCCTGGCGCTCTTTTTCCACCAATCACCATGCAGGGGGGTATGACAGGCACGCTGAGCACGCTGGCAGCGCGAAAACGGCGTCTACATGCATTGGCTGGAAAAACCATGTGACCTCGAATATTAAAAACTCAGCTCTTCCTGCTCGTACGCATATGCTGCGTGAACTTAGTCAGGGACAGAGGCTGGAGAAGGGAGAGACAGATTTTAGCTGTTGGACAGGCAGGAGCGTGATTAAAAGCCCTTATCAGGGCTACTACAGTGGACTTCAGTGATAGCTTACTACAATATAGACTTTACAGAGAACGGCTGCTGTATTCAGGGATAGCTGCTGGAGTAGGGACAGAGAGAGGCATTAGTGGTGTATTAGGTGCTCTGCTACATACCAAACTATATTTGGCACTACTGCTGTGTACCTTGAAAAATACAATATATAGGCCTTATAACTGGCAACTGTACTGTGCGTTCTCTTGCAAAGTAATTTCTCATAACTGGGTGTTCATACACACCGTCTGATCACTTAGTACACGGCTGTGTACCTTGAAAAAATACAATATATAGGCCTTAACTGGCAACTGTACTGTGCGTTCTCTTGCAAAGTAATTTCTCATAACTGGTGTTCATACACACCGTCTGATCACTTAGAACACGGCTGTGTACCTTGAAAAATACAATATATAGGCCTTAACTGGCAACTGTACTGTGCGTTCTCTTGCAAAGTAATTTCTCATAACTGGTGTTCATACACACCGTCTGATCACTTAGAACACGGCTGTGTACCTTGAAAAATACAATATATAGGCCTTAACTGGCAACTGTACTGTGCGTTCTCTTGCAAAGTAATTTCTCATAACTGTTGTTCATACACACCGTCTGATCACTTAGAAACGGCTGTGTACCTTGAAA
>ONZH01006685.1:0-23285 GCA_900303285.1 Rhinella marina
CTTACCTCAAGGTGATGACTAGCCTTTCCTCAGGTGAATTACATTGCCGCATATTAGTATTCTGGAAGTGAGACCTTCACGAGTACTCTCCAGCGACAGTCAAAGGTGGAGACTGACATCCGGCAAAAATTTTGAAACTTGTCCGGGTGCTGCCTCAGGTCATCATACACAGTATGGAAGTGGCCCTTCTTGCTGCGCTGGGAGACTATGGGGTGAACCCACTGCCGCTTCCTCCTCGGTTCCTCGTCCAACATGGGTGTTTGTCTCTCCGAAGTTCCGAGATAGAAGCCAGTACAAGAAACCTTATCCACAGGTCTTTTAGGCATGATTAGCACAAAGAAATCGCCAGAAACCAATGTAAGAAACACAGAGGAATCTAACAGAGCACACTACGCTGTGAAAAGCTGTAGCAAATGGCGCCAGTGTGATCATGTGACCTTTTTTTGGGTGTTAACAGGGGTTGGACATGTAAATGTATTTTTTTTTTTCTTCTTTTTTTTGCGGACCGTGAAAAACGGAAGACCAACGGAAACAATACGTCCGTGTTATGTGGACGTACGGAACGGACACGGAAATATTGCGGAAACCAAATGTATTTTTTAATAACCGCAAACCACATACGTTCGTGTGAATGCACCCTTACAGAGGCAAACCTGACATGAGCAGCTGTAGCATGGCAATTTTGAATCCCAGTGACTGCACCAAGGTGCGATACGATTTTTCTTATTACCCTGTTGTTGCACTTCTTTATATATATCACTGTCTCTAAAAACCCTTATTGAACCCTGTTCTGCTTCAATACTTTCCTCCCTATCCTTTCCCTACACTTCTATTGAGCAATATGTATGTTTGATGAGGTTTTCTATCAGTTTCCCTAGCACCTGCAAACATCTCTCCCTGCACTAAGTTCACTGGAGAATGAGAGAGTCCAAATTGGCTGAGGGTATTTATAGGGCTGTGACATCACAGGGCTGGCTGGCTGCTGATTGGCTGCATGCATGGTATTGTGGGTGATCCCTCCCTCATGTTCCTTGCTTTATGTCCAAACATGTGAAGCCACCATTTCAGTGAAAAAAGTAGCGATTCGTTACCACAAATCGCCAGGAAATTCGCATTTGGTGCGAATCGAATAATTCCTGAAATTCGGATCGAATTCCACTTCATCAGCTTCGATTCACTCATCTCTAATAGTAATGATAATATCACCCTTTAGATATGCTGCTATACTGACATCTAGTGGTCAGTTTCGAGTACTACACCTTTGCCTACAATAGCCATAGGTACTATATTATATATTATCATTGTTATGACGTGCTCTGTGTCCGCTGCAACTTCTCTCTCCCTGGTGGGCATGGGTGCCGTTCTGCTCACCTGCGGAATTTTTTATCACTGACCTATTGCACACCATACTTTACAGCTGGCACCATACAGTCAGACAGGTAACATTCTCCTGGCATTCACCAAACCCAGACTCATCCATCAGACTTCACTCCACTGCTCCAGAGTCCAGTGTCGGTGTGCTTTACACCACTCCATCCAACACATGGCATTGTGCTTGTTGATATAACATACCTCCCAACTTTTAAAAATCGCAAAGAGGGACAATGTGCGCGGTGCGCATCATGGCAGTTTTTTTCATACTAGGCCATGCCTCTAACTCCACCCAAAGCATAATTACTGGCGGCCCTGCGGCAATTTTTTTTATTGTGCTTTGATGTCTATTTAAATACTAGCTCATAAATAATCAGATTATAGACATTTTAAGGTCCAAATTGCACCAAATAATGAACTTCTTGTCTAATATACAGGTAGAATCCATACAGATAGTTTAGTAAGGAGCAATTTAGTAAATTTATTAATGCACATTTATGCATTAATTCCCCAGGTCAAAAAGAGGGACATTTAAGGAGCAAAGAGGGACAGAGGGACTTGGGTCAAAAAGAGGGACTGTCCCTCCAAAAGAGGGACACTTGGGAGGTATGGATATAAGGCTTGCAGGCACCTACCTGCTCGGTCATGGAAGTCCATGCCATGAAGCTCCTGGCACAGCACAGTTGTTGTGCTAATGTTAATAACAGCAGAGGTTTGGACTCTGTAGTTATGAAGTCCGCAGAGCGTTGACTTTTATGCACTATACTGCTCGGCGACCCTGGTTTGTCATCTTATGTGGTCTCTACTTTGTGACTGAGTTGCCGTGGTTTCTTCCACTTTACAGTAATACCACTCACAGGTGATGTTGGAATCTCTAAGAGGGAGAACATTTCAGGAAGCGACTTGTAGCAGAGATGACATTATAGTACAGGACCACCCTGGAATTCCGGGAACTCTTTAGAACATGAGCGGATTGGGAACCTAAAGTGGCCCTGGAAAAAAATACCTAAAAGTGGCTCCATATTGTAGGAGGATCTAAATTGGCAGGAGGCTTGGCAACAAAAGTAGGGAGGTCAGCAATACCGTATCGGTAAAATATCACTGTGCAGCACAGTATATTGCCCCTAAAGCTTTCCTCTGAGTTGGCCATCCAATAGCGGCCATTTTATCTCCTCCTCATCCAGTAGACTCTGATTAAGATATGGAGCAGGGGCCTTAGGAGGTGATATGTGGGACATAGTTGAATTCAGGAGGACATGTCGCTGGCCAGGTACAGAGGTACCTTATTCTCACAGAGTTAATTACCACTGATAGCTTATTCTGTACCTAGCCAGCGGCACAGCTGGGGGTCTTGGGTATCCCCCTGGGCATCAGCCCACCGGGAAATTTCCCTGTAAGGTGTATGGTCAATCTGCCCCTGCTTTAGAATGACCCATCCTGTCACAAATATGTTTAAAGGCAGACTGCATGGCCAGGTAGCAACAACTATGCCTTTTTGCTGTTTTTATTTTCTGATTGCAGATTTTTTAATGCTATTTCCTGAACATGATTATGGGAGCGGCCATCTTGCCTAAGCTGTTTTTAACAGCATTTAGAAAGCATTAAAGTGGGTATTCCCATCTCAGAAATGTAGTTTGTATAGTTAGATATAGCCATACCAGTATTATTACTAATAGAATGTATTTATATAAAATGTACCGTTTAGAAGATTTGCCTATTTGTATATCCATTGTCCCACATACATCAGTCAGGCCGTTGCCCCTGGTTACGACCACCTCGGCCATGTAGTAGTGGTGGCCGGCTTGCTCCTTTTCAAACCTGCTCTGAGGTAACTGCTGTATTGTGAGCGCACATTATATGAGCATGTGGAGACACATCTTAGGGTACTTTCACATCTGCGTTTTGGACGCTACCAGTCCAAGATGCAATGAGCAGGATCCGTCCAAAACGGAGACCTTATAAACGGATCCTGCTCCATAGAGATGAATTGATCTTAGAACAGGATCAGTTTCTCTGCGTTTTGGAGGCGCAGACAAAAATGCTACAACCCTAAGATGTGTCTCCGCATGCTCATGTAATGTGTGTTCACAATACAGCAGTTACCTCAGAGAGGGTCTGAGCAAGAGCAATCCGACCACCACTACTACATGGTCACGGTGGTCGTAACCAGGGGCAACGGCCTGACTGATGTGTGTGGGACAATGGATATACAAATAGGAAAATCTTCTAAACGGTACATTTTATATAATACATTCTATTAGTAATTATATTGGTATGGCTATATCTACTAATACAAACTACATTTCTGAGATGCGAATACCCCCCTTAAGCATTAAGCATTGCTTTATGGCAGCCCCATGGGCCACAGATGCAATGGTCAGGACGGGACCCTATTGACTTCTATGGGAGAGTTTTCTGGGCATGCTCTGTGACCTGTGCAGAGGTCATTGTACAAGGAAAGAAGAGATAAGCTTTAACAATCACCTATTGTGTATGTGGATCCTGTCTTATCTATACAGGGAGGTGATATCATTACAGGCAAGATTAGAATGTCAGATAAGCAGATAACTGCAGTAAACTGATCTGTACAGACCAAGGAGTGGTGCCTATTATTACACTAGTGGCCAGTATGAGAACTGCAGGATTTTATGGTTTTTGTTTAAATATAGATATTGACATGGAAAATTAAAAATAATCAATAATAATAATTCTTTAAAAATATGTTAAACATTAAAATGTGATTCAAACAATAGGTCATTTTCTGTTGACACATTTTTCTTTAAAAAAAAGTTTTTTGCCATGATTCTGCACTCAATACCCCCTAATGAGAAAGTGAAAACATAGGGGATCATTTATGAAAATGGTGTTCCACCTTTCATTTTGGACAGATCCTTTGGAAAATGAAAGGTGGAATCTGATTGGTTGCTATGGGTAACTGAACCAGTTCTACTTTACACCAGTTTGATAAATGACCCCTATTTTGTTAAAAATCTAATTCTTTGATGATTTATGGAAATGGAAAAACTGAAATCATCCATTGACATAAGTATTCACACCCGTTACTCAGGACTTAGTTGAAGCCCCTTTGTCAGCAATTCCAGCCTCCAGTCTTCTTGGGGATGATGCCACAAGATTTGCACACCTGGATTTGGGGATTTTCTGACGTTCTTCTCTGCAGATCCTCTCAGGCTCTATCAGGTTGGATGGGGACCATCAGTGGTCAGCCATTTTCTCTGGTGGGGCCGCTCACGGACATTCACAGAGTTGTCCCTAAGCTGCTCCTGTATGGTCTTCGCTGTGTGCTTAGGGTTATTGTCTTGTAGGAAAGTGAATCTCTAGCCCAGTCTGAGGTCCAGAAGACCCTGTATCAGTTTTTCATTAAGAATTTCTCTGTACTTTGCTCCATTCAGTTTCCCTGCTGCCACCACCATGCTTCCCCATAGAGATGGTACTGGACAATGAGCAGTGCCTGGTTTCTTCCAAACACGAAAGAATTGATGCCAAAAGTTTTGGTTTCATCAGACCAGAGAATCTTGTCTCTCACAGCTTGCGAGTCCTTTAGATGCTTTTTTTTGCCAATTCCAAGTGACTTTCATGTGTCTTTTACTGAGGAGATGCGTCTTTTTGGCCACTCTGTTATAAAGCCCAGATTGGTTGGAGTGCTGCATTGATTGGTTGGTCCTACCAGGCTGGTGGATTGTCATTCCTATTTTACACCACTAGGTGGTGCTGTTACACAAGCTTTATATGTATTTCACAGGTCAGAACCAGTTTAGTGCAATGCAGTTCAGTTGTTAGAGGAGAGAGTGAGGAGGAAGAGAAGGCAGTCCACCATGTAGCTGCCTTGTTAGCCCTTGGCCCTGGCCAAGCCGAGGGATTGTGCCAACATCTCAAGAGCTACTTTATACAGATCAGCGCACTCAGGATATAGAGAGGGTGGAGGTGAAAGCTACATTTAGTTTATGGACTCCACTACATTTGTGACCAGGAGGAGCTCAAAGGCACCTGGACACGACCAGACGACTAGGCGCTCGGTTATCTATCCACATCTACCCCTCTGGGGAGTGTAGACCCAGTTACCAGAAATTGCCCAATACAAAGAATGGAGCAGATGAGTATTGTCGCCGCTATGGAAACCGCCCTGTGGGTTACTGGTATCAAGTAAGGAAGTTATTATATCCATTGCCTGGCTGTTATAGCATAGTGTGGATTTAGGCTGGGACATCGAAAATGAACTCTCTGACACCAAAGGAAAGCTTGGATGCACCCTTTTCCCAGCCTACTAAGGAATCCTACAGCACTAACCTTTTGTATGAAGCATTTTTGTATTGAAGTATTCTCTGAAGCATTTCATAGGCGCCCCTGTGGCCTGGTTGCTGCAACTCTAATCAAGGTGTAGAAACATCTCAAAGATGTTCATCTCCAGAGCTAAATGCCAAGTGTCTGAATACTTATGTCCAAATTTTAGTTTTTCCTTTTAAATACATTTGCAAAAATTCCTAAAATTCTGTTTTCACTTTCTCATTATGGGGTATTGAGTGCAATTTGATTGGGGAAAACTTGATTTTTTGTTATTATTTTAGCAAAAGGCCCCAACATAGCAAAAGGTGAAAAAGTTGAAAGGGTCTGAAGATTTTCCGAATGTATTGTACCTCTGCACCCTACAAAGGTATGCTTGCAGAGACCTTCCAGACTCCCCAAAAAGTTAGAAAATCTCTAGTGCTGTCACAGAGAGCCGGCCTCCGGCCACAGTTCGGGAGGGGGCGGGAGAACCCAGCTGCGCACTTAGCTGCAGCGCGACTGGCGTTCTCCCCATCCCCTAGACAACGTGCAAGGGGAGGGCCGAGCGCCGGCCACATGAGTCGGCGCTCGGATGTTTGAATTAATTAGAGGCGGGTCACAAGACGCTGGCCATGTCACGTGACCCATCAATTTGGCCTAATTAAGCAGGCAACCTGCTGGCCACAGGTTGCCTGTGATTGGTCTTACTTCCGTCAACTGCGTTTAGAGTATTACTGCGACTACTGTGTTTTGACCTCGGCTTTTGAATTTGACATCGTTTCCGTCTCACCCCCTTGTACTACGTTCCTTCTCGGCTTCTGACCGCGGCTTGTGTTTTGAATTTGCTCCTGCTTGTCCTCTCTGGTATTGACGTGATTTCCTGGCTTGCCCTCGGCTTGGCGATATTGCTCTTATGTGTTTTCTGTCTTTGTCTATTGTTTTCTCCCAGTGTTTCCCTCCCTGTACGCCCCAACACGTAACTAGGCTAGGGACTGCCGTCCAGTTGTGCACCGTCACCTGGGACGGGCCGTGCAAGTAGGCAGGGTAGGTGGTGAGGTTCAGCTCAGGGCTGCACTTATCCCTGAATTGTGACAAGTGTGCTGCAGAAGCCTACTGGCACTTACTAGAATGAAGTTTAACGGTGTATGGCCAGGATACTGCACCATCAGACTTGGTCACCACGAAAGGGGGCATCGTCTACTAAAAGGATTGTGGTGTGTGAAGACTGAAGAGGAACGTGTCAATGCCGGAGGGCAATTTATAGAGGTGGCTGCAGGCAGGCAGCTTTTTAATAGAAGGGAAGCAGATTTATGCCATTTGTATGGTGTGAATAAATTGAGAAATGGTGGTCAGAATGAGCTCCATATTTATGAAGCACCTGTTTCACTTTTCCCAATATAGAAGTCAGGTAAGGGTGAGGTGGTGACTTTTTAAATTATAATTTTGTTTAAAAAATTTTTGTGTGTTGGTACACACGTAATGGGAAACTGAGTGGGGCAGGTGAGCCCATTCTAAGTTTTGCTATGGGGCCCTATGAGATCTGAGTAAAACCCTGTACAGAGCACTTCCATATAACAATTCTTCTTATATTAACCCTTTCCAGGGGCGTATTGGCCATAGACCTTACAGGGAAATTTCCCGGTGGGACGATGCCCAGGGGGAAGTTTTCGGGAATGTATTTTGTGTTGATGGCAGTATTTGGTGCTGGACTTTGGCTCTGTTGGGACGGTATAATGTACCACAATATGGTATTGCTGACCCTGCCTTCCACCAGTTTGGACCCAACTACAAAACGGGCCACCGTTTTTCTTTTCCAGGGCCACTTTAAGTTCCCAGTCCACCCCTGACCCTTCCCCAATCTCTCCCCTAAAGCTCAGACTTTTCTGCTCTTTTTGCATTGTTGTGTTATGTTGTACATATATAATGGTGTCGTGAAGGGTATATGATTATGTAATTAATATAAAAGAATATCTCTTTTATATAGATAAGTAGTGATTAAAGGGGTCCTGATCGGTGGGGGTCCTGATGATAGGTCATCAGTAAAAAAAATATTATTAATATTAATATCTAAGAAGAAGAAGGCAAGAACAATAACAAGAACAACCAATTAACACAGTTCACAATTATCTGATTATAATATAGTAGTTTATAGATTGTGAATTTCTATTTATCACCACTAGATGGCAGCAAGTGACCGGTCAAATACTGGACGAACATCTGACATTGTATTCCCTAGTGTCACTTTCTTTGAGCATCCTTTCACATCCTGGCAAAACCGCCCTACATTTTTGAAGCAATTCAGAAAAAAAGTTATATGAATACCCCCTAAAATGTTGATAGAAGAGTTTTTTTTATGCAACTGCTATAAATTAGTCATTGAGGTATAAGACATTGGACTCACTCAGTGTTTTGCATGTTTTTTAGGCTTTTTTTGTGGAAAACCGCCAACTTCATATGTAAGCTGACTATGGGGTTTTTTTGAAATGTAGGACACATGCGTTTTTTGCCTGTGACATTTTTTTCCTGTTATAGGGTGCTTTTTTGTTTCCATGGTGATTTTTTTTTTATTTTTAAAGCAGGATTTTGAAGCATCCGTTGTTTTTTTTTCTGGCGTTTTTCCATACCCTTCTCTTTAGGGGAAAAATACATCTTATTTTCTGCGACATTTAGGAGGCACGCCATTTTTCAAAGCCTCATTCACACGTCATATGTCATATGTTTAAAGCCTCATTCACACGTCATTGTTTCCGTGGAGAACACGTACAGCACATTTTAATGTGTGTATTCAGACATCAGTGTTTTAGCACGGTCCTTGGGTCAGTTTTTTCAGCATGGATGCATGCTCTATTTTCTCCGTGTTCACGGATCCATCACATCCATTATAGTCTATGGATCCGTGAAAACCACGAATGCAACACGAATGCCATCCGTGTTGCATCTGTGTTTCACTGATCATTAAGAAGAGATGTTTTGAAAATTATTTTTTATCTGTTCAGTGTCAGTGAAACACGGATGCAACCCGGACGGCAAAACACGGACCCAACACAGATCCTTCACGGATGCCTCACTGACCACCTGCTCACGGAATTGAGCAAGGACACGGACGTGTGAATGAGGCTTAAGGCTGAAAAGTGAGATTAGACCTGGATTATGAACCATTTATTATCTGCCGCACTTAGAAATGTCGCAAAAAAAGTTGCATCCTCCGTCAGGCAGCCCCTGGTGTATTTTTTAAGACTAAGTCATACAGCACAATGCAGTTGCACCAAATATATGAAAACTGTGACCCATTTCATAAATTTGCTGCAACCACACAATGCAACACCAGACATAAAAGTGACATGAAAAACAATCTCAAATGAAATAATTTCCTCATTATTCACATAAGTAAAGAAGAATAGGCCAATAAAAAAGTGACCCCCTTCAGACATGACCTTGGTCTGGTGTTTTTTAAATTTTGAAAATACTCTGGTATACGTAAATGCATACAGTTTTTTGCATGTGTTTTTATGGCACTTTTTTAGTGGTGTTTTTCTCTTCACACGTTTGATTTGGGAGTTTTTTTCAGGCATTTTTTTCCCTTTATAGAACGGTATGGAAAAACACCTGTCAAAAACTCCACTGCTACAACATGAAGCATTAAAAAAAATACTATAGACGTGAAAAACAAAGCAAAAAAACAAAACATCAGTATAAAAAAGTGTGTTCTGTGTTTTAAAATTCTGATATACTTTCAGCTAACATCTGGAACTGCTGAGGATAGCTAAGGGATGCACTTGGCTTCTCTTTGGCAGTCCCATAGAGATGAATGGATCGGCAGCGTGCATGACCACCGCTACTTTCACTCAGTGGACTCAGGGACCCCCTTCTCATGATCGGTGGGGGTTGTTATGTTGGAACAAACCTTTAGCAAATATTTTGCCTAAATGTTAATTTACAAGAGCTCTTTGTGCAGGATCCATAGAAGCTAAATAGGTAACTGGCCCTAATTACAGCAATTATACTCCATAGGTTTTGCAGTTTGTACATACAGATGTTGGGAAAGAGTCAGTTGCTCACTATGTACGGTAGATATGGAGACTGCGGCACCCTCCATCTAATAATGATAATTCTATCAGTGTAGTCGCCCTTAGGCCCCTTTCACACGAGCGTGATTTCCGCGCGGGTGCAATGCGTGATGCGAACGCATTGCACCCGCACTGAATCCTGACCCATTCATTTCTATGGGGCTTTTCAGATGAGCGTTTTTTTTCACGCATCACTTCTGCGTTGCGTGAAAATCGCAGCATGTTCTATATTCTGCGTTTTTCACGCAGCCCTGGTCCCATAGAAGTGAATGGGGCTGCGTTAAAAACGCATTGCATCCGCAAGCAAGTGCGGATACAATGTGTTTTTCACTGATGGTTGCTTAGAGATGTTGTTTGTAAACATTCAGTTTTTTTTCACGCGCGTGAAAAACGCATCAAAACGCATTGCACCCGCGCGGAAAAAACGGAACAACTAAACGCAATCGCAGACAAAACTGACTGAACTTGCTTGCAGAATGGTGCGAGTTTTCCTGAACGCATCCTGAACGCATCCGGACCGAATCCGCGACGCTCGTGTGAAAGAGGCCTTAGGCCTCTTTCACACGAGCATGACGGATTAGGTCTGGATGCGTTCAAGAAAACTCGCACCAGTTTGCAATTAAGTTCAGTCAGTTTTGTCTGCGATTGCGTTCAGTTGTTCAGTTTTTTCCGCGCAGGTGCAATGTGTTTTGATGCGCTTTTCACGCGCGTGATAAAAAACTGAAGGTTTACAAACAACATCTCTTAGCAACCATCAGTGAAAAACACATTGTATCTGCACTTGCTTCAGGATACAATGCGTTTTTCACTGAAGCCCCATTCACTTCTATGGGGCCAGGGCTGCGTGAAGAATGCAGAATATAAAACATGCTGCGTTTTTCACGCAACGCAAAACTGATGCGTGAAAAAAATGTACACAGACCCATTAAAATGAATGGGTCTGGATTCAGTGCGGGTGCTATGCGTTCACGTCATGCATTGCACCCGCACGGAAAACTCGCTCGTGTGAAAGGGGCCTTATCTGCTGGATAGATATTTGTACCAGAAGCAACATTTTATTGATATGGAAAATAAAAGAACCCTGTGCACGACCTGTGTATAGTCCAGTCTAGTTAAAGCACAATTCATTAACTAGGTAATTTTTCCCTGTATGCAGCACGCAGATGAAGAGGATTGATCAAGAGCACTGAAAGTAAGAGAATATACAGTATAAACAGTGTCTAGGATAGATAGATAGATAGATAGATAGATAGATAGATAGATAGATAGATAGATAGATAGATAAATAGATTTGAGATAGATAGATAGATAATAGATCTGAGATAGATAGATAATAGATAGATAGATTTGAGATAGATATGAGAGATAGATAGATAGATAGATAGATAGATAGATAGATAGATAGATAGATAGATAGATAGATAGATAGATAGATAAAAATACAATAATTCCGCAGCACTACCAAGGATGTGTTCCAATCAAATTGTGATTTATTCCACCAGAAGCAACGTTTCAGTCCTCACACTGGGACTTTTCTCAAGCATCCAAAGTCCCAGTGTGAGGACTGAAATGTTGCTTCTGGTGGAATAAATCACAATTTGATTGGAACACATCCTTGGTAGTGCTGCGGAATTATTGTATTTTTATCGAGAAGGATTTGATCGGATCCACAGCCGCTGGCACACCATTACTACTTTCTTACTAAAGCAGTGCCACCTACATTCCTTTGTGTATTAGATAGATAGATAGATAGATAGATAGATAGATAGATAGATAGATAATAGACAGATATGAGGTAGATAGATAGATAGATAGATAGATAGATAGATAGATAGATAGATAGATATGAGATAGATAAATATTAGATAGATAGATAATAGACAGATATGAGATAGATAGATAGATAGATAGATAGATAGATAGATAGATAGATAGATAGATAGATAGATAGATAGATAGATGATAGATAGATAATAGACAGATATGAGATAGCCAGACAGATAATACGTCGATATAAGACAAATACAGTAGACAGATATAGTTGATAGACGATAGAACAAAGATATTAGATAGACATATAGATGATAGATAGATAGATAGATAGATAGATAGATAGATAGACCGAAGTGCAGTGGAGGCACAGTTCTTCCCTTTGGGTCACAGACAGATAGATAGACAGAAAATACGTAGATATCAGGTACAGTAGATATAGCAGATAGATAGATAATTTGTATATCACATAGGTACAGTAGATAAATATATATAGTACATAGAAGGTAGACAGATATAGAGTTCATATAGTCTTGTTCATATAGTCTTGTTAGATGACGTTAATTGATATAAGTATCTCTAGGATACCTCAAGGGGTGATTTACACTAGCAAATCAGAGTTCATATAGGACACGCCCCAACATATAGTACTGCATTTGTATCACCAACAGTGCATATGACCCTTTTCAAACAAAATATGTATGGCAGCACACTGTTATACATGCAAACAATAGGATTAGGGATTATTCTGGATTAAAGTGGTACTATACCGTCTATGCATGAAAAACAGAAGCTCGTTGCGCACATTTTTGATCAAACGTGTGTCGGGCCCATTTACCAGCGTCAAGGAGGCTTCTGCAGACGGGTACCTAACACTAACCGAACTGCCTCTCCCGGGCCTAACCTAAGCCTACAATGTTCAGGGCGGTGTAGGAACCAGCTATATTTATAATGGTGTGCTGCCATACTTATTGTGTTAGCTGTCTGCGTGTTAGCTTTATGGAGGTGCTCCTGTGACTTTGGATGTGCCAGTCTAAATTTTTTGCAGTATGACTCTCTTCATCACAACACAAAATGTATACAGACACAAGACCAGACACTGCCCAAAAATAAAGGCCCCAGATCAGACTCTTTAAAATACCACAAACCCCAAAATAAATATAGACCACACACTGCAGACCAGAACGTTTAAAGGGTTTGTCCGAGTTATTTTTACTTTATCTAATGTTGCTTGTACCTTACTCATGAATACTTTTGTAATATGCAGTCTTTATTTATTCTGCCGTGTCTCTAAGTGGCCGATGCGGGTCACGTGACCCCCGCCGTCATCCACCCAGCTCTTGTGGTGACGGTTCGTGTACAGGCTTCTCTCTGCTTGAGGGAGTGGCCAGGCTCTGTACACGAAACGTCAGAGCCTGGGTTCCCACCTCCTCTCGCCGCTTCTGGCTGCCGGCCAGCTCCTGTAAGGGATCGCGCATATCATATATATATATATATATATATATATATATATATATATATATAAGAGAGAGAGATCTGGAAGCATATCTTTATATACATATATAGATTATATGTACAGTACAGACCAAAAGTTTGGACACACCTTCTCATTCAAAGAGTTTTCTGTATTTTCATGACTATGAAAATTGTAGATTCACACTGAAGGCATCAAAACTATGAATTAACACATGTGGAATTATATACTTAACAAAAAGTGTGAAACAACTGAAAATATGTCTTATATTCTAGGTTCTTCAAAGTAGCCACCTTTTGCTTTGATTACTGCTTTGCACACTCTTGGCATTCTCTTGATGAGCTTCAAGAGGTAGTCACCTGAAATGGTATTCCAACAGTCTTGAAGGAGTTTCCCAGAGATGCTTAGCACTTGTTGGCCCTTTTGCCTTCACTCTGCGGTCCAGCTCACCCCAAACCATCTCGATTGGGTCCAGGTCTGGTGACTGTGGAGGCCAGGTCATCTGGCGTAGCACCCCATCACTCTCCTTCTTGGTCAAATAGCCCTTACACAGCCTGGAGGTGTGTTTGGGGTCATTGTCCCTGTTGATAAATAAATGATGGTCCAACTAAACGCAAACCGGATGGAATAGCATGCCGCTGCAAGATGCTGTGGTAGCCATGCTGGTTCAGTATGCCTTCAATTTTGAATAAATCCCCAACAGTGTCACCAGCAAAGCACCCCCACACCATCACACCTCCTCCTCCATGCTTCACGGTGGGAACCAGGCATGTAGAGTCCATCCGTTCACCTTTTCTGCATCGCCCAAAGACACGGTGGTTGGAACCAAAGATCTCAAATTTGGACTCATCAGACCAAAGCCCAGATTTCCACTGATCTAATGTCCATTCCTTGTGTTCTTTAGCCCAAACAAGTCTCTTCTGCTTGTTGCCTGTCCTTAGCAGTGGTTTTCTAGCAGCTATTTTACCATGAAGGCCTGCTGCACACAGTCTCCTCTTAACAGTTGTTGTAGAGATGTGTCTGCTGCTAGAACTCTGTGTGGCATTGACCTGGTCTCTAATCTGAGCTGCTGTTAACCTGCGATTTCTGAGGCTGGTGACTCAGATGAACTTGGTCTTCCTTTCCTGGGGCGGTCCTCATGTCAGACAGTTTCTTTGTAGCGCTTGATGGTTTTTGCGACTGCACTTGGGGACACTTTCAAAGTTTTCCCAATTTTTCGGACTGACTGACCTTCATTTCTTAAAGTAATGATGGCCACTCGTTTTTCTTTACTTAGCTGCTTTTTTCTTGCCATAATACAAATTCTTACAGTATTCAGTGGGACTATCAGCTGTGTATCCACCTGACTTCTGCCCAACACAACTCATGGTCCCAACCCCATTTATAAGGCAAGAAATCCCACGTATTAAACCTGACAGGGCACACCTGTGAAGTGAAAACCATTTCAGGTGACTACCTCTTGAAGCTCATCAAGAGAATGCCAAGAGTGTGCAAAGCAGTAATCAAAGCAAAAGGTGTCTACTTTGAAGAACCTAGAATATAAGACATATTTTCAGTTGTTTCACACTTTTTTGTTAAGTCTATAATTCCACATGTGTTAATTCATAGTTTTGATGCCTTCAGTGTGAAGAAAATACAGAAAACTCTTTGAATGAGAAGGTGTGTCCAAACTTTTGGTCTGTATTGTGTATATATATATATATATATATATATATATATATATATATAATGTATATAGAGATATATGTTTACTGATCCATATCTCTATATAGATATATAGATATATATATAGAGAGATATAGATCAATAAATCTCTCTCTCTCTCTCTCTCTCTCTCTCTCTCTCTATATATATATATATATATATATATATATATATACACAGTATGTATGTATGTATGTATAGCCTTAGTGCATATTGGACCTGTCCCAATTATTGGGAAATGAAAAGCATGCACACTAATTTTCAGTACATTCAGTCCTTCATTCCCTGATGGGACAAGCAGTCCCATGTTTATCTGGAGATGATAGTCCCACTATCCCTGCGTGCATGTTTTTGGAGAAGATAGATGGTGGTTGTGCTAGAATTTAGCCGAGAGACCGAATGCACACCACCCATGGTGGAAACTTGCAGAAATTTTAATGCCATATAAAAGTAAAATGCTTTACAGGCTATTACAACAACATAAACATTATGAGAGAACGAGCAGAGGAACTTGATGTCCAAAATGTCCGCCTGGTACCTGGTTGTCCAAAATGATCCTGTGACGACACATCTCAGTATTACCACGTGGCAGTGACACGTAGACTGAAAGGACGCAGCGTCTCACGTAAAACACTTTGCCAAGCCGTCACTTATAAGCTGGAGACTTCAGCCTTCACCTGATTATTGGGTGGTAGAGGTTTGCCCAGGTTTTGCCCCACCGTTGGGCCATACCTATCATGAGATCTGGCCTCCTCCACCTCCTTCTTCAGCAGATATCCACCAGACATACCCTCAAAGTCCTGAACGGGAATGAATGTGATGGGCTTTTCGTCCCAGATGGTCTCCAGTCGCTTCTCCCAGCTCTTCAGTATCCCAGCCCGAGCTTCCTCAGATATGTGTGCCACAGCGAATGAGATCTGAGGCTCCAGGACTTGGAATCCGCAGAAATTCAGAATGCCATTCTGTAAATGCATGAAAAGAAAACCAATTACTGTAGATTCTGCTTAAGGAGACAAACGCTACTGAGGAGGAGAACTGCAACACCCAGTCATCAATGAATTATATATTTCCAGGAAGAATAACAGAGGGATGCACAATGTAGAGCTCCAAGAAAAGATGCTTCAGAATTTTTATATAATGGGGAATACAAGCATTGCTCCTCCCCATGCTGTGGGGGAGATCGCTGCACTTAATAGATGTGGTCTCCTCCGTTAGCGAGCAGGCGATTGCCAGATGGGAATGCTTCCCTCCCGCAATCGCTTGCTCAATCGGCCTTTCGTCTAAAAAATCAAAATAGGTGAACAAGGGGAAAAAGCCTCAAAAACAGGAGCAATTTCAGCAGTAAATGTGAGGGGGGGGGGTTGTTTTAATATATGCAAACGAGCCTCTAGGAGCAATGGGGGAATTACCATTACACCTAGAGGCTCTGCTCTCTCTGCAACTGCCGCGCCCTCTGCACTTTGATTGACAGGTCCAGGTGTTATGACGTTTTCAGTGCCTGACCCTGTCCATCAAAGTAGATTTTTACTGTAAAAAAACATTTCCCGAACTCGGGTTCGGTTCCAAGTGCTGAACCCAAGTTCGAGAAATGGTTTTTTTTTTACAGTAGAAATGAATTTATGAAGTTATTATCCGAAGTCTCGAGAGTAATAACTTCAGCTCATAGGAGCCAGTACATTCTAATACTGTATGGAGCGAAGCAAGTGGAGCATTGAAACAAAGTTTTATGTGAATCGACTTCGGATGTTTCATCCGAAGTCGATTCGCTCATCCCTAGTAACTACCATAGCGGCAGACCATACGACTGCTATGGGGCCCAGGACAAGAGGGGCGCAGTCTTAGTTGGGATTATCTCCTCTTCTACTGGAGGTGAAAACTTGGTCAGGACTCTACCCTCTAAAGCAGGGATGGCCAACCTGTGGCCTTCCAGCTGTTGCAAAACTACAACTCCCAGCATGCACGGACAGCCTACAGCTATTAGCCTACAGCAGGGCACGGTGGGAGTTTGTAGTTTTACAACAGCTGGAGGGCCACAGGTTGAGCATCCCTGCTCTAAAGGAAAAACTAAATGAAGCAGTGGAAAAATGGCCCAAGGGTCATTGAAAAGGGTTTAGGCAGAAACCCTTCTGTCCTGTACGGGGGGCCTGGTCTGATTCTTGCTATGGGGCCCTTACCTCTCTATGTATGTCACTGCTTGCAGCCAGTAGACGGGTCCCATGGGAGCGCAATACTGAACTGCTAGCCACCCTTCACCCCCTTGGGTGCCATGTAAAGAATGTGCCAGCCGTGTGGCCACTGAATACAACCAGCACGAACACCACTGATAAAATACCTGCATAGGCCATAGAATAACATTGATGTCTCCACTAAGGCCCCTGGGTGAAGTCATCGACTCAGGGCCACCGGTGGTGAAGGATAATACGGCTTTCTTATTCTGTAAAAATACCAATAAAATGAGGTTAGAATGAGATTGGGTCATCCAAATTAATTTAATTTGGCATCTGATAATCCAAAAAGACTCATCATCCATCAAACATCATAATGTGGAGTTTCCAAGGAGCAGTGTAGTGGAGAATATTCGATAATCCGTCGCCTATAGGTTTCCTTTCATTCCAGATTAAAGGATGTACGATGTATGTAGTAGTAAGCAGATAACAGCTGAAGCAGTGGTATCTCAGTTTTCACGTGAGTTCATGTTTGACGGCTCAATCCCACAAGTCAATGAGGGCGACATACTTTGAATTTTCCTTCCAAGTAGGTTGTTTGAAAGCTGTACGCAAACCCCTGACAGAAGACTCGTTCCGACCATCCTTTTATGATGGCTGGCATCCCGAACCAGTACATGGGAAACTGGAACAAAGAACAAATGTCACTTGTAAACCCTCAGCAATACTCTGGCGTACCACCATATGAATTTCATTTAGGACTAATATTTCATTTAGGGCCTCACTTTAAATTTTGCCAAGGGCCACATATTGTCTAAATCTGGCCCTAAGGTAAGGCCACCATTACGGTGGCAGAGAAATCATTATACCAAGCTTAGCCGACGTCCACTCAGGATCTTAGTATTGTGTTCTGGAAAAGAAACAGAATGCCAGAAATGGCCTATTCAGTATATACCGGACACCGCCTGTGCCTGACGGATCCAATTTACGATAGGTAGTGTCCACCAGCCTGGCGTGAATACTGGCTCTCTACAGGAAAAATACCACTACACGGTTGGTAAGGTGGTCAAGGATCATCATCATGTCTTCTCCTGCATTACACACCACTGTTTTTGGCGTCAAAAAAGTTCCAAGACCCTATTTTGTGACTTTTTAAATGTCCGGGCGACAATATTTGAATTTGGCGAGGGCCTGGATATCATTGGTGGAAAAACTATTCCAGTCAGGGCTGGTCCTAAATTAGTTGCTTCCTCTGGGAGTACAGGGAGTATCAAAGACCAGCGTAAAAAATGGGTCTTTGATATATGACACCCTAAGGGCTCATGTACACGAGCGTGTACAGTCAGTGCCCGTGCTGTGCACGTAATTTGCGGTCCACAATGCACGGGCACTGACAGTGGGGCCACCGGATTCGGATTGCGGAGCCATTCATTTGTATGGGGTCCGTGATCCGCATCTGATAGTCCACACCGAAAAAAGTAGTGCTTGCGCTACTCTTTAGCGGTGCGGAGGCATGGCCAGAAACACCACGGAAGCAGACCGTAGTGCTTCCGTGGTGTTCCGATCCGTGCCTCCGCATCTTCCGGATTGTGGACCCTTTGAAGTGAATGGGTCCGCGATCCAAGATGCGGGCTGCACGCGACCGGTGTGGTAGAAAAGCAGTAGATAGGACCAGTGGGGCCATACTTTTGTTGGCAGAATCGAGACATTTCCACCAGCAAGGTCATCTCAGTGGTGATCAAGTGGCCCTGTGGTGGGATATGCATGAGCTAGATGGTGAAGGCAGCCACGGCAGAAGGGCATTTAGCCAGTCCCTCAGTATGGGTTAAGTAGCTGCAGGTGGCCAGCTGCTGACCCAAAGGAACCGGACGACAGAAGGGTGGTTCTGGCCAGCAAAATATTGGTCAGATGATCGGCAATGTAGTGTAGTTGAGCAGTTTGTCCCAGTTTCCCATAAAGATCTATAGAGGATTGTAGAATAATAAAGAATAAACCACTAGGAGAAACGAAGCAAACAATGCTCTAATTTTTTAAAAATAAAGATTATGTGTGAAACCTACCAAAAGGGGTTTTCCAGGAATATACATTGATGACCCTATCATTACGATTGCTGATATCCAACCCCTGAGACCCCCACAATCCAAGGAAACTTGAATTGTGCAGAGCTACACTAGTACCAGGTACATCCTCACATGGGTGACATCTAGTACACGTACCTGAAAGATTACAAGGTCAGCCTTCTCCACTTTCTTCTGCTCTTCCATAACGTCTTTGGAGAGACGCCCTTCCTTCCACGCTGTCATAATCTCTACGCCATATTTGAACTTACTCGGATCCTGGAGACTACCTGCATGAAAGAGGAACTGGTCTAAGGTTCTGTTCATATCCTATTAGAGCCCTGTGTCCCAAATTGGTCCAAGGCTTTGAAGTATAGCACTGCGCAGGCCTCAAGTGGCATTGGTCAACCATAGATGGCCATGCAAAAAAAAAAGAGTAGAGGACACAGTATGAAGTACATTTTTTTTTCTTATGCTGGACAGGCCATTGAAGTCCTGCTCATTATTCCTACCTGTGATATCATCACGTGACAGGATAGGGTTAAACTTCATCTCGTAAAGATCAGACACGAGGACCGTCCAACCCTTCTTCTTTAGAGCTGCCTGAGCTGCTTCCATCATGGCGTAGTTAAAAGATGTCCGCTCTTGGTGAGCCAATACAATCAGCGCTGTTTTTCCTATTAATATCATAACACTCAATTAGTCGTTAGCCACAACTGGGACTTCTAAAGAACAACCCTATTAAACCTGGTGTATTGTCTGGTAGGGTTGATCATGGTGACTAAATTGAGCACTTCCTCTCTTCCATTGGTATGACCGATGCTGATCAATTCTGAGCACCGATTCACCTCCAGCTCTGCCCCTGCCAGGGATATTAATAGGGCCAGGCATCCTCATGGGTGCCAGTACTATTGGCGCATGTGCAGTGAAGATCTCATAGTGGAGATACATGCTCTGAGATCCTGTGCCTGCAGAAGATTTTAGGGCAAGGCAACAGAGCCTGGCCTGCTGTCCGTCTCACTGGGAGTAGTCCTTCCCAATCTCACGTGAGTGGACTATGGCTGGACGGAACTTGCATCTTCATCTCGAACCAGACTTGAAGAGAGAGCTCTGACGTGCGTTGTCTAACCGAAGCTTTACCAATAAAGTTCTTCAACCACCCAATGGTCGCGTCATTGCGTCAATAGATGTCTAATGTACCTCAGACCTTTACGGTCTAACCATTCAGCGCTTCCTACTATGGTCTCGCTGGGAGAGGCAGTGCTCTAAAGGGCTGAGGACACCATCCACCCACCATGCTGCAATCGGCTGTGAACAAGGTCTGGGTTGGACCGAAACGTTGGCCATGTCTATTGGTTGGAATAAAATACCTAAGAACAATTTAAACTCTACCCAAGTGCCGTGATATTTTATAACATTATTGTTCGGGGACTCCTCTATGATTGAGCACTGGGACCTAACCACTAAAGTGGAGTGCCAACCATTTTTTTTTCTTGCTCTAAGGGGCTAGACCAGCCCCTCGGTGCTCCGAGCACCTCATGTGCATAGAACTAAAGATAACATTTTCTCTGCACCTGTGGGCTCAATTTAGTCACCAGGATCAACCTTACCAGGCAGTATGCCTGGTTTATTCGGGTTAATCATGGTTGCAGATGCCCTTTAAAGAGGGCAAAATTGTTGGAGAAAAAAAAAATTAAAGGGCCCCCTCTCAACGCACAGTAAATGCCCTTTCAGCCAATCACTGGATGAGGTGGTTCACTGGGACTGGCAGAGGGGGCCCTTCCTATATGCTGAGACAGGACTAGTGAGGCCAGGAGAACACTTATCTTATGCTTACCATAGATATATCATGATTGACTAAAGCCTCATGCACATGACCGTATGTATTTGGTATATGTTCTGCAAAAAGATAGAACATGTCCTTGTCCATGTACTTGACGGCAAAATGCGGTGAACGGATCCATTGAAGTCAAAGGGTCTTCTCAGAAAACGGCTGCAACCCGGACGTCACACCGACATCATCCATATTTTGGGGAATGCAATATATTTACGCAGTGTCGGACTGGGGTGCCTAGGGCCCACCAGTAAAATTTATTTTGGGGACCCACCGTACGGATACATTCAAATATAATAAATAATCTAACAAGTTTTTTACATGAACATAGGCTGGCTGAGGTGCTGTACATTGAGTATGTGTATGTAGTGCAGTAAATCTAATGTATTATGTGCCACTTGTGCAGGGGGTGGGAGACTAAGGTCCCCCTTTGCTCAGGGGCCCACCGGGGGATTCCCCTGTACCTCTGTGGGCCAGTCCGAGCCTGTATTTACGGTTGCGTGCATGAGGCCTGACCTGGCCCAAATGCAAAAACCTTGCACGCCATTATCTACAGGACTGGTTCTCCTTATGTAGGGTAGAAGGACCTTGCAGATTCCAAGCCCTATAGACTCCAATAAACAGCCCGTCCTCCAGGGCAACCGGCCAGCATTTAGTAAACTCTTTAAACTTGTGACCAAATGAATTGCAAAGATAGGTAGAAGAACCCTGGTCACCGGCAAACATTGTAATCGTATATTATACATCAGAAAAATGAGCAAAGAAAGAAAGGTTGGGGTTCCTAGAAGACCCACAAAAGACTCACCAGGCATTGTGTCCTCTCCTGACTTCTTCTAAACCAGAGTCGGGTTCACCTTTGCTCAGTTGAAGTCGCTTTATTAACTTCCACGCTGAAAGTTCATTTGAGGACGATGTAACCGGATTTGACGTCACCATGACACCATGAGAGGTGATTGAATCTATTGTACAATAAGGCACACACCCCTTCCCTGCCTCTGCCCAGTGATAGAGCAGACCCCAGCCCAGCAAGGACGTGGATTTCTGCAAGCCGTGTTTAAATGAATGGAACTGATTTTTAGTCACGCAATCTGCAGTGTGTGAAGACACCCCTTACGGACAAGGATAGGACTGTTTTATTATGGCCTGGACATGGCGGCTAGTATACGTGTTTTATGGATCGCAAAAGAGGCAACGGCCATGTGCATGAGCCCTTAAAGGGGTATTCTCATCTTAGACAATGGGGACATATCGCTTGGATATGCCCCCATTGTCTTATAGGTGTGGGTCCCAGCTCTGGGACCTGCATCTATATCGAGATTGGAGGGGGGAGCACTGCACCTGGAGGACCCCAGGTTTCCCGGGGTCCGGCCACCACCGGGCGCAGCTTCCACGCTGCTCCCATAGAAATGAATAGAGGGCGGCTCCTTTACTTTGGGGGCTCCGTTCTCGATATAGGTGCGGGTCCCAGCGGTAGGACCCGCACCTATAAGACATTGGGGGCATATCTAAGATGTCTAAGATAAGAATAACCCTTTAAAGAGATGGTCAGAGTGATTTATACTGATGACCGATCCTCAGGGTGGGTCATTATCCGATTAGTGTCTGGACACCTCCACTGTTGAAAAGACTGTGGCGCTCCATGACTGCCACGCACGCAACTGAATGGGGCTGAGATGCAATACCAAGCACAGTGATATACAATGGGTATCACTGTGCTCAGTAAGCTGTGAGGAGGCAGTGGCACCCACTGGTGTCGGACCCCCACAATCACATATTGATGACCTATTCTTAGCTTAGCCTGCCTGGGCAGGAGGACGCTGCCGTACGTGGTTCGTGTTAACATGTTTTCCTGATACTTGTTTCTGTATTTTGGTATTTGCTAGGGCACTGTATGGCTGTTATGTATATGAGCCTTTTGGCCTCTTTGATTCTTTTTGCACATATACAGCTTTTTCTCCTTATATACAGCCTCTCTTCCCTTAAAGGGGTTGTCCGAGTTATTTTTTTGTTCTTTATATGTTTCTAACTTGTCAGGTATAACAACTTTCCCATATACAGGGCTGGATTAAGGTTGGTGGATGCCCCGGGCGATGAGATGTTTTGGGCCCAAAGCTCCGCCCTCTACCCAAAGCTCCGCCCTCCACCATTTTTATCCCCCTTTTAAATCTCCCTTTGCTCACAAATCTCAGCTTTTAAACACAACATGATACTGTACACTATATACATTATACTGTATACTATACAGCATGGTGTATGGATTATACTGTATACTGTACAGCATGGTGTATGAAGTACACCATGCCGGACAATATAACCCCTGCGCCATGCTTACAATATACAGTATAACTCCTACACAGTATAGAGGTATACTGTATATTGCGCGACAGTTATGTTATGTGTGTATAACAAACATACTCGCACATGAAAACTTAGTTACTTGGCTTGGCCCTTGGGAAACTTGGACGCCACTTCAACATTTTGGAGGGGGCTGGGGGCCTTGATCTAAAAAGATCCCCTCCTTTCTTCTGTTCCCCTCTTTTGCCGCACTGCACATGTTCTCCT
>ONZH01006686.1:0-57883 GCA_900303285.1 Rhinella marina
CTTCCCGCACCCCTGGTGGCGGTGGGTGCCGAGGTAATAGATGTTGGGGTTAGTGCTGCGCCTGCCACACCGGCAAGCACTAAGCCCAGTATTAGTAATCAGGGCCGCCTGTAGATAGCCCTAATTACTAAAACTGTAGTATTGTAAAAAAAAAATACACACACACAAGTATAAAACATTTTATTGAAATAAACACTCCCCCAGACCCCTGTTTGACCATTTTATTAAAAAAAATAAAAAAATAAAAGCTGGTCCGACGTAGTCCACCGAATCTGACGTAGTCCTCTGCATTCACAACCCTGAAAAATAGAAAACAAACACACAAACACAGACCACTTACCTCTTCCTGCACTGGGATAATACACACAGCGATGTCACTGTACAGGGATAATAAACACAGCGATGTCACTGTACAGACATAATAAACACAGCGATGTCACTGTACAGACATAATAAACACAGCGATGTCACTGTACAGACATAATAAACACAGTGATGTCACTGTACAGGGATAATAAACACAGTGATGTCACAGTACAGGGATAATAAACACAGTGATGTCACAGTACTGGGTTAATACACACAGTGATGTCACTGTACAGGGATAATAAACACAGTGATGTCACCGTACAGGGATAATAAACACAGTGATGTCACAGTACAGGGATAATAAACACAGTGATGTCAAAGTCCAGGGATAATACACACAGTGATGTCACTGTACAGGGATAATAAACCTCAGATCAACACATTGTGCCCCCATCAGACCTCAAATCAGCGTCTTGTTCCCCCATCAGACCTCAGGTCAGCGTCTTGTGCCCCCATCAGACCTCAGATCAGCGTCTTGTGCCCCCATCAGACCTCAGATCAACACAATGTGCCCCCATCAGAGCTCAGGTCAGCGTCTTGTGCCCCTATCAGACCTCAGGTCAGCGTCTTGTGCCCCCATCAGACCTCAGGTCAGCGTCTTGTGCCCCCATCAGACCTCAGGTCAGCGTCTTGTGCCCCCATCAGACCTCAGGTCAGCGTCTTGTGCCCCCATCAGACCTCAGGTCAGCGTCTTGTGCCCCCATCAGACCTCAGGTCAGCGTCTTGTGCCCCCATCAGACCTCAGGTCAGCGTCTTGTGCCTCCATCAGACCTCAGGTCAGCGTTCTTGTGCCTCCATCAGACCTCAGGTCAGCGTCTTGTGCCCCCATCAGACCTCAGATCAGCGTCTTGTGCCCCCATCAGACCTCAGATCAACACAATGTGCCCCCATCAAGTGTCAGCCGGTCTTTGTGGCCCCCTCAGACCTCAGATCAACACAATGTTCCCCCATGTGCCCCCATCAGACCTCAGGTCAGTGTCTTGTGCCCCCTCAGACCAGCGTCTTGTGGCCCCCCTCAGACCTCAGATCAGCCCACCCAGCCATGCTGCGTCAGGTCATAGTGCGCGCCGGCAGGGAACACAGTGGAGCGCGGAACCTGAGGACAGCGGCGGCCAGAACAGGTAAGTATGCTTTTTTTAAAGTGGCTGGGTGGGCTGATCTGAGGTGTGAGGGGGGCGCGGGGCCCCCCAAGAAATCATTGGAGCGGGGGCATGGAGCAGTAGCTCCAGGTGCTCCAATTATAATCCGGCCCTGGCAGCGCGGCAGATATTAGAACTTGGCAACCGCATTAAAGTGATACGCGCGCCATGTTCTATGTATTGGACGCCAAGAAAACTCGGTATCGAGCTTCGGTACCGCATTAGGTACCGAAACCGTACTGAGTTTTCGATATATCGTGCAACACTATTTTCAACTACCTCACCCCCCGACACCTGTGTCTCGCCATTGTCCACCACCTCCTCAGACAACAATGGTAAATCCCCACTGTCAGCACACTGAGACTGCAAAAGGTCTTGTGAATTAGGGCAGAGAATGTTCTGGGGTAGCACATCAGAGAAGGGGTGACTGTGGGATTCCAGGGAGTACGTGACCACATGCAATCTCCATCTAAAAAGTCATACTGAGGCTCACCGCCATGCTTTACACTGCAATCTTATTACTGAGGCTCACCACCATGCTTTACACTGCAATCTTATTGAAAGACAGACAATCAGGGGTTCACCGCCAGGTTGTCAGGCAGCATTTTTAAGTGGCTCACCTCCCCCCCGACACCTGTGTCTCGCTATTGTCCACCACCTCCTCAGACAACACTGGTAAATCCCCACTGTCAGCACACTGAGACTGCAAAAGGTCTTGCGAATTGGGGCAGAGAATGTTCTGGGGTAGCACATCAGAGAAGGGGTGACTGTGGGGTTCCAGGGAGTACGTGACCACATGCAATCTCCATCTAAAAAGTCATACTGAGGCTCACCACCATGCTTTACACTGCAATCTTATTGAAAGACAGACAATCAGGGGCTCACCGCCAGGTTGTCAGGCAGCATTTTTAAGTGGGTCACCATTACCGTGTCCCTGAAAATTGCCTTGGGGTCATCACCAGACTATTGGCCAGATTTAGAAAAAATGGTGCAATTAGGGAGCCTCAGAGGCATCCCTACATGCTGCCCCTGGTGTTTCCTATGCATTTCCAAGGTGTTTCCATCATTTTCTGAGGTTTTCAGATGTTGGGGCAAACTTGACTGTGCAGAACCTTTGGCCCCTGCAAAAATATTCGGGTCTCCCATAGACTTTAATGGGATTCGTGATTCGGCCCGAATCCACGAATTCCGCGGTGGGATTCGGGCCGAATACCGAATCCCCAAATCTTTTAGGATTCGCTCATCTCTAATAACAACATTTTAAAATCTTTGCAATTTTATTAGACAGTGAAAAGTATAATTTCACATGGATATAAGTTTTCAGACCCTTAGTTATGACAATTGAAATTTAGCTCTAGGAGTCTCCTATTTTTCTTGCTCATCTTGTTGAGATGTTTCTACACCTTGATTGGAGTCCATCTGTAGTAAATTCAGTTTATGAGACATGATTTGGAAAGACACACCACTGTCTATACAAGGTCTCACAGCTGACAATGCACATCAGAGCAAAAACCAAGCCATGAAGAGAAAAAAACTTCCAGTAGATCCCAGGGAAACATGTGTCTGCATAAAAGTACAACAAATTTCTGCTGGACTGAAAGTTTCCAAGAACCCAGTGGACTCCATTCAGCAAATGGCATTTATTAGGTAGACTTTGCTTGTACAATATAGGAAAAAGTGCTTGCCTCTGTGGTGGCTGGGACTAAGGGAATACTCCTAGTCCAGCACTTTTTTCTATAGTGTGTAAGCACGCCCACCGCTGCTGGATTGCAGGGTGGTCATAACCGAGGAAATAAGCAGAGTATAATGTGATGGAAAAATTTATCTAGCCAGCAAAAGAAGCAATATGGACAGTCACAATACATTAGAAAGTGCCTTGTGTTATCTTTCTGTACATGATAAATGCCATTTACTGAAGTGACACAACCCTTTAAATGGAAAAAGTTTGTAACAACCAAGACTCTTCCTAGAGCTGTCTGCCCCACCAAACCAAGTAACTGGGGAAAGAAGGGTCTTGGTAAAGAAGGTGAACAAGAACCCATTGGCCACTCTGGCTCAGCTCCATGGCCACACCTGGCTTCAACAGAAAATGCTTGATAGGGTCTGAAGACTTTCCAAAGGAACTGCAAAGAAGCAGCACACCTATCTATCCTATTGCCTCTGACTAGAGATGAGTGAATCATTCAAAATTTGCTTCGCCGAATATTCGCCAAATTTCTGACAAGATTCGTATTTAAACAAACTTATTCGTTAATCTACGTTAAAAAAAATACACGTTTTTTGTGAACATTCCTGCCCAAATTACGTACGTACAGTCAGCGCAGTTAAAAGTATGCAATACGTAAGCATTAGTGTACAAAAGTGTGTACGAATCCTTAGCGTACTATTGACGCACGAATGCGTCATACGCACGGGGCTAGGCCGCAGCGTACAATCTTTAGAGGCAGTCCATATGAACTAGAAAAATAAGGTGCTCACTGCTGCTAGCTATCAATAAGTGAATAATTTACTAAAAACACCGTACAATAAGTGCATAATAGAACACATTGCAGTACCAGAAAAAGAATACACACAATGGGCTAAAGTGCTGAACCATTAAAAACAGTGTAGCTAAAATACAGCAAAGACATAAGTATGCAAACATTTTAGTGCAATCAATATCACATTTGCAAGCATAAAAGGCTAAGATATACGTTTGATCCTATTATGGATTATGGATCCTAGTTGGCATGATAAAACACTGTCTGTCTGGAACACATATTCAAAAATTCAGTTGTAATCCACGTGAGGTAAAATTGTAATCCAAACAGGTAATGTGTAATCCACATGGATAATAGAGAATAGCAGCAAATAGAGAACCCTTTTGGAAAAGGGGGCTCCCAAATAACCTGAGAAGGGGGTAAAAAGGAAAATAGGCGCGCTTAGGCGCAAGTGGGACCTTTCTGCAGAATGGGGGGAGTCTTGACTGACAGCCATGTCCACTCCAGCTGGGTGAGAGTCAAACGGGGGCAATACATTACATTAAAAAGCAGCACCTAGAGAACCCTTTCTGCCAAGGAGGCTCCCAAATAACCTGAGAAGGGGTAAAAAGGAAAATAGGCGCACTTTGGCGCAACAGGGAATTTTCTGCAGAATGGGCTGGAGTACTGACAGCCATGTCCATCTGGGTGAGAGTCAAACGGGGGGAAACACAAACTAAACAAAAACAACTGCCAACTAGCATCTCACCCGTCAGGTGCAGTCCATGGTGTGGCTCCCATAGGTCCTCCTGCAGTGTCCTTGACACTGCCAGTAGTTGGGTTCCTCATATGAGCGACCTGAATTCTTCCTCGCTCGAGCTGCTGCTGAAGCTCATCAGAGGACACTCCTGCCTCTTGTAGGCCATGCTCGCTGCGGTGGTGGAACTCCAGTGCCCTCTTCTTCCTGAAGTTGGACTTGACCGGGTCCAGGTGACGCATGCTGCAGCCATTTTCGCTTTTCCGGATGCTCCTGCTGGGACAGCAGGGGTAAGGACTTCTGGCTACACCGGTTCCAGAAAGGTTGCATCCAGGAAAGAAGTTCCAGCTTCCCCGGCTGCTGCTGGCTTCATCTTCCATGGCAGCTGGTATTGGTGGACCACCATGGATTGGAAAGTGAACGATAACATGGTCAGCTGACCTAGCTGTAAGGACTGTGATGGTGCTGGCAGTCCAGAAATCAGAGGCTCCGGCTGAGGCTCTGGATTTTCCCTGAACCAGAGGACACCATCTGGGAACTCCTGCAGGCAGCGCAAGATGTGGCAGGTATGGCCGTTTCACCGACCAGCGGCCCACAAAATATTCCTTTCCATCCTTGTCATCCTACAGGAAGCCAGACCCTCTCCCAACGGAAAACCAAATCACAGTTCCATTTCGGGGTTCCAATGAAGGACCTCCCGGCCTAGGGTGGTCGAGTACCTGTATGACCCAGTCCTCCACTGCGGTTTTATAGTCCCAGAGGGTCTGTGCATGGGCGGTCACAGTTGGTGGAACAATAGGGTTCTGTGTATGGAAGGGGTGGATCTCCTCCTGGGCGGCGAAGTGAACTTTCCAGCCCCTCCGCCACACCAGCCACAGCATTCCAGCCGCACGAGCCACAGCAGATGTTCCAGCCGCACGAGCCACAGCAGATGTTCCAGCTGCACGAGCCAAAGCAGGCGTTCCAGCCGCACGAGCCAAAGCAGACACTCCAGCCGCCTCACGAGTCGCAGCAACAGCAACCTCAGCAGCTGGTAAGGAAGACACAGGCACTGAAGCTGGGTTTCTCTGGCAGAGTTGTGACACCCTAATGTCTTGAGCAGGTGGTGGTTCAGGTAAGTCGTCCCCAAAATACATTTCGTTCCAATTTGGACGCAGCTGTTTCTTTTTTGCCATGATGCTTGCCTCTTGCTCTGAGGTCAGCACTGGTCTAAACTGGTTGAGAATTCAGAGGAGGGTGGAGTACTGAGGGAGGAGTCTTCACTCCCTATACATGCAAAACAGTTAGATCCCGGTGGGCTGGTTTTTTCCAGTTCTGAGGGGGCGCTCTTGCGTGGGCGTATCGTCATTGTCCCGCCTCACGCAGAATGCGTACATTTCTTATGTTTCATATGTATCGTACGTATCTTTAGCGTGTTAAATTTTGCGAAGATTTAGGAATAATATGAAGCGAACCCAAACAAATTCGGATTCGCGTCGCAGCTGAAAATTTCCAAAATTCGATCCGAATCTACGAAGTGGCAAATAGATTTGCTCATCTCTACCTCTGACTAAATCTGAACCCGCATTGAGAGACTCTTGTAACTAGAGATGAGCGAATCATTCAAAAAATTATTCGCCGAACATTCGCCGAACTTTTCCTAAAATTCGTATATTCGACGAATAGATTTGTTGTATTTGCGTACAAAATATACGTTATTATGTGCTATTAGTGAACATTCGCTCACTAATAACTAACGTTCATTTACAAAATGTACGCAACTTCTTAGAAGACGTACGCATGAGCGTACAAATAGCTTACGAATTTCAGCGTACTATTGTCTAAGCGATTACGTAATACGCAGGCACGTACGAGGAGAGGCCGCGGCGTGCACTCCTCAGAGGCAGAGCGAATATTCGAGACACATATATGGTAAATAGTGCAAATACATTATTATAAGTATAATATAAACATTTTAAATATCACCTACCTAGTATGCTCACGGACACGTTTAAGTCTCTTTTCTTCTGACGCTTGTCATAGAACTGGAGCAGAGTCCCAAACTCAGTCGTAATTTGTAATCCACATAGGTAAAATTCTAATCCAAATGGGTAAAAAAAAAGCAGCAAAGGTTCCTTAAAAAACCCTCTTTCAAGGGGCTCCCCAAATAACCTGAAAAGGGGGAAATAGGGATGAGGCGCACGAATGCGCAACTTAATTTCCTGAGTTGCCTCGTCATCCTCCCGCGCTGGCGAAAGGGGCGGAACTACCAGGGAGGAGTCTGCATCGCTGAATTAAATTCGTACGCAACAGAGTATAGAGTAACTACCAGGGAAAAGTCTGCATCCCTGAATTGAATTCGTACGCGACAGCGTATAGATAGAGTAACTAAATTATACGTAGAATAGCGTATAATTTATAGGACACACTACGTAGTGAATGCGTACAAAAGCGAAGCGAATCACCTAATATTCGGATTCTCTTCGCAGCTGAAAAATCCCAAGATTCAATATGAATCTACGAAGCGGCGAATAGATTCGCTCATCTCTACTTGTAACCATATGCTTTTTGAGTCATGTGAGACAGTAACCACTTTTTCCACCTGAAAGACTTTTGTAACCATTCAGCTTGTTGCCTCAAGTGTGAGCAGGTCCTTTTACATCTGCATATGCTGTTTTCTTCCATGTGGGAGCCATGTATACTACTCACAGGCCAATCTCTTGGTAGGATCTGACCCCCTTACATGGCGCTGTTCCCCCTATTGATCAGTGCCACAAGCTCTTCTACTCTTGCTCAGTGCTGTATGGTACATTTCTCTTTTATTACAGACTATTTTTTTTTTCCTTAGCCGGCTTTTCAGGTGGTGGAGAAGGACTGGCAGGTGACATTTTTGAAAGAGCAAAGGGTAAATTAAAAAATACCGCTCAATGATTCCAAAGGAAGGCAAGTCATGGTTTTGAGACTCGTGTTCTGCGTCTGTTCCTTTAAAATCTTTGGCAGGTTTATACATCACTGGTTTGATTCTTTTAGTGTACAGAATGAAATATAAAATCTCACAGCAAGTCTTGGCAGGTAAAGGAACACGCCGCAGCAGAACACAGAGTGAGTGCCTAAAACACAATGCAAACAGAAATGTTAAAATCTAAGCAGCAGGTTGCAAAGGAATTTTTTTTTTCTTTCAGAAACCTGAAGTGGCATATTGGAGGGGCTGGATATTGAGCCTTCGATCAGGGATCAATATTTGCTGCAGATTTTTCTTGGCACATAGACAAGTTATAATTTGCAAGGTTAAATTCATAGCTTACAGTTTAGCAGCTCAGAATAACTAGGACAGCACAGCGTTGGTTACATCCCTGGCACATTCTATATGGGGATGTGTCACTGAAGCTCACCCTCTGCATGGCTTCATATTAATGATGGACAGGAGATCACGGCAGCTGAGCCCCTCCATACATTCCTATTAATAATGGACACACAGTGGCGCTGCATTCAGCACACAGCGTGCATTCCTTTGTGTGCATATGCAGGATAAAAAGTAACACTGTCTCCCTTCATAAAATTGCTTTTGTATAAATAATGAATATTATGTTTTCCTAAAAATAGCTGGATCACTTCCAATTAATAAGAGACGGAATCATCGCATCCTCTCCTTTCTTTGAAGAACAAAGAAGATCATCCCTACGTGCCTCTCTGTGTGTAGAGGCTGTAAACAGTCTACCTGCAAACCCACAGCTAAGCTTTTGTAGCAGTTAAAGCAGTTATGAAGGATTTTAAGAAAATGGCCTATAAGCAGAAGAAGGTATGTAAGAAAAAAAAAAATATATAATATCCCCTGCTGCTCCACGGCCACCACTTGGGTGGTTCCTACAGGCTTAAAGGGGTTATGCCATGACTAAGGTAAAAAGAGAAAATCACACATCATATAGTACATGATAATCTCTTTCTAACAAAGCTAGAACCCGCCCTGTACCTCACATGGATCCAGAGATCTCCCCATTCATTGCTCTTCTAGACTTATATCAAGCTGACAGCTCAGGGGGAGTGTCTTTTCTGCTGCAGCTAAGGGGGTGTGTCTCAGCTCTCCCTATCACAGCTCAGGATGCAATTGAAGGATGAAACTGAGCATGTGCTGCCTTCTCAGTGAGCAGGGCAAAGAAATAAGAAAAAAACAAACAGGAGGTGGCGCTATAAAGCTACAACTCAGTGGCTATGCTACATTTATAATTACATGTAATTATAAAAGCATTCAGATCCAGGTGCTGGTTTGAAAACTGTATAATATTTTTCATGGGACAACCTCTTTAACTACTATACATTCTAAAGGCAACTTTTAGACTGCACAGGGTTTATTCAAGCGAGGACACATGAATTGGAGCAGTGCTGCACTAACCAATAATGGCCGCTAGTCAGTGTCTGGAGCTGTGTAGTGTCTGGTCCCTGCACCGCATCTAGTGAAAACATCTGATCGGTGGAAGTGCTGGTTGTCAATATGATATCGATGACCTATCCTAAAAATGGTTTATCAATGAGTAAGTCTTAGAAAACCCCATTAACCCTTTGGATACCAGAGGATTTTTCGGTTTTGCGTTTTCATTTTTCTTCCCTATTTTCTGTGAGCCTAACTTTTTTATATTTTTGTTCACATAGCTGTATGAGGGCTTATTTTTTGCGGGACCTTTTGTACTTTCTAATACCCCCATTAATTATGGCATAAAATGTTGTGGGAAGCGGTAAAAAAATTCCAAATAAAACGCAATTCCTCCACTGTTTTGCGGGTTTTGTTCCCATGGCGTTCCGTTTGCGGCAAAACTGACCCATGCCCTTCGTTCTTTGGATCAGTACGATTACAACGATACCCCATATGTGTAGGTTTGTTATGTATAAATAGTGTAAAAATACATTTAAACTTTGAAAAAATATATATTTTTTTACCTCGTCATATTCTGAGCCCCATAACTTTTTTTTCGTAACATCCACTAGCTCAGCTCGTTTAGGGGCTCATTTTTTGCAGGACAATCCATAGTTTTTATTGATACCATTTTGGAGTGTGCTTGACATTTTGATTTGATTTTTTGGGTAAGAGAAGTAGTTAAAAAATGGCAAATCGGCCATTTTGACCCTTTTTTCTGTCACGCAATTCGCCTTATTGGAATTTTTTTTTTATATTTTAAAAAGACAGGCGTTTTTGGTGGCGGTGATACCAATGATGTTTATATTTATTGTTATTTAGGTATTTATTTTTTTAATTATACGGAAAGGGGGGTGATTTAAACTTTTATATTTTTTTATATATTTTTTAACATTTTTTTATTTTTTGTGATTATTTTAAGGATCATATATGACCATGTATATAATGTTTTTTAATTTTTTATTTTGAGCAATCAAGGATTTTTAAAACTCAATTTTAAGTGCCCTTTGCTCATTTCTTATCATGGCCTGCCATCTGGTGGCCAAAATAAGAATTGAAGATTGAAAGCTGTAAACCTCATAAGCGAGTTTTTAGCGCTGTTAGATGCCGTGATCTCACGTGATCTTGGCATCTAATGCCTTTATTTACCGCAATCAGCATTATTGCTGGTTGCAGTAAGTAGCGGCAGGTCTCTGCTGTTTGAAACAGCAGAGACTTGCCGGCCATGATGCCCGCCGCACGTGCGAGCTGGCGTCATGCTCCCATATCGCTCCAGCGCCGTACATGTACGGTGCTGGTAGTGTAAGGGTTAAATGGGTTATCGCACGAAAAATATTCTACAGTTTTCAAACCAGCACCTGGATCTGAATACTTTTGTAATTGCATATAATTAAAAATTTTGTATAGCCACTGAGTTATTCAATAAAATATATCTGTAAGCACCACTTATTTTTTTATTTCTTTATCTGGCTCACTGAGAAGGCTGCACATGCTCAGTTTCATCCTTCAACTGCCTCCTGAGCTGTGATTGGTAGAGAGCTCTTGCAGAAAAGATACCCCCCCTGAGCTTCAGCAGAAAAGACACTCCCCTTGAGTTGCCAGCTTGATAAAAATCTAGCAGAGCAATGAATTGGGAGATCTCTGGATTAGAGTTGAGCGAATCCTAAAAGATTCGGGGATTCGGAATTCGGCCCGAATTTTTCGCGGGATTCGTGGGTTCGGGCCGAATCACGAATCCCATTAAAGTCTATGGGAGACCCGAATATTTTTGCAGGGGCCAAAGGTTCTGCACAGTCAAGTTTGCCCCAACATCTGAAAACCTCAGAAAATGATGGAAACACCTTGGAAATGCATAGGAAACACCAGGGGCAGCATGTAGGGATGCCTCTGAGGCTCCCTAATTGCACCATTTTTTCTAAATCTGGCCAATAGTCTGGTGATGACCCCAAGGCAATTTTCAGGGACACGGTAATGGTGACCCACTTAAAAATGCTGCCTGACAACCTGGCGGTGAACCCCTGATTGTCTGTCTTTCAATAAGATTGCAGTGTAAAGCATGGTGGTGAGCCTCAGTATGACTTTTTAGATGGAGATTGCATGTGGTCACGTACTCCCTGGAACCCCATAGTCACCCCTTCTCTGATGTGCTACCCCAGAACATTCTCTGCCCCAATTCGCAAGACCTTTTGCAGTCTCCGTGTGCTGACAGTGGGGATTTACCAGTGTTGTCTAAGGAGGTGGTGGACAATGGCGAGACACAGGTGTCGGGGGGTGAGGTAGTTGTATGGGAAGCAAGTTACAGTGGGGACTTCTTGGGAGGACTTTTCATGATGGGACAGATTCAATTGTGTTTAGAAAGGCTGATGGGCTTCCGTCAGCACTGTGTGTATAGAACCCCATGGCCTTTCATAAAAAATTTGGTTACAAAGCCGCATGACTCCTGAAAAATTGTTTTTAGAAAGCCGGATGACTTTCCTGAAAAATTGTTAGTAGAAAGATGGATGACTTCCCTGAAAAATTGATAGTAGGAAGCCGGATGACTTTCCTGAAAAATTGTTGCATATGCAACTCAGATGAAGAGGAGGAGGAGGAGTAAAGCAAGCAATTTAGGAGGTAGCCTGAGGTGGGGATGAGAACTGGGGGGATATCCATGACCTGTTCATCTTGATGAACGTGAGGATGTCGGCGTTGTTGGTGGACAGGCGCGTCCGTTTGTCCGTAATGATACCCCCGGCGGCACTAAAAGCCCTTTCAGACAGTACACTTGCAGCAGGGCAGGCAAGCACCTCAAGAGCGTACTGCGCAAGTTCTGGCCACCTGTCCAGCTTGGCCAGCCAGTAATTATATGGCATGGAGTTATCGGTCAGGACGTTGGTCTGGTCTGCGACATACTCCCTCACCATCTTGCGGTACTGTTCCGCCCTGCTCTGCCTGCCCTGTGGCTGTGTCGTACTGTCTTGCTGGGGTTTAAGAAACTTGGCAAAAGCATGGAATAGTGTACCCCTGCCCTTGGCGCCTACACTGACTTTCTCCCTCCTCTCCTCTCCAACTTCAGCCACTGCAGTCCGCCCCCTGTTGCTCGACTGGTCTGGAAAGGCCTGTAGCAGTTTCTGAACCAGGGCCTTGTGGTAGAAAGTGACTCGGGTGCTCCTTTCCTCAATGGGTATAAGTTGGACAAAGTTGTCCTTGTAGCGTGGGTCAAGGAGGGTGTACACCCAATAGCCATTGGTGGACAGTATCCTCTTGAACCGGGGATCACGACAAAGACAGCCAAGCATAAAGTCTGCCATGTGCCCTACTGTGCCAACACGCAAGCCTTCAGCCTCCTCACTTAGTGGACTCTCCATCTCCTCCTCCCCCCCTTCCTCCGACCCCAATTCATCCTCCTCAGCCCATACCCGCTCAACAGGTACCATGGAATCACCCCCTGATGCATGGTGCCCAAGAGTTTCTTCCTCCTCCTCAGCCTCCTATTCCTCCTCAGTTTCGCGCTGCGAAACTGACAACAGGGTGCTCTCAATGTCACTGTCTTCCCCCACCTCCTGTGACACTGCTGAATCCTCAGATCTTAGGTTCCTCAAGGAGTTCTGGATGAGGCACAACAGAGGGATGGTGACACTGATGATGTGTGCATCACCACTGACCATCTCTGTTGCCTCCTCAAAGGGACCTAAGACCTGGCAGATGCCAGCCATCCACGTCCACTCCTCAGCATAGACATGAGGAAGCTGACTGGCCTGACTACCACCTCGGGGGATCAGCTGGCAGTCTACAACTGCCCTGCGTTGTTGGTACACCCTGGCTAGCATGTGTAACGTTGAATTCCAATGCGTGGGAACGTCACACAGCAGCCTGTGAACAGGGAGTTGTAGCCGCCCTTGCACAGTCCTGAGGGTCACGGCATCGGTGGTGGAAAATGGGCGCATATGCGCCGCACCTTGGTGAGCAACTCACTCAACTGGGGGTAGGTCTTGAGGAACCGCTGGACCACCAAGTTGAGCACGTGGGCCATGCATGGCACGTGAGTCAGCCCACCAAGATGCAGAGCCGCCACCAGGTTACGCCCATTATCGCAGACCACCTTTCCTGGCTGAAGGTTCAGCGGCGCCAGCCACACATTGGTCTGCCCCTTGATGCCCTGTAAGAGCTCTTCAGCCGTGTGCCTCTTATCCCCCAGGCTCAGCAGTTTCAGGACTGCCTGTTGCCGCTTCCCTACCACAGTGCTGAAACTGCTGGCCATCGAGGAAATGAGACTTGACGATTGGGGCATCACTGCCACTTTGGAGGTGGAGGAGGAGGTGGAGGCATAATGTGCCGGAGACACACAGACGGAACTATGTCCCGCAATTCGTGATGTGGGTAGCACATGTGCAGCCCCACGATCGGTCTCTGCCCCAGCCTCCAGCAGATTGACCCAATGTGCCGTGAGGGAGATGTAATGTCCCTGGCCACCGGTACTCGTCCACGTATCTGTGGTCATGTGGACTTTACCACAAACCGCGTTTTTGAGAGCGTGGGTGATGTTCTCAGACACATGCCGGTGCAGGGCGGGGACGGCACATTGGGCAAAATAGTGTCGGCTGGGGACAGAGTAACAGGGGGCTGCCGCCTCCATAAGGTTGCGGAAGGATTCTGTCTCCACAAGCCTGTACGGCAACATTTCCAAACTAATCAGCTTGGCGATGTGCACATTTAGAGCTTGCGCATGGGGGTGGGTGGCTGCGTACTTGCGCTTGCGTTCAAATGTCTGCGGTAGAGACAGTTGAACGCCGCACTGGGACACATGAGTGGAGGAGAGGGAGGGAGATGGAGCTGGAGGGGTCCTTTCGGGGCTGGAGGCTGCAACTTCCTGGCTTGGACGAGACACAATTGCTGGACTAACTGTGTCAACGTCAACAGCTGACAGAAGTGCAAACCATTTGGTGGGGTGTTTTCTCTCCAAATGTTTGCGCAGGCTACTAGTGGTCAGGTTGTTGCGTTTTGAACCCCTGCTCATTGACGTGTGGCACAGCTTGCACACCGCCAAACGAGGATCGGCCTCATCATCCTTAAAGTACTCCCAAACTAAGGAGTGGCGCATAGTATGGGCTGGAGCGTGACCTCTAGGAGCACTTGGGGAAGTAGTGACTCGGCTCTGGCTTCTCCCTCGTCGTAGCCCTCTGGCTCTCTCAACAGCTTGTGGTCCTTGCGTGTTTCCACTGTACCCACAGCAGCCGGCACTGTGTCACCACGCACACCACGGTCATCACCGCTGACCACTGCACCACCACGATTCCCACCTCTCCCTCCACGACCACCTCTTCCACCTCTCCCAGCTCTTCCCCCTCTCCCCCTGACCCTGGGGTTCTCCATGTGCACAGTAGCAGTATTATATTATTATAATTGTAAAGGATCAATACGGTATCTATAGACTCTGAGGTATATAGCAGGCTGATGAAATGTATTCACTAGTCACTGCACCGTGTATTACGGATCAGTGAAATTAAACGGACAATGTAGATAGATACGCAGGTACGATTATTTTCAGACCTATCCAAAAAAAGATGTACGCAGTTTGCGCAAATAAAACGGGAATCCACAGATCAATACGGAATCTATAGACTCTGAGGTATATAGCAGGCTGATGAAATGTATTCACTAGTCACTGCACCGTGTATTACGTATCAGTGAAATTAAACGGACAATGTAGATAGATATGCAGGTACGATTATTTTCAGACCTATCCAAAAAAAGATGTACGCAGTTTGCGCAAATAAAACGGGAATCCACAGATCAATACGGTATCTATAGACTCTGAGGTATATAGCAGGCTGATGAAATGTATTCACTAGTCACTGCACCGTGTATTACGGATCAGTGAAATTAAACGGACAATGTAGATAGATATGCGGGTATGATTATTTTCAGACCTATCCAAAAAAAGATGTACGCAGTTTGCGCAAATAAAACGGGAATCCACAGATCAATACGGTATCTATAGACTCTGAGGTATATAGCATGCTGATGAAATGTATTCACTAGTCACTGCACAGTCATGCACAGGAATATATCTGTTTAGATATGTATAGTTTGATCTATGTGGCTGGACAAGGTGTACCAGGCACAGCTCTGCACAGAATGCAGGCTTACAGCATATACTGTATAGTTTTCTTCAGAGAATCAATTGGTTTTTAAAAGACTATTGTGGCTTCCTATTCCTACACAGAATACAGGCTTACAGTATATACTGTATACTGTTTTTCAGAGTATAAATAGTCTTTAAAAAGACTGTTGAGGCTTCCTATCCTAACTCCTAACTCCTAACTGCTTGCTGCACACACTACACGAGCTAACACTGTCTCTGTCTGTCTCTTCTCCTTCCCAAAAGCACAATGAGGCTGATGCTGCAGGTCCCTTCCTTATGTAAATTTAGGTCACATGTCACTGCCAGCCAATCACTGCTGGGGATGTATAGGGGATGTTACATCACAGCAGGGGTTCCCACAGGCTTCCCTTTGATGATGATAAAAACCGGGCATTTCAAACTGGCAGTGACGCACGAATCATCACGAGTCCACGCTGGCTCGGGATGCCGAGCCGAAGCGGGCAATATTCGTGCGAATCCCGAATATTGCCGCTTCGGCTCACTCATCACTACTCTGGATACATGTGAGGTACAGGGCTGGTTCTAGCTTTGTTAGAAAGAGATTATCATATACTATATGACAGTCTGATTTTTATTTTACATTATTCATGGGATAACCCCTTTAAGCTCTGATGTCTTGAATATATTCTTCATTATTGATTAGTGACCAGATGGAATAAAAGGATATGCGATTAACAAATAATCATCACCTATCCACTAGAGAGAAAAAAAAGTGTTACAACAGTAGAGGGACAACTTCTGGAAACTCCACTGATCACAAGAACAGGGGTACCATGTCCTTCATTTGAATGGAGGAACAGTTGAGCTTGTGCACCAATGCTTCATTCAAACAGGTGCAGAGGGCCCAGGAGAGGGGAGAGGAGGAATATAGGAGTGATAGTAGCAAGAATGGGGTTTTTAGTAATCACTTTGTCTCTCCCCTGGGCTGTGTAGTGATGGTAAGGGCGCACCTGTTGTTCCCTTTGGGACACTCTCTGGTTTTGGGGCCCTTGATGTTGAAGGTTTTGAATTACAAGGCAGGGTCCCTCGGTGAAGCTACAGGTGTTGGTACAGTGTAATGATGCAGGAAATAATGAAGCCACAATAACAGCAAAACAGTTCTTTACTGAAGTTTTAAGTTGATGCACATCAGTTACGGTTCTCAGCATGCAATAGCAGGTGTTACACAAATGCACTTATCACACTTACCAATTTCACAATTGTACATTGTCTGTTTAGAGCAATCTTCCTTACATTGCACTTATTTAGCTGACTTTTACTTAAGCTTTCTGGCATGGGGTGTAACACCTCTCTTTTAACCCCTTAGTGACCAGCCTGTTTTTGGCCTTAGTGACCAAGCGTTTTTTTTTCTTTTTTCATCGTCGTGTTCCAAGAGCTATAACTTTTTCATTTTTCCATCTATATAGATGTATGAGGGCTTATTTTTTACGGGACAAGTTGAAGTTTTTAATGGTGCCATTTTGTGGTACACATAACTTTCAGATTAACTTTTATTAACTCTTTCTGGGAGGGAAATGGGAAAAACTGCAATACCACCACTGAGTTTTTACGTTATAAATTTTACGGCGATCATTTTTCGGTATAAATTACAACATATATTTATTCTCTGGGTCAATACGATTACAATGATACCATATACATATAGTTTTTTTTGCGTTTTACTACTTTTTTGCAATAAAATCCTTTTTTTTAAAGAAAAAAAAGTTTTTGCATTGCTGATTCCCAAGAACATATTTTTTTTTTATTTTTCTTTCTATGGAGTTGTGTGGGGGCTTCATTTTTGCGGGACAACTTGTATTTTTCATTGGTATCCTTTTTTAGTAAATTACGCTTTTTGATCGCTTGTTATTACGTTTTTTCGGTGGCAACTAAGAATAAATTAGCAATTCTGTCTTGTTTTTTTAAATTTTTTTTTTATTGTGTTTACCGTAGGGGCTCATTTTTGTGATATTTATGTAGTCCGGGTCGTTACGGACGTGGCAATACCAAACATATGGGGGAGATTTTTTTTTTTTGCAATTTTTTTCATTGAAAAGCGTATTTTCAATGGAAAAAAATAATATTTTTTATTTTTTATTGGATTTTTTTAATAGAATAAATGTGGTTTTTTTTTTACTTTTTTTACCACTTATAGTCCCTTTGTGGGACTATTAACAATCAATATTCTGATTGCCTTTAAAATGCAATGCATTATCCCTATAGTGCATTGCATTTTAATGACAATGCTATTCAGAATTTGACCAGCAGGTGGCGCCAGAGAGGCGCAGCCTGCTGGTATCTACTCAAGGCTGGTCTGGGGCCTAGATCAGACCCCTGCCAGCCTTCCCACACATCGGCACCCTGCGATCGCTTTTGCAGGGTGCCGATGGGAGACAGAGGGAGACCGCTCCCTCTGTCAGCACATTACATGCGGCGGGCGCCATTGCCCACGGCATGTAAAGTGTTAAACAGCCCGGATCGGCACTCCTGCCGGCCCGGGCTGTTAGAGCAGGGCCGCGGCTATCATGTGAAAAATCATGTCACGTGAAAAAGCGGCGGCCCAGCCTAAGGCCCCTTAGTGACCGCCGTAAAAAGGCGTATGGGTGGTCACTAAGGGGTTAAGCAATGGAACCACAGGGTGGACCCTAAACGTCAGACTATGTTGTGCAACTTTTTTGAACAGGTTGCTATTCTTGGAATGAACACATCAACAGTGTCCTCTATAGTATGTAGATATTTTATGCAGGTGAGCTGCCCTTTGTGTCTCCAAGCACCGGAAGAAGACTTCTGAACACATGGAAATGGAGACTCAATTGTTTACAACAGCAATTCTCCAAATACTTTAGCTCTACTCTTTTTATTTGGAATTCTCTTCCAAGTAAATTTTTTTATGGCTTGGCTCTGGCAGGTGCCTAATCCAGGGCTGGCTCTACTGCCAGCTTTCCCATTTTGCATCTGCTCGCTCTGATGGCTGGGCTTAGGGTACTTTCACATTTATGGCAGAGCTCTACAGCAGGCTATACCAGCAGATAACAGCCTGCAGGAATTCTCAGGACCAGGCATTGCTGGATGTTACTGGAATACCCACTGACCCCATTGACTATAACGGGGTCCAGCAGACATCCGGCTGCTACCCGGCAAATATGTTGGCATTCGGGCGGACAAAAAATGTTGCTGCCTGCCAGAGAGCTGTGCATCCAATGTGAAAGTAGTCTTAAACTGACTGACTTGTTTCTAGAATTTTCCTCCTCTCTATATAGTGAGGTGACACCTGTCTCATATAGTGTGGCTGCAAAATGGTCTGTTAATACCATATACAGGAATACATTTACTATGCAAAAATATATATTTTTATCCCTGTTCACAGTGTACCACTGATCTGCTTTGGCATGATGCAAAGGGGACAAGGGACCCCAATTCTTGTAATCAGAAGGGGTCCCAGTGGATGAGAGATAACTTTTTGTTACCGGTTGGCCCAGTGGACAGGGGATAAATTCTTATTATCAGAATACCCCTTTACCTGTCTAATACAAGCTCCCAAATCAAACCGAAATGAACCACTAGTGCTCAAACTCGAAGCTAGATTGTGACCCATCATTCTGTACATACAATGCCCTTAGGGTATGTGAAATGTTTACTGCTTTGTTAGAGGACCAATGGGAATCTGGTTCGATATTAGTTTACATATTTAAAACATAAACTCTATAGTTTTAAAAGAAAATGATTTTCATTTTTTGCACCGTTTTCTAAAAATAATAAAAAAAGACAAAAAAACAGTAAAAAAATAAAACAAAAAAAGCCCTAGATGTTACTTAACTGGTAGTGCAACAAATAAACCATCACATGTGCTAAATCATAACAATGTGTCTGGCCATCAAGACCTTTTAAGCCTTCACCATTAAAGGGTTAAATAAAGTGTTCAATCTCTTGATCTTCTCCAGTCCCATAGTGATTTTTTTAATCTTCTCAGGGCCGAACTAGTGCCGGAGGTGCCGCCACAGAGAGAGGTGGCGTGCGCCGTCCTTATATGTTTGTTTGTCTGTTATTAACAATTGGCAGTACTAATTTTGCTCTATTGCTCCTGATGAGGGTGTTATTAGATCACCCAGAAACGCGTTGAGTGATATTTTGTGAGTGAAGTAAGCCATATTTATACAGGCACTATTAGTCAACCGGATAGGAGGCAGGTAGTGAGAGGTCCTGCTTTCCAACAGAGCAAGTTCGGTAGACGGGATACTGACTATATTTTGGCCATTTTTTAGCAACTAGTGGTGTGCAGGGAGACCTCCACATCAGGCTGGGGCCTATTTGCTATAAGACCCTTTTTGAAGAAGGGCGCATGTATCTACCCTATTTTATCCAATATTTATAATAAAGTTTTTTTGTTTTGTTTTAGCGCCCGATAGTACTGTGAGATTTTGTTTATTTGAGGACGCCTACCTTCTAATAATTATAATTATCTGTGAGTCATTTTATTTCAATCAATTGTCGTGGGATGGCAGGCTTTTTGTCCAGTGGAGTCAATACAGCTGGCTGGGATAATGAGGCGAAAGTAGTTTTTTCTGACGCCACACTACCTTCTGAACCACGTGTTCCAAGTATAAATGGTTCCTTTAAGCAGCTTACCAACACTTATAAGGACCATATAAGAGGGTGGTGGAGATACAGACCTTGGAGACGTATTTAAAACAACATATCGTCCCTAGAGGTCTGCGCATTCCCCTCATACCTGTGGCTCGCATACGCTCTCCTGAATTCCTACTGGTATGGGAAAAGGAATCGATCAATTCCTCTCTACATTTGATGTCACTTCTATTAGAGGAGGAAAGGAGGGTGTATGATAAGAACAGCGCACTGTTGAAAGAACTCATAGAGGCAACTAAAGCCTTTAATGGTCACTCAGAGTTCTTCCGTAAGGAACAATCATTACAACAGACAATAGAACGTTTTACATCTCAAATCAAAGAACGGAAACATTACCAATATATAAGAGACACGGCTGACTTTAGAGACGGGCACATCTTTGATTACAGTCAAAAATCAAATAAAGCATTGGAGGCTGACACTGAGCCGTCATCTTCTGAAGGAGAATCCGATAGTGGGGTAAATTCAAGCCTCTAGACAAGGGAGTGGTCAAATTGGTGCATTTCGTGGTAGGACATATAGGGGGAGACAGAAGAGAGGTTCTCAACCCCAGAGCGGTTTTTTGGGAAGGGGCCAACAGACATCAGGGTACCCCCTCCGCAACAGAAAATGATATCTAGGTTAATGTTCACATCAGACGAAATGCAGATCATAAATTTGTCGGAGAGACCACTTAGTCTTATTGAGAAGAGAGTGTTGTCACGGGGTTTATCGTTTGTACCCACCAATAGGTTTAATCTATTTGAGTGGGTCAAGGATTTACATTTGTTCATACGCAAATTAAAAATGGCGCAAATTCTTTGCCACACATGATAGGGCCCAATGTGCAGCCATGGGCATCATGATGGAGGAGTTGGCAGATGTACAAGTGTTAGCGGATCTGTGGGAGGAGGGTAATAGAGGAGTGGGTGAGGGACCTTTCACTGACCTCAAACCGATATCCACCAAAAATCCGCCACTGAGTGACAACACCCCGTGTGATATATTTCTTAAAGTGGTCATTGAGAAACTCAAGGGTCTTGAGACACATGAAGAGTATACTCATAATTTGCCATCAGAGGAGATGGCGGCACTATTATCCCTTGAATCTGATCACTCTGTAGTGATAAAGCCCTCAGACAAGGGGGGTAATATAGTGATAATGGGCCATCAACAATATACGGATATGTGCCTCAAGATCCTGAGTGACCCTCTGAATTACAACATTCTCCCGGCCAACCCCCTGCCACAGGATCGGAGAGAACTAAATGTCATGTTGTCGGATGCTTTGCGTTCGAAATTGATCAGCAAGGCTGAGTATGAGTTCCTATTGCCTCCACATCCACTGGCGGCATGTTTTTATTGTCTGCCAAAAATCCACAAGGGCCTACATCCATTGAAAGGTAGACCGATTGTGTCAGGCACTGGTAGCCTGACACATCCTATCAGCACTTATGTGGATAGGATCTTGCGGCCCTTTGTAGTATCCCTACCCTCATACATCCGTGATTCGATGGATGTGATTAAGAGGATAGAGGATATTCAAGTGGATGCGGACTTCATGCTGGCCAGTTTGGATGTGGAGGCATTGTACAGCTCCATTCCCCATGAGAAGGGATGTGAAGTGGTTAGTCAGTACTTAAGTGAACGTGGGACTCATTTGCATCATCATGGCGACTTTGTCCTTCAGCTGGTGAGATTTGTTCTTGAACATAATACGTTCTTGTTTAACGGGAGGTACTATCACCAGCTGAGGGGAGTCGCCATGGGGAGTCCCTGTGCCCCCACTTTTGCGAACTTGTACTTAGGAAGCTGGGAACGAGAAGTGATGTCGGATGAATCTCTGGAACAATGGACGTCGTCGATTATTATCTGGTTGAGATTCATCGACGACGTCCTGATCCTGTGGCAGGGGGATGAGATGTCTTTTGCCGCATTTGTGGAGAGGATCAATTGTAATGAATGGGGGTTGTATTTTACGTCAGAAATACACCCGTCATGTATTACGTTTCTGGATTTGACGGTTTTCAAGCACACGGACGGGACTCTGGGTACTAGGCTATTTAGGAAGGAGACAGCAACAAATAGTCTTCTCAGTTGGGGGAGTTATCATCCCCCCCCATTAAAGAGGGGTATCCCCAAGGGTCAGTATTTGCGCGTAAGGCGCAATTGTTCTGACCTTGGGGATTTTAGAACGGCTGCAAATGAGCTCCAACTGAGGTTTAAGAGACGGGGGTACCCACATGGTGTTCTCACACAGGCTTACCATCATGCCTTGGGATGTGACAGAACACCCCTGTTGAACCCCAGACAACGAGAGGAGGAGTCTGGGTATTCAGGATTATTGGCAACTTTGATATTGCCCATAAAAAAGTCAAAGAGGTGTTGTCAGAGTTTCTGGGGCATCCTCAAGACGGACCCGGATGTGGGTCATTTAGTGGGGGACAAACCGTCGATTACCTACCGTCGTGGCCGTAACATCAGAGACCGCCTTGTACACAGCTTTCATCAACCAATGCCGCGACCTTCTAATTGGTTGTCCAATCCACTTAAAGGGACCTTTAAATGTGGCAATTGTATTGCGTGCAATTCCATTAAGAAAGGCAGTAGTTTCACGAGCGCCACTACTGGCAGGTCATATGATATTAGAACGTTCATTAACTGCAAGACAATGGCACTAGTGTATTTGGCTACATGTACATGTGGCATTCAGTATGTGGGTAAGACCATTCGTGAATTTAGAAGGAGGATTGGGGAGCACCTAGGGGACATCCGGAAAGGTGCGGATACCCCAATCGCTCGCCACATAAATGAATTTCATGCATCGGATGGTACCACATTCCAGTTCCAGGGCATTGAAGTCATTAAGCCATCCCCGAGAGGTGGGGATTTGGATAGACGACTTCTACAGAAAGAGTCGCAGTGGACATTTAGATTGGGAACATTGCGCCCTGATGGGCTGAATGATCACATTTCATTTATTTGTTTCATTTGAGCGGAGGAATTTAAGAGGTGACGAAGGGCAGGGTCCCCCTCCCCCTCCCCCCTACCCTCTGGTGCTGATCCATATCAGCCTGTCATATCGAGGTATTTTCTGATATAGGTTTCCGTACATTTTGATTGTTCTGTATTTGTGTGTCAGGTTGCACTGACAGGAGGCCTTATGCTGGCCAGATTATAATAACTGTGTCTGTGACTTTTTGATCCTTTGTCATCACTTGGTATAGTTAGAGTGGGCTATTAGGTTAAGTTTAGGTAGTTTATGACATTTTGTGGCGACTATAAACTATCTAGAGTCGCATGTTCAAGCCATAGAATTGTAATGTTATTGCCTTCATGTTGTAATGTTTATGACAATTTCAAAGGCCGCCGATTGGTCCCACAAATATGTGTTCATGTGGTGAGAGCACATGTTGATTTCCTGCAGCCAAACATTAAGTCAGCGCTCGTCTGCAGACTATTGCACGAGTGCAGATTATTGCACTGTTGGAGGTTGGAGGAGCAGCTGATTGACTGTGGGCGGGTAAGAGGGGTGTTCATGTGGTGAGAGCACATGATGATTTCCTGCAGCCAAACATTAAGTCAGCGCTCGTCTGCACACGGCCGAACTAGTGCCGGAGGTGCCGCCACAGAGAGAGGTGGCGTGCGCCGTCCTTATATGTTTGTTTGTCTGTTATTAACAATTGGCAGTACTAATTTTGCTCTATTGCTCCTGATGAGGGTGTTATTAGATCACCCAGAAACGCGTTGAGTGATATTTTGTGAGTGAAGTAAGCCATATTTATACAGGCACTATTAGTCAACCGGATAGGAGGCAGGTAGTGAGAGGTCCTGCTTTCCAACAGAGCAAGTTCGGTAGACGGGATACTGACTATATTTTGGCCATTTTTTAGCAACTAGTGGTGTGCAGGGAGACCTCCACATCAGGCTGGGGCCTATTTGCTATAAGACCCTTTTTGAAGAAGGGCGCATGTATCTACCCTATTTTATCCAATATTTATAATAAAGTTTTTTTGTTTTGTTTTAGCGCCCGATAGTACTGTGAGATTTTGTTTATTTGAGGACGCCTACCTTCTAATAATTATAATTATCTGTGAGTAATCTTCTCAGGGTACCCCAAATACTTCATACTTTTGCCACATGTACCCGTTTTTCATTTCTGCACTTTTCTTCCCCTACTTTTATCATCACTGCATCCTAGCGGGATGTTAACATGCAGATCTGTCTGTATTCATCAGCGTTTGCTCACCAAAACCAACATGGCTTGCTCTGCAATTTTTCACATGGTTTGCTCCATCTGCCACAGTGTTCTCTCTACAGTACCACATGATCCATCTCCAGAAAATTACAGAGCAGAGCATGCTTGGTTTGCTTTAAAAAAAAAAAAAAAAGGAACAGCAGGAAGTTGATGAAAACAGGAAGTTCTGCTTGTAAATATCCTGCCAGGATGCAGGGATGCTGAGAACAAGTGAAGGAAAGCACTGTCATGAAAAACAGGTATATGGGGCAAAAAATGCTCTGTTTGGTGTACACCAATATCAATTAAATTAGAGATCAAAAGACAAAATATGACACCTTCCTAAGTCTTACATAGGAACAGGTTCCGGTCGGGGTCATCCTTATGAAGAAGTGTGCTCTGAGGATAAGTTCTCTAGAGCCATTATACCACCCCCTGATAAGGCATAATAGGGACAGAAATTCATCTTTGGATTTACATCTGCACTGCTTTCTTATTACAGCTGATCCCACCTGACCACAGCAGATAACCCACCACCACCACAACAGATGCAGAATGACCTGATGGTTCCATATTTTTCAGAAAAATTAGGTGTGTACCATTTAGTACCCTATATGGTTATTGGGCCATGAAAGCAAACATTTAACCATTCACTATTTTTAATATAATATATTTAGAGATGAGCGAAGTTATAGAAAATTTGTTTCGGCTGCTTTGACGAATTTCACAAAGAAATTTGATTTGTGACGAAAAAAAAATTTGATTTGTGACGAAAAAAAAATATAGAATTTGTAAAAGACAAATAAAAGCAGCTAAACTAGAGACTGAAAGACTAATTGCTAAAGAGAGTAAAACTAACCCTAAAATGTTCTTCAATTATATAAATAATAAAAAGTATAAATCTGAAGGTGGCGGCCCCTTACAGAGTAATGAGGGGGAAGTAGCAGAGAGCGATGAGGAGAAAGCAAAACTCTTAAATATTTTTTTCTCCACTGTATTCACTAAGGAAAATAAACTGTCAGATGAAATGCAGAATATAAAAGTGAATTCCCCTTTAAAAGTGTCCTGTCTGACCCAGGAAGAAGTACTGGGGCGTCTTAAAAAGATTAAAATAGACAAATCGCCAGGACCGGATGGCATACACCCACGTATCCTAAGAGAATTAAGTAATGTCATTGCCATACCCTTATACTTGATATTTAAGGACTCTATACTGACAGGGAGTGTTCCACAGGATTGGCGCATAGCAAATGTGGTGCCAATATTCAAAAAGGGTCCAAAAACAGAGCCCGGGAACTATAGGCCGGTAAGTTTAACATCTGTAGTGGGTAAACTGTTTGAAGGTTTTCTAAGAGATGCTATCTTGGAGTACCTCAATGAAAATAAGCAAATAACTCCATATCAGCATGGCTTCATGAGGGATCGGTCATGTCAAACCAATTTAATCAGTTTCTATGAGGAGGTAAGTTCTAGACTTGACCGCGGGGAATCAATGGATGTCGTATATCTGGACTTCTCCAAAGCATTTGACACTGTACCACATAAAAGGTTAGTATATAAAATGAGAATGCTTGGCCTGGGAGAAAATGTCTGTATGTGGGTAAGTAAATGGCTCAGTGATAGAAAACAGAGGGTGGTTATTAATGGTACATACTCAGATTGGGTCACTGTAACTAGTGGGGTACCACAGGGGTCAGTATTGGGCCCTATTCTCTTCAATATATTTATTAATGATCTTGTAGAAAGCTTGCACAGTAAAATATCAATTTTTGCAGATGACACTAAACTGTGTAAAGTAATTAACACAGAAGAGGACAGTACACTGCTACAGCAGGATCTGGATAGACTGGAGGCTTGGTCAGAGAAGTGGCAGATGAAGTTCAACACTGACAAATGTAAGGTTATGCATATGGGAAGGAATAATGCAAGTCACCAGTACATACTAAATGGTAAAACATTGGGTAACTCTGACATGGAAAAGGACCTAGGAATTTTAGTGAACAGCAAACTAAGCTGCAGAAACCAGTGTCAGACAGCTGCTGCCAAGGCCAATAAGATAATTGGTTGTATCAAAAGGGGCATAGATGCCCGTGATGAGAACATAGTCCTGCCACTTTACAAATCACTAGTCAGACCGCACATGGAGTACTGTGTACAGTTCTGGGCTCCTGTGAACAAGGCAGACATAGCAGAGCTGGAGAGGGTTCAGAGGAGGGCAACTAAAGTCATAGCTGCAATGGGTGGACTACAGTACCCAGAAAGATTATCAAAATTAGGGTTATTCACTTTAGAAAAAAGACGACTGAGGAGAGATCTAATAACTATGTATAAATATATCAGGGGTCAGTACAGAGATCTCTCCCATGATCTCTTTATCCCAAGGACAGTGACCATGACGAGGGGACATCCTCTGCGCCTGGAGGAAAGAAGGTTTGTTCACAAAAATAGAAGAGGATTCTTTACGGTAAGAGCAGTGAGACTATGGAACTCTCTGCCTGAGGAGGTGGTGATGGTAAGTTCACTAAAATAGTTCAAGAGGGGCCTGGATGTATTTCTGGAGGGTAATAATATTACAGGTTACAGTTACTAGATATGGGTTGTTGTTGATCCAGGGAGTAATTCTGATTGCCTGATTGGAGTCAGGAAGGAATTTTTTCCCCTAAAGTGAGGAAAATTGGCTTCTACTGCACAGGGGTTTTTTGCCTTCCTCTGGATCAACTTGTAGGAAAACAGGTCGAACTGGATGGACAGATGTCTTTTTTTCGGCCTTATAAACTATGTTACTATGTAACTATATTACTTAAATTTTGGATTTCAGGGGATAGTTAAAGTAAAAAAACTTTACCCACTTGCTGGCGTAGAGGCTATCACACCTATCTTTTATGAAGACAATGCGCAAAATCTCTCACGGTGACGTGATGACATCGTCACACTGGCCGGGCATGTTGACATTATTACTTATGATGTCATCGTTCCCGGGGCAAGGTAACGGCATGGTTTCTGCAATCAAGATGGCCACGATGGCCTCTTTGCATGCAAATGGAAGTCGATTTTTTTTTTTTTAATGCCATTTCAGAAAAAATAGATTAGAAACTACGAAGCACGAGGAAATTCAGATTTGCGGTAAATTAAATTTTTCCTGAACTTCGGATTGAAGTCAAATAGTTTGACTTTGATTAGCGCACCACTTATTATATTATTAAATCTACCTCCATCATCCCCATTTAGTTTCATTGTTTGTGTGCAAAACTTCTCTGTTCATGTTCTGCACATGTTTTTTCAGATCAGATCAGATTACCCGACATCACCTGAGGTGTCTCATTGTTTGTTGGTGAATAGCTAGCACCTTAATAGGGGCCCGTTATCGGGAAGAAGCATTCCTACGAAAACTCATTCCTGATAATTGACCCAATCATCTGCACATGCAAGAGGGCCCTCAGTCCTAGAAGAAAAGAAAACAATTGTGCACTTACCTAGACTCATGATCTTTGGTACAGAAATGCCTATTTCTAGCTTGTTTCCTAAACGTGGTTGCGACAGTATGTTATATTTCAAGCGCATCATTGCCAGTTTCCAGTCCTTTACTTAGAACCTTTGATGGACATGTAGCATAACTACTTATATGTTCCCTTTGAGGGAAATTTTGTCTAACTACACGTGTTTCTTTCATCAGTTTCTGCTCAGCTTTGCTCCAATAACTCATAGCCTCATAGAACATGTCTGCGGTACAGCTGCCTCTTCTCCGCATCTTGCTCCAGCGGTAGCAGAATATAGATGCTTCCTAATTAGGAGAGATCAGGCCAGTGATATAGTCACATTAAACACAGCATTCCTGTCCTGATCCCAACATCAAATCTCCATCATCCCAATGAGTTGAATATCAGACACATCCTCACAGGAGCTTCCTGCTGTCTGAAGTATACACACGGCTTTTATCACTTCAATAAAATGCTGAATATCAGCACAAATCAGAGACAAATCTTCCCTTGTTGAGAAGAGGGAGATATAGATAGTGAGAGAAATTCATCTCACAGTCTGTCTCACTGCTGGATATAAAAACACTGCCAGATGTAGGAACAATCACCATCCTAACACCATCTTTACCAGCCTTTTGTGTCCGGTGCAATATGTCTTTTCAGAAAGCAGCCTCAGAAGGGCACAATATAACTAGGAAAAGAGCTTTTATCGACAATATAGTTGAGTAAATATTTCCTATTTGTCTTAAAGGGGATGCCCAGGACTTTAAGGGGACACTACCATTATTTTTTTCCAAATATGTGAATATTCTATGTAATTTTTTTTAATTTTTTTCACATAAATGGGTGGATGTGTAGTACCCCAAAGCGGGAACTACCATTCCTACACCCTGATACTCTCTCTAATGGCTAACCAATAATGTCATCTGTGTATTTGTTCCAGGTCCTTTGATATAGTGGCTTAATAATATTGCATTGTAACTTATGTATTGTATTTTATGCACTGTGCCTATCCAGCAGGTGGCAGTTTATCTGGCAGAGAGATCTTTAGATAGAATGGAACTTACCATTCCATTCTCCCCACTTTTTGTGCAGAATGGGGCTAGTCCTTCCTACCAAGGGAGCGGTTGCAGGAAACAATAGTGTCACTGACATTTCCTATGACAGATAACAGGAGGTCTGTCAGATTGGCAACACGTGGTATAATCTGACATGTTTTCCCTTTTTGTTGCTGGTATTTACCACACCCTTTTCACTCAGGTGTTCCTGGTGTGATAATTGTCCCTCCCTATTTATTGCTTCTTCTCCCACTATTCCTTGCGGTTTATAGCTTCAGTTGGTGTTGTGGTGTGAAGCAGTTTGGTTTTCAAGCTGAGATCCTGGAGCATCCATTTCTTCACTGAAAGATAAGTTTCCTTTTCCCTTCTGTGTGTTTTGTTATTAGGCCTTAGGGAGACTCCTGTTCGTCCTTCCTTTTGGAGGAACAGGTAGACTCATTCCTGTCATTAGTTCCAGAGTCCTATAGGGTCAGTTCGGTGTTTAGGTTCCTGTGTATGAGCTTGCCTACATTTGAGGCCTGTTCATACTGGTAGATAGACAGGAATTGGGTCAGGGTTTCCTGTAGGAGGCGTCCATCTTCCTTCTTTAGTTTCTAGGCCTAATCTCCTTTCCCTCCTACGCTTGGTTTGGTTCCCCCCTACACACCTGCGCGTGACAAATAGTTAGTCAAGAGTGAAATTGATAGTTGGAAGGAGATGAGAAGCACCCTGATTCCTTATAGTTTACCATACATCAGCGTTGAACGTGCCATCTGAAAGGTTCAATGACGGGGGGCGTTGCGATAGCCGTTCCCCATCATTATGCCCACCACATACAATGGAATGCAATTCATGATGAAGTAATTCATAATGAATCTAATTTCTTTGTGAGCTAATGGAATTTTTGATAACTTCACTCATCTCTAGTACCTACAGTCTTGGGTAAATTTCATAGAAAGCCAATTAACCCATTGGTTTCATGAGTATAGAAGAAAACTGTAGTGGGAAACACCCCTATAATTATGAGAAGAATATACAAAGTTTATGTTTGTTACCACCTGCTCATATTTGAATTCTAACAGAGCAGGTCAACAAGCACTAACCCCTAAACCTACACATTGAGCTAATCCATTAACGGCACTCATAGCCATAAAGAGCAAAATATTCCATATTTATTGGATCCTTCCGAATGCAAACCTAATGGGAATATAATGCCTAAGAACTCTAAAAGAAATGGTACACATAACCTTTTTTTTTTTACAATGTATCTGCTACTGTAGTGATCATATGTGAAGTCACAACACAATCTAGGCCAAAAGGGAATATTTTAAGACATATAGGACATGAATGTTTTTTGCTGTTTGCTTATGTGGTCCAATGCCTGCATATTTTTTAATAGTAATTTTTTGTTTCAGTTTCCCCTTAATGGTAAAACCTAATGGGATTTTCTGGGAGGAATTTTTTAAGGGCCAAAATGGGTTAAGAGTAAAAAGGCATTACTCACCTAAAACAGGTTCTCTGGGAATGTATCAAGATGCCCACTGGCAAACCATCCTAGAATATGACTTTCTACAGTTGCTCAAATGAGTTCCAGCACCAGCACTGCAGTCACTTCGCCATCCTGCTCCCCATTCCTGTCAGGCTGCTCAGCCATGACAGAGGATAGCATTATTACTATCTATTGTAGAGCAAAGTTCCTGGTCTACAGAAGGTAGTACTGGAGTGATCATATATGATATATGCTGTCAGACTGAGCAGCCTGACAGCACATCTCATTACCACCAAGTGACTGCAGCAGCGGTGCTCAGTGTAGCAAGGCTCTGCCCCATCCCCCCTGAGAAGTGGTAGAGGATGGAGGCAACCTGTCAGACATTTATAGCCTATGTCTTATCGATATGCCATAAATGTCCAGATGGGTCAACCCATTTAATTTGTTGCTCTTCAATGAAAAAATAAAGTTTGAAAAAAAATATCAGAATAACCAAGAACTTCTGTTTTATTTTGCACCTTCACATTCTTACGATACCAATTTATTTTTGGCCTTGTTGGCTTCCTCGGATTATTTAATTACTTTTTTTTTTTATTTGGTAGACTTGGTGACGTCACAAAGGGTGCCTTTCCTAAATCCTATAACAAAAGGCAAATCCTGGCCATGGCCATTTACAATACTTTTAATTCAACGAGACTATAAAAAAGGCAGGGTTGAAAAGTGAAAATGAAATGTAACTTCATTTAGCTGATGTTTTACTTGTAGAAGAGCGTAGCCTTCAAGGGAAAGGTCTCAGAACATGTTCTGCAGTTAAAAAAAACCCAGGAGGAGAGCCTGTTCTGTGACCCACGGGAGCTGTTTTAGGACAAAGGAATTAAACTAACGATCTCTTTGGGTTGATGAGATTTCCTCCCTTGCTGCTTAGTTTGCGATGGGCATTAACTGACATGGCCGTGGCCCTTGAGATGGTTCATGCCGGCCCTCTTAATACACATATTGGAGAAATCATTACCCCAGAGTCCCAATTAGCAGAGTTTCAGACTTGGATAATTATAATTTGATGGGAACCTGCGGCAGTTATCCGCGGGCAGAGAAAAGGCAGAAAAGTTGTCTCATTGTTACAGAGACTGCTCTTTGGGTACAGAAGTTTTTGCTCCCTAGTTTAACCATATATCTGCCACAAATCTCTTTTGACAAGTTCTGTTTCAAGCCTATTAGTTTCCTAGATGCTGTATATCATCTCCGCTAACAAAAATGCGTAAAAGGTAAAAGAGTCGGATCTCAAGTGTGAGATAAAAAAGCAATAGTATGTATTACATTATCTAGAACCGGTTCAGCCTGGCATTTACTGGTCAGACAAAGTGTTTTATAAGTTATGGAGTAATACGTTTAAATCAGGCTATTTTCCAGCATGTCCATTGTGAGTACTTGGGATCAAAGAGAAATGAACTATGATTATATTTACTAGCCTTGTTGTTTGGACCGGTTTAAACTTTATGTCCGTCATCTGATATTAAACTCTCAGAAAACGTAATAGATGTTCGCTGGTAGTCACATATCAGGTTGAAACGTCTGTAATGTTCACAATGACCAAACAGTGGCCAATAAAGTAAAATAAAACTAATTTTGTGAATCTAAGATGATAAGTTTAAAGAATAACTACATATTCACAAAACTTTTTATATGTCTTAGGGACACGGCTGAAGTTTTGATCCCAACAGGGTCCAGATGCTGAGATAGTCCCTGAATTCTGAAGTGAAGGTGCAGAAATGCTCAGCCAAGCCCAGTGAACCTTTGGTTATCATCTTTCCTTAGTTCTCCTTGTTAGTTGACAGGATCATTGATTTCTTTATGACACATAAAAAATTTAGTGAATGTGCAGTTACCCTTTAAAGGGGTTGTCTACAATATTCATACTGATGGTCAGGGCCATATCTGCCATGAGCATCTTGACTTGGATTGGGGTATACCTGTCTCTATACTACAGGGGGCATTACAGTCTCGCACACTACTGGGGTGGCATTACAGGCTGGAGTACTATGGGAGTGGGTGTGGTAATACAGGGGTTAGAGCACTATAGAGGGCATTCCATTACAGGCTCTACAGGGAATGGAGGCTCAATAGTGGATGAAGTTGGTAACTGAAGCACTGCTCCCATTAAAGTGAATGGGAGCAGTGCTGCAGTTACCAGCTTGGGGTTTCAGCTGGGGATCCATGGGAGCCCCAGTTATAGAGGAAAACATACCCCTGTCATAACATTAATACCCAGCAGCTGTGAAATGCAAGAAGACACAAGGTGATGATGCGATGATTGCTGGATCTAATAGAGGCCTTTCATTGAGCAGTATGTAGCCTTCTATATAGACTTCTCAGAAAACATAGTCTGAGACCAGGGGCATAGCTAAAGGCTCATGGGCCCTGGTGCAAGAGTTCAGCTTGGGCCCCCCTCCCTTCCCTCAGTGCTGGTGCACCTAGCTTTTCTGCTGGCCAAGTCAAAAATGGACCCCCCCCCAATGCCAAATTCTCACCATTCTAACCTTTTCCCTCCTAACATTACGTATATCACTACAGAACATACAGGGTAAGACTACATTCACACGACAATTGCTTTTGCGGCCTCCGATCCACATATTTTGTGGCTCAGATGTGGACCCATTCACTTCAATGGGTCAGCAAAAAATGCGGACAGCACACTGTGAGTTAACCGCATCCGTATGTCCGTTCCGTAGCCCCGAAAAAAAATAGAACATGTCCTATTTTTGTCCGTTTTGGGGACAAGGATAGGCATTGTTACAGTGGATCCGCAAAAAAAAAAACGGATGCCATATGGAACATGATCCGTTTTTTTTGTGGATCCACAATTTGCAGACCGCAAAACACAACATTCGTGTGAATGTAGCCTAATACAGCGCCCCATACCTCTTACATCCAGTGACGTCTCCTCTGATGTAGATCTTCTCTTTCCTCCTCATCTCCTTTAGACCAGACGCAATTTTTCAGCCATTTCTCATCTCTGCAGTTTGACAGAAAAAAATCTTAGTTTACTACTTTTCCATCATCCTCCTGTCTTCTGTACAAATCATCCTACCACCCCCAGTACTGTGCCACTAGTACCACACAGATAGTGCCCTTCAATAATTATTGGCACACAGTGTCCTAAAATAACTGTGCCCAGCAAACAGTGTCCCGTAATAGTGTAAACATAATGTCCCCCAGAAATAACTGCGCTATGCTGATACTGTGCCAGAGTGCCCCCCACAGTAATAGTGCTCCCCAAAGTCCCAACTAATAATTCTCTGCCAGAGTGCACTTGTTAGTAATAGTGCCCCCAACAGTACTAATGTCCCCACTGTGCCCCAGAAGTAATAATGCTTCCATAGTGCCCATACTAGTAATCATGTTCCCCAGAGAACCCCAGAAGTAATAATTCTCCTTATAATGTGAGAGTACAAAAATGCCCCTTCATGTGTGCCAGTGCAAAAAAAACTTTTAATGCCCCCAGTTGAGCTAATGTCCCCATAGTGCCCCCATAATGTGCCAGTATAAAATACCCCTAAATAGTGCCCCCCGTAGATGCACCCATAGTACCCGCCATAATGTGTCTCAGTATAAAATGCCCCTTCTTTGTGGCCTCAGTAGATGCCTCCATAGTGCCCCCCAATAATTTGCCAGTAAGAAGAGCCCCCATAGTGCCCCAATAATGCATCAGTAAGAAGTTCCTCCAATAATGTGCCAGAAAGAAATGCCCCATAGATGCCCCCCAAATAATGTGCCAATAAGAAATGCCCCAAGTGCCCCTATGTGCCAGTAAGAAGTGCCCCCATGTGCTAGTAAGAAATGCCCCCATGTGCCAGTAAAAAAAATGCCCCCATGTGCCAGTAAAAAATTGCCCCCAATGCCCCATGTGCCAAAAAGTGAAATGCCCCCGTGCCCCCATGTGCCAATAAGAAATGCCCCCAGTGCCCCCATTTGCCAGTAAAAAATTGCCCCCAGTGCCCCATGTGCCAGTAAAAAAATGCCCCCAGTGCCCCCATGTGCCAATAAGAAAGGCCCCCAGTGCCCCCATGTGCCAATAAGAAAGGCCCCCAGTGTACCCCAGTGCCCCATGTGCCAGTAAAAAAAAATGCCCCCAGTGTCATAAGAAATGCCCTCAGTGCCCCCATTAAGAAGAGCTCTGGTCCTTTTGCATCATACAAAAAAAAATAAACACTTATACTTACCTCCATCAGCGATGCGATGCAGGCCTCTTCCAGCCTGTGTTCTGCGCTGTATGACTCAGGTGGCGCAATGACAGAATCGCGCCACCTGCGCCGGCCTCTGATATGGGAGATGAATGGGAGAGGGAGACGCCTTTCCCATGCCCCGAAGCACAGGCATCTGTATCGCCGTCCGGGGTTTTTGCAATAGCATAACACAATATTGAGTGTGAACTAGAGTGTTCATTTCGTTGTTAAAGGAAATATTTTGATACTTGAAATTGCATTTTGAAATTTGAAATTGCATTTGTGTAACTATATTGCACACATGGCTGCTAATGTCCCCAATGTTACCCCAATGCAGCCTTAAGGGGCTAGATATTGTCACAATAACTTGATACTTCCATGTTAAAAAGGGAATAAAAAGTGTGCAGAAAACATTGCACAAATAGATTGGAATAATGTTCAGTTCTTTATCTTTCTGTCTATATAGAATATTATACCCAAGTCCTGTAACTCTGGAGCTATTATTAAAAAACAATCCTGCAACTTCCAACATGCCCTTACAATAGGGGTGCATTAACTACTAGTTGCAACACCTACTCTGCTGAAAAGAAACAAAACTTATAAGAAGCACCCATCATGGGACAGGTGGGTGCACTTACGTAAATCCTTTTGCAGCACACAAAGCACAACTTTACTTCTTGACATCACATATTTACAGTCTCTAGGTACAGTATGCTTGCTGGTTCTTAGGGAACGTACAGCTCATGGCATCTATGTATAACTTTTATGCAGGGGAACTCTCCCATGTGCCTGCTTTCTTATGGCTGAAGAAACAATCTCATTGGGCCTTTCTAGTCCTCACCCCCAGCAGGGGATGAGTGCAAACCATGTGGGTGTGCACCTAAATTCCCCTAAGATGACTGCTCCTGTTCTTATCCTCCTCCAGACATTAGTAGTGTCATCAAAAATGGGCTGGTATATTCCCATGCTCAGCTTTCTCCATATGTTGTGCAACAACACCATCTAGTAATCATATCTTGCCTCTACAGTCCATATACATTATTATGAGAAGAGGAGGCACCTCCTACTCCTTATAAGGGGGTGCTGGAGCAATGATTCTGCTTGGCTTTCTGACTGGGGCAGCACATTTAAGGTGGGTGTACTTCCCTTAACTTTACGAGCAGATGGCTTCTGTTGAAGGAAATTACTCTCTGGTTAATACGGACTCCTGTCTTAATATAACAGAATCTGTGTTTCAGGAGCCCCCATTAACCAATACACACATTCTCCTGTAATAAAGTCATTGGTCATTGGTTACTGAATGATGTCTGTCACACAGGTGTAACTGGCACCTGTATTAACCAATGAGTGCTTTCCTCTGCAGTGAAGGAAAACAGTCATTATTACAGAGGTTAGTTGGGTGAAAAACATTTTGGGGGTCATTTATGACCAGATATACACTATGTGCAGAATTATTAGGCAAATGAGTATTTTGATCACATCATCCTTTTTATACATGTTGTCCTACTCCATGCTGTATAGTCTTGAAAGCCAACTACCAATTAAGTAAATCAGGTGATGTGCATCTCTGTTATGAGGAGGAGTGTGGTCTAATGACATCAACACCCTATATAAGGTGTGCTTAATTATTAGGCAACTTCCTTTCCTTTGGCAAAATGGGTCAGATGAGATATTTGACGGACTCTGAAAAGTCAAAAATTGTGAGATGTCTTTTGAAGCGTGATCACCGAACAATCAAGCTTTTCATGGCAAATAGTCAACAGGGTCGCAAGAAGCTTGTTGAAAAAAAAAGGCGCAAAATAACTGCCCATGAATTGAGGAAAATCAAGCGTGAAGCTGCCAAGATGCCATTTGCCACCGGTTTTGCCATTTTTCAGAGCTGCAACAATACTGGAGTATCAAAAAGCACAAGTTGTGGAATACTCAGGGACATGGCCAAGGTAAGGAAGGCTGAAAAACGACCACCTTTGAACAAGAAACATAAGATAAAATGTCAAGACTGGGCCAAGAAATATCTTAAGACCTATTTTTTATAAGGTTTTATGGACTGATGAAATGAGAGTGACTCTTCGTGGGCCAGATGGATGGGCCCAAGGCTGGATCAGTAAAGGGCAGAGAGCTCCACTCTGACTCAGACTCCAGCAAGGTGGAGGTGGGGTACTGGTATGGGCTGGTATCATCAAAGATGAACTTGTGGGACCTTTTCGGGTTGAGGATGGAGTGAAGCTCAACTCCCAGATCTACTGCCAGTTTCTAGAAGACACCTTCTTCAAGCAGTGGTACAGGAAGAAGTCGGTATCGTTCAAGAAAAACATGATTTTCATGCAGGACAATGCTCCATCACATGCATCCAAATACTCCACAGCGTGGCTGGCCAGTAAAGGTCTAAAAGAAGAAAAAATAATGACATGGCCCCCTTTTTCACCTGATCTGAACCCCATAGAGAACCTGTGGTCCCTCATAAAATGTGAGATCTACAGGGAGGGAAAACAGTACACCTCTCGGAACAGTGTCTGGGAGGCTGTGGTGGCTGCTGCACAAAATATTGATCGTAAACAGATCAAGCAATTGACAGAATCTATGGATGGAAGGCTTTTGAGTGTCATCGTACAGAAAGGTGGCTATATTGGTCACTGATTTTTTTTTGTTTGTTTGTTTTTGAATGTCAGAAATGTTTATTTCTAAATTTTGTGTTGTTATATTGGTTTACCTGGTGAAAATAAACAAGTGAGATGGGTATGTATTTGTTTTTTATTAAGTTGCCTAATAATTCTGCAGAGTAATAGTTACCTGCACAAACAGATATCCTCCTAAGATAGCCAAATATAAAAAAAACCCACTCCAACTTCCAAAAATATTAAGCTTTGATATTTATGAGTCTTTTGGGTTGATTGAGAATATAGTTGTTGTTCAATAATAAAAAGAATCCTCTCAAATACAACTTGCCTAATAATTCTGAACACAGTGTACACCACTTTTCTGTCGTATATCTAGCCATGTTGCGAAAGAATCTCCAACATTCTCTGCTCACTACAGTTCTAAAAAACTGGGCATAGTGTGGGCGGGAATGGGAATGGTCCAGCAGGCCCACATGATTTATCATTTTGTACACGTGGTTTAGGCGTAGAAATAGGTATATACATTTCGAACTGGCACAAGATCCGCTGAAGTTATGTAGCCTGTGCTTCTTCATAACTCTGGCACATCCAACACCAGCTATAGAGCCTTATCCCAGTAGTAATGGCCCTCACTTGGCTCTCCCCTCCCCCATTAATGTCCCTCACAGTGCAATCCCTATCAGTAACATCCACAAGTGGCCAGAGAAGGAAAAAAAATGCTTAATATTTACTTGAGTCTCATTTCCTGGTGTCCACAATGCAGGCCACAGACCTCTTCTGGTTTATGGCCAGAGATGCTAGGACACAGACAGCCAATTGCACTAATGTCACCATGCTGAGTCTATGAAGTCACAATAAAATCATCACGTCCTCCTGCACCAGAATTTACTGCCTCATAGGCCTCAAAGGCCTACTAGGAAAGAAAATGAAAAAAAAAAGCCCTAGCTACAACAAAATGACTCCTGCACCACAGTTCCAATAGAGTGCCCCTTATTATTAATGGTGACAGCAGTTTCCTTATGATAGGTCATCAATATCAGAATCCCAGGAAACCCTTTTAATTTTAACTCAGAGGGTAGATGATTGACTTCAATTTTACAAAAATGTAAGGTTTGGGGATTTTATGTAGAAATAGTTAAGGATTTTTATGAATTTACAAAAAGCTCTAATTTCCCTCAGAAACAGTGCCACTCTTGTCTAATGGCATTGTCTGATATTGTAGCTGAGCTTTATTTATAATTGAGGCTGGGCTGCACCAGTCATAGGTCATTAAACGCCACCGTTTCTGCAGAAAAAGAAAATTAAACCTTTTGTTGGAATCCTGGAGAGTCCTTATAACTAGTGTGGAGTGAATCAAAGAATCTGAAGTGGAATTTGATCCAAAGTTTAGGAAAATTTGATTAGGAACAAATCAGTTTTTTCCTAAAACGGTGGCTACACGTGTTACAAAGTGAAAGTAAGAAGCCCGGAAATGTGATATGACCCATAATGCAACCAGGCAATCAGCAGATGGCCATCCCTTGTAATGTCACAACCCTTTAAAAGCCTCATCCCATCCAGTCTCCACCATTTCACTGTGATCTGAGCATAGGGAGTAGTGTTGAGCAAAGTCGCTTCGTTCAAAAATTCGGAATAATACTGTACAGAGATTCATCTCTGTACAGTATTAAAATGTACGGGCTTCGATGAGTTGAAGTAAGTTATTCATGAAGTCGTGCGTGACTTAGTTGATTGTTAAAGTGGAAAGCTACTTTAAAATTTGAAACCGAACTTGGCTTTGGTTCCGACTAATACCTCAGAACTGAAACCGAATTATTCAACGAAGTCACACACGACTTTGGCTCATTGGAGCCCATACATTCTAATACTGTACGCAGACGGAACTCCCTTTCCGAATTATTCAGAAGTTTTGAACGAAGGATGAAGCATTCAAAGCTCGTTTCACTCAACACTAATAAAGATAGACGTGGCAAGCCCTAGGAACAGTGTTAAAGAAGCCTTTATCTGTGGAATATTGGACAGCAAGACTGCAGGGACAGTGCAGGTACAGTGTAGGGAGATCGTAGGGAGAGATTTTACACACTGTAGGGTGAACATAACAAGAGCATAGGGAGAATACAGGGACAGTGCAGGCTCTGTAATCTGAAGATGAAGGGATACATAGGAGACAGCCCACTTTGCATCAATTCCTGTGTAAAGCACAGAGCTATCCACTGTCAAGGTTGGGATAAACAGACAACAGAGGAGCGTGTGCCCTGAGCTTACCCAACCCTCTGTCCCTGCCTATTGCCTCACCCACGCTAAACCGTGGGGCGACAACCACGAGGACTGCGAAATACACTGTATAAGGTGCAGGGAACAGGGACAACAAACAAGACAGACAAAACACCAAATGGATAGTCAGGAAGCTGCGTCAAAACCAGGAATAACAAGGTACAAAATCGGAAGACGGTAGAGTAGTCAAATACGAGCCGAGGATCAAATAAGAAGTCAGGATACACAATACAACGCAAGCAGGAATAGCAAGGATTTTGCAAAAACCAGCAAGGAGCAGAGAGAAAGATAGGTATATAAGCAGGAAGATATCCCACCCCCAGGTTCTGAATGGACCAGATTCAGAGAAGCCACTCAGCCCAGCACCTGAGTATTAACCCCGAGTAGACAAACCAAACATGAAGCTGGGCGTTGGCGCTAAAACAACCCACAGTGTGAACATGGTTCAAGGCAAGGCGTAGGCACTAAACAAACACACAAAAACTCAGAATACCAAGCAAAACATAGAACCTATGTTCTCCGATGACCAGACCTGAAATCCACCTTGTTAAATAGATAAGCAGTTCAATTAGGCCTTGATTCTCAAATTGGGGTGAATGAGCTGTGGAATATAACTGTTATTTGGTTGTCCATCTTGTTTAATAGATAAGCAATTCTATTAGGCCTTGATTCTAAAACTGAGTAATTTGTAATTTTACTTTTACTGGGGACTAGCCATGCATGTTGTTGCAAGACACAGTGATGTACACTGAGATACACTCTACCTGAAGGTATCTGATATAAAGCGCTTATTGGTGAAATAATTGGAACTAAGTGAATTTTTTTGAAAAATTCGGCAACGCGTCCAAATTGAATTTTTTAAAACTTCGCTCATCTCTGCCTATAACCCTTGAAGCTGTTCTTGACAGTAAAAGGGGGAGGAAGTTCACCCCCTAAATACTGTCAAATGTCAAATTCCATTTCTGACTGGTGATAAAGTACCAAACTTTCACAAACTCTCCTACTATCTTTCATCTCTACGCTTCACACCTTGCAGTCTATTGTGGACAGGACATCATTAATCCCCTGCTGAGGGATTCTCCCAAGTATCCAAAAGAAAAAGAGAATTCTGCCAGAGCGTGGCACAATGAATAAATAAGAGACAGTTGGCAGATCCGGGGAAAGGCTTGCGCATTTTGGGCTCCAACTCAAAGATAAACAGAGCTTCAGATAAACAGAACTGCTGAGCTCTTGGCACCGAGAGGAAACCAAACAGAATTACAGCTCATCAGGACACAGCGGAGAGATCAGAGGGACAGGATGGAGTAGTCAGCGGATAATCTTCCAGAGGGCAGCACCTGGGGGGGTCCTGGTGCCACTCGGCAAATAAAATTCCAAATATCCTTTTAACAAAACAAACAGAGGGCAACTGGATAGCGGCCGGCGAACAGTCCAGGAATTATGTGATATCACAGAGAAGTGCTATCAGGCTGCTCAATTAAAGAAAATTACTTTACATCAATGCTAAAGGGGAAATTGAAACTGGGCAAAAAACTCTGTCTATGAATAAAAGAGGTCAAATGCAAAAGAGGATCTTCATCAATCCTAGCCAGAGCTGATTGGTGTGGTCACGGATTACTGGGCTGAGATGCACCTATCAACAGGATCAACCCTATTAAACCAGGCATACTGCTGGTAGGGTTGACCCTGATGATTAAAATGATAGCTATCTTGTGAAGAACCGTTTGACTGTGCTTTATTACTGTTGCTACGGAGTGTAAGTGCTGCTCTACTGAGCTACATTTTTATGGCATGTGCATACTCATTAGATAGAAAATGACAAATAGGGGGCGTGGCCTGAGCATGCAGCTGTGAACACACATCTTGCTGAGCTCCCGGACCCTGGGCCCTTATTTACCCACTTTGCAGCGCCCCTTTTACCCTCCTTTTGGTGTGAACAGGATGGTGAGACAGTCAGGACGCCGAGGATCATCTTACCTGGCTTCAGAACCTCGCATCGCCCGATATTTCAGCCAAAGTTCCGCGCCTCTGCGCTCCGTCCTGGAATCCAAGATGGCGCCCGTTACAGACGCGGCGGCGGCTCCCACTTCCGATAGCACCCGCTCTAGTACTATCTCCAACAGTCTTCCTCCGGAGATCCCGGCGGTCGCACAGCCAATCTTGGCTTTACAGCCACCCTCACCTCAAAGGCAGGACCCCCAGACCACCATACAGTCTGAGGAACCAGTGGATCCTCCTCCGGGCCCGGTGAGTGCAGACCCTCCGGGTGGGACTACAGTTCCCGTGGGACCATTCAGCGCCGGCACACTACAGGCCTCCCTCTTACCAGGCTCTCTCCAGAGCTCCGGTCTCTCCCCAAGCCACACTCACGCCCTTTCACCCCTGGCAGGTGAATTCGTGCCGGGGCTTGGAGACAACTCCCTCATGGAGTGTGGTGGTGGGCAAGATTTCCCGCCAACTCCAGCCATTTTTCATACTCTGGCCTTCTCTGAGGCTTTGGACTCTGTATCCTCTAATTCCTCTACAGGCAGCAGGAGAGCAAAACGCCCTAAATTGAAGGACATTTGGTCTCTATTGCATAATCTCCCTTCTAAAACTGACTTGGAGAGCATCATTCAGAGAGTGGAGACCAAGCAAAATCAATCCCTCGCTACCCTTAAAGCGGACCTGTCCAAAGTTTCCACTCAGGTGGTTTCACAATCGCAGGTCTCCTCGGCACTGGACTCTCGCCTCTCCAAAGTGGAAGAAACCCTGTCTGCTCAACGCACACTGAACAGACATTTACTCTTACAAATAGACGATCAAGAAAATAGAAGTCGTCGAAATAACATTAAGCTGAGAGGCATCCCGGAGGAAATTCCGTCCTTTGATCTCCGTAAGGTGGTAACTTTAATCCTCAACATGGCTATGTCTCGGCCTGCAGATGCTCAGATTGAACTGGACAGGGTCCATAGGGTCTTGGGTCCCAGAAGACAGAATAATCCTCTACCCCGAGATGTACTTTGCAGGGTTCATTTTTTCAAGGAGAAGGAGGACATCATGCAGAAGGCCTGGCGTCAAGGCCCAGTGCAGTTTGAGGGAGTCCAGATTCAACTGCTTCCCGATGTTTCCAGGAGGACCCTTGCAATGAGACGAACTCTCAAGCCACTCTTACAGCTCATCATGGAGGCAGGAGCTACTTACCGTTGGGGTCATCCGTTTCACCTGATCATTCGCAAGAATGGAGTTTTGTTTTGCCTTGCACTCCCCGGAACAACTTGAGGAACTGTCTCGCTTTTTGGAGATCCCGGTTCCATCATTGCCGGACTGGCTGGATGCACCGTTTTCCACGTTTCCATGGGGGTCACCCTCTCAAAGTTCCGGATCTGGTCCTCCTTTGGGTGCTACTTCTGACCATCAATCCCCGGCTGGAGGCGTCCCTCCAGCTAATACTACTGTGGCCATGGACTGCGGCTGACTGTTATGTTTGGGGGCTTTTTCTTCTTTCTTTTGTGTTCCTTAGATGACCGGTATCTGATATCGAATGAGGGCGCTGCTGCCTTCACTTTGTAGTTCCCTTTTTAGCCCAGGGAATGGGACTTCTATATTAGTGTCTCACCTCTCCCCCACTAGGGTTACGAACCTTTGGGTGTCTCCAGTTGGCACCTCAAGATTCGTTAAGTGGCTTGTTTGCCACCTTTTCTTTTCTAGTCTGTTCAAGATTCCCGTCCTGGTTTAGCTGGTACGGGTATTTGACACTTGTTGTCTTTCTCTCCCCCCTTGTGTGATTGTGTCTTACCTTGATCCTTAGCCTCTATATCCTGATTTTCTAGTGTCTGTCTTCCTCCCTGTCCCTCCCCCTTCCTTCCTCGTTTATCCATTTGCCCTTACCTGATATTCCTCCGCTAGTCACTTTCTCCTGTTCCCCATCCCCCCCCTTTTTTTTATTTATTTTTATTTTAGTAACTGTTTTCTGTTTAATTTAGGAGAATGTCCTCTGTTCATCTGGTTTCCATCAATGCTAACGGGTTGAATACTCCTGAAAAAAGGTCCTCCATGCTCCGACTGCTCTGGAGTAAAAAGGTACAGATAGCTTTTATCCAGGAAACCCATTTCCGTAAAGATGCCCGGCCTCTCTTCTCCTCCCCCAGATTCCCGGACACTTATCATAGTTGCTACTCTGTCTCGAAATCTCGGGGAGTAAGTATCTTAATTGCTAGATCTACCCCATGGGAACTCCTGGCCACTTGTGATGATGATAATGGGCGATTTTTGTTCGTCCAGGGATACATTGCAGGTCATCTATTTACGCTGGCTAATGTGTACCTCCCAAACACAAATCAACTGAAAGCCCTCACTGGGATTCTTTCCAGGTTAGAGGAGTTTGTGGAGGGTACTCTACTGGTCGGAGGGGATTTCAATGTTGCTTTTGATCCATTATTGGATGTTTTTAGAGGCACCTCATACCTGGCTCATTCTTACCTTCATCGTTTGAAACAGCTTCTTCACTCACAACAGTTGGTGGATGCGTGGAGGGTGGTCAATCCTGATACTCGCGATTACACCTTTTACTCTGCAGCCAGAGATGTGTATTCTAGGATTGACCACTTCTTCATTCGTCATTCTGCCTTACCTTTGTTGGAATCCTCCTCCATAGACTCTATGACGTTTTCAGATCATGCTATGCTCCATGTCTCCCTGAGATCCCCTCAGCCTACCCCTAGGTCCTGGCAATGGCGACTTAATGAGACCATTTTGCAGGACATGGTTGTAGCTCAAGATATTATCACAGTCCTCACCAGGTATTTTACTGAAAACCAGGTGGGAGACATATCTCCTCTGACGGTGTGGGCTGCCCACAAATGTGTGGTTAGAGGGGCTCTTATAAAACATGGTGCGCAGCGTAAAAAAGAGCGCGCGGCAGAGATTGCCAAACTATTGGAGGAGGTTTCTCGCTTAGAACTGGTTCATAAACGCTCCCATGCTCAGGAGGCCTATTCTGCCCTGTTAGCAGCCAGGAAAAAAACTCAAAGAGAAACTGGACTTTCAGGGATTTACAGACACTCTCTGTCGGAGTTTTACAAGGCCATGATTCTCCCTCCCTTGGATTACAGAGCTCCCTTTATGGACAAATGGATCTCTGACCTGGGTATTGGTATCCCCTCCGATCAGTGGCCTCGGCTTTTCCGCTTTGCTCATAAATCCTCCATAGCTAGTAAGTTTCAGGAAACTAGCTACAAGATATTGTCCAGATGGTACTATGTGCCGACTCGCTTGCACAAAATGTTCCCTACGTCTTCGCTTCTATGCTGGCGCTGCAATTCCGCAGAAGGATCTTTATTACACATCTTCTGGCAGTGTTCAAAGGTCCGGCGATTTTGGGATTCAGTACATGATGCCATCTCTTCAATTTTCTCCTTCAATATCCCGAATACCCCGGGATTCTTTTTACTTCTCCACTCAGATTTACTGATTTGCTTGCTCAGTAAAACCATATTACGGCACTTGGTTAGTGCTGCGAGAGCGTGTATCCCGGCCAGGTGGAAGTCCCCTACCCCTCCTACCATAGGCCAGTAGGTTTCCAGGGTGGAAGACATTCGAAGTATGGAGGACCTGACCGCCTCTCTGAAACTCTCGACCAAAGCTTTCTTAACTGCGTGGAACCCCTGGTTCATGCTCCAGGAAACCCCCGACTTACAGAACTTTGATGTCCAGGGAGCTAGAGGGTTAAGACCTCACATAAATGTTTTTTTGTTTTTTTTTTTTGTTTTTTTTCTCTCTCCCTCTCTCCATAACCTATTCCCCATTTGTGTCTCTGTATGTTCCTCTCCCTTCCTCATGTTGATTTCCTATGTTTTCTATGTCTAAAAGTTGATCTCACCATGTTTTAGATTCTTCTGGCCTTTACGGGCTTCTGTTTGCTTGTCATTATGGTAAACTGACTTTGGGTCTGTTTAGACCATCGTTTTCTGTACTTATGTTTCAGTTTACCTTTTTTGAGTATTATGTCTTTGAGTTATGTATGGCTCTCCTGTGAGAGTGCTGATTTACCTTTTGATGTCTGGTATATAATATCTATAAATAAAGAATTAAAAATAAAAAAAAAGAAAATGACAAATAAACATTTTACCAATTTTTTTCTAGGGGTTTTGTATTTTGTTTGCAAGAATAATCTAGCTTATAGAACTTTTCATAGACTCTTTAAAGCAACTCTGGAACTATGACCACTTCCTCACCCCTGAACCACCCTCATGTGAGAATACGGTAGCTGAAGAGACACATCTTCCAAGGATGTAATTATTATCTGTAAAATCACATTCACTCCCTGCTGTAAGTTACAAACAGTCCCTGCTCTTTATGCTAAGGTGGCATCTAGGAGTCCACTGTACTATGTATCTGAGCTTTACAATGCAGAATGGATCATTTGCCCTCTTACTGCTGGTAGAGAAAGTGAGTTCAGGGATAATAATTACATCACTGGAATCTGAGTTTCTTCAGCTATCCATGTATTACAGTAGTTCAGGGCTGTTTTTCAAGATGACATTGTTTTTGAATGTTAATATGATCTGACAAAATTGATCTGTCATACTGGTTATAGCTGTGTTACACACAGAAGCCATAAAGCTAGTATGGGCAGAGATTAACATGGACTGACAATAAGGTTGTATGAATGTATGTGGCATCAAACAAATGCATCACTAGAGAAAGTACTCTATATCGTATATGTGGTGCTGCATCTAATTAAGACCATTTACATGATAAAATCCTATAAAATTAGGCAGGTGTAGACAATGAAAAATGTAAATCCTATCCACAAAGTCCCTTTGAAATTGGATTCCAAAGCATTGTAAACACCTGAACTTTGGCAGCCTATTTTGTTAAAACGGGGCAGCCTAATAGGCAGCAAAATTTCAAGCTGATATCTCAGGGGTATGTGTCCTTTTTAGGGATGTGCCCTTTCTGCTGAAGCTGGTGGCAGATGAAGAATGAAACTGAGCATATGCTTCCAACTCAGTGAGCAGGACAGAGAAATTAGAAAAAAAAGCAAAGAGAAGGTATTGCTATACAGATCGAATTCAGTGGATAACAGCTACACTAAATCTTACATGTAATTCCAAAAGCCGGAAAAGCCGGAAAAAAAATGGGGTAGAATTGGAAAAAAATGCAATTCCCCCACAGTTTTATGGGTTTTGTTTTTATACTGTTCCCTATGTGATAAAAATTACCTGTTTCCTTTATTCTCTGGGTCAGTCCACCTACAGTGATACCACATTTATATAATTGTTCTTGTTTTGATACTGAAAATAATTAAAACTTTGGGAAAAATATTTTTTTTCTTTACAGCACATACGTCTATGTACCTGTTTGGGGGGCTCATTTTTTAGACAATCTGCAGTTTTCATTGATAAAAATTTTGGAGTGTGCAACTTTTTGATCAACTTTTATTCTTTTTTTGGGAGATGTCAGCCATTTTGATTTTTTTTTTCTGTTTTGATATTCATTGTATGGGATAAATAATTTAATATTTAATAGTACAGGCATTTTGGGGCTTGGCAATGTCTATGATGTTTATTTTTTTAATATTTTATTTTTAAGTTTATTTTTATATTTATTCTGGGGAAAGAGGGTGATTTTTATTTTTTTTAACTTGTTTAAATTGTGTTATGCCCCCAAGGATCTAACAACATGCAATCATCAGATTGCCATTTCTATTTAGAAATTACACACAAATTCCTCCACTAAACAAAACCAAAGTTTTAGTGATTCGTTTCAGATACAGTGCCTTGCGAAAGTATTCGGCCCTCTGGAACTTTTCAACCTTTTGCCACATTTCAGGCTTCAAACAAAAAGATAAAACATTTTAAATTTTTGGTGACGAATCAACAACAAGTAGGTCACAATTGTGAAGTGGAACAAAATTTATTGGATCATTTAAACTTTTTTTGTAATAATAAAACTGAAAAGTGGGGCGTGCAAAATTATTCGGCCCATTTACTTTCAGTTCAGAAAACTCACTCCAGAGGTTCATTGAGGATCTCTGAATGATCCAATGTTGTCCTAAATGACTGATGAAGATAAATAGAATCCACCTGTGTGTAATCAAGTCTCCGTATAAATGCACCTGCTCTGTGATAGTCTCAGGGTTCTGTTTAAAGCACAGAGAGCATCATGAAGACCAAGGACCACACCAGGCAGGTCCGTGATACTGTTGTGGAGAAGTTTAAAGCCGGATTTGGATACCAAAAGATTTCCCAAGCTTTAAACATCCCAAGGAGCACTGTGCAAGCGATCATATTGAAATGGAAGGAGTATCAGACCACTGCAAATCTACCAAGACCCGGCCGTCCCTCTAAACTTTCATCTCAAACAAGGAGAAGACTGATCAGAGATGCAGCCAAAAGGCCCATGATCACTCTGGATGAACTGCAGAGATCTACAGCTAAGGTGGGAGAGTCTGTCCATAGGACAAAAATCAGTCGAACACTTCACAAATCTGGCCTTTATGGAAGAGTGGCAAGAAGAAAGCCATTTCTCAAAGATATCCATAAAAAGTCTGGTTTACAGTTTGCCACAAGCCACCTGGGAGACACACCAAACATGTGGAAGAATGTGCTCTGGTCAGATGAAACCAAAATCCAACTTTTTGGAAACAATGCAAAATGATATGTTTGGCGTAAAAGCAACACAGCTCATCACACTGAACACACCATCCCCACTGTCAAACATGGTAGTGGCAGCATCACGGTTTGGGCCTGCTTTTCATCAGCAGGGACAGGGAAGATAGTTAAAATTGATGGGAAGATGGATGGAGCCAAATACTGGACCATTCTGGATGAAAACCTGTTGGAGTCTGCAAAAGACCTGAGACTAGGACGGAGATTTATATTCCAACAAGACAATGATCAAAAACATAAAGCAAAATCTACAATGGAATGGTTCAAAAATAAATGTATCCAGGTCCTAGAATGGCCAAGTCAAAGTCCAGACCTGAATCCAATTGAGAATATGTGGAAAGAGCTGAAAACTGCTGTTCACAAACGCTCTCCATCCAACCTCAAAGAGCTCCAGCTGTTTTGCAAGGAGAATGGGCAAGAATTTCAGTCTCTAGATGTGCAAAACTGATAGAGACATACCCCAAGCGACTTGCAGCTGTAATCAGCAAAAGGTGGCGCAACAAAGTATTAATGCAAGGGGGCCGAATAATTTTGCACGCCATACTTTTCAGTTTTATTAATACAAAAAAAGTTTAAATGATCCAATAAATTTTGTTCCACTTCACAATTGTGACCCACTTTGTAACAAGCAGTGAGTAAAGCACTGGCCTGGCAACCTAAAGAGCATTTACTCAGACATGTGGTGCTGATCACACCACATGGCTATTGTTTATGTTTTGTTATTTAGAGCCATGTGGTGCTGACCACACCACATGGCTAATTGTCATTTGTTTTGAGTATGGGTCGACGCCCTTGTTTGCATCACAGGTCATGTGACGCTGGCCACGTCACATGACCTAGGGACTGGCTATTTAAAGATGGCAACTGCCAGTGCAAGTTGCCTGTTATTGAAGTTCCTTTCTTTGCAGTGCTGTGCGTTATTTGACTTGTGACCTTACCGTGTATCCAGACCTATTGCTTGTGACCTCGACCTCGATTCTGCTTTTTCCCTCAGCTCCTGACGTACGCTCCTGGTTTGACTTTGCTTGCTGACTATTCGTATTGTGTTTGTTCGTGCCTGTGTTTGTCTTCTGTTGCTCCCATTCCCAATCCCTCACTTTTACAGAGTTGGGATTTGTCGTCCAGTTGTCCCCCTAGGACCTTTAGCCTAGGGTGAGGCAATTAGGCAGGGACAGTGGTGGGGATTAGTCAGGGCGCACCTTATCCCCGTGTTCCTGTCGTGACACACTTGTTGCTGATTGTTCACCAAAAATTTAAAATGTTATATCTTTTTGTTTGAAGCCTGAAATGTGGCAAAAGGTTGAAAAGTTCCAGGGGGCCGAATACTTTCACAAGGCACTGTATACATCAACGTTGGGACTTTAAATATGGTGCCTTTTTTAAACAGCAGGCATCCAGGCTAATGTCCACGATCCGCGGTAATGCAATCACAGACTTTTAACCCTTCAGATGCCATGGTCAAATGTGACCACGGCATCTGGAAAGATAAAAACTAGGAGCGAGTGATACATGTAGATGCAGTCATACAGAGCTTTGTCTTATATACCATATGGATGAACACATATGTGCATTCACCACGCACATGGATATAGTTTCACAAACGTTCTCCACATACATGGATGCACTCATACACATTTATCACATACATGAATGCACCTATATGCATGTTATCCCTACATGAATGGAATCATACACACATTTTTCACATACATGGACTCGCTCATATGAATGTTTGTCATATACATATATGGACTCATGCACTAGTGTTGATCGAGCACCCAGGTGCTCGGGTGCTCTGTCCGAGCACTCGGGGGTATTCGAGTGCTCGGCCGAGCACCCAAGCATAATTGAAGTCTATGGGACTAAACCAGGGACTAAACTTCCGCTCGGAAGAGGGGAGGGTGTCTGGTTTAAAGGGGTCCCAAAAAACAAACACAAAAAAAGACACAGACACTGAGTTAAACTTACCTTCCCCGGCAGCTCCCGACCTGTTCCAGCAGGAAAGACGGCGCGCAGAGTGGTAAGTTTTACCACAGCACCACCTGCTGGAGGGAGCTGCTATGAAAGGTAAGGACAGATCCGTCATAAACTCCGTTGAAAGTCAATGGAGGACGGATCCATTTACTAGTGTGTCACACCAAACGGATCCATCCCCATTGACTTGCATTGGGGTCATGACAGATCCATCTTGGTGCGGAGAGGGGACTCAAGCTTTCCGCTCGAGTACACTTGGTGTTCAGCCAAACACCGAGTGGACCCGAGCGCAGGCATGCTCGGCCGAACAGCGAGTTCGGCCGAGCATGCTCGCTCATCACTAATATGCACCTTTATCATATACATGAATGCACCAATAGTATACTCATGTTCACCGCATACGTGAATGCACACATACACATGTTAACTGCATACTTAAAGTCACTTATGCACATTCACAAGATATGGAAGTACTCATAGACATGTTCCCCACAGTTACATAGGCAACACATTTAATATATTCCAGGGGCCACAGGTGGATCCCTGAATAGGCAATTTGGAGAAGCAGGGGAGTCATACGGAGGCATACTTGACATGGAGAGACACGAGAAACACATCCGGAGTTGGAGCAAGACTGGTAACTCTTCAGCCTCTGCCTGCAAAATGAACATCACATTAACAGCCATCACATCTGGATCCCATCATGTCCTGATGCTGGGAGCGGCAGGTCCTCATGTAGGCCAGACATACTATTAAGATACTGGCCTGCCTGGGCCACTGGCCTAGCATAACATGAATTCTAAAGATTTGAGAATGAATAAGCTTACGCAGGCTTAGTGAATAAATATATTTACTAAGTGTGATTAAATATACAATAACACAAACAAATCACATATAGAATAACAAAAGTAAATAAACATCACTAGTCTCAATGGGGTGGAGACTCCGTCGGTCATGCTATAACTCATGGTTGTCTACCACGTTATAACACATGACCGACACCCCAGGGTATACCAGAGAGATAGGGCAATCATACTCACATCCTACCTAGAATGGAGAGCCTGGTGGAGTCTGCTATGGGGAATGTGTGTCATAATGTTTTAACCTGTTAGACCCTCCTTCAGTGTGCAGCACGCAAGTCTTTGAGATCAGTCAGGAATGTGGTCTTATCGGCACAATGGGCAATGTGTACTATCTCTAACCCACTTTGTTACAAGGGAAACTTATAAACTATTACACAAAGTATTAAACAGAATTTAAGGGGAGAACCAATCAGTAGAAATACCCTTACAATACAAGATATAAGGACCTGTTGTCTGTGAGATAATTTTGAACTTAGCTTATGGCCAGACAGTTATTATACTGTATAAGTAGGTCACCTAGTGGTGTCCATTCATTAATAATGGCTACTTACAGACAGGGGCGGTCTTGGCATTTCTGGGGCCCTAAGCAAAGTTATGTCCAGGCCCCCCCCCAATGACGCGTCACGCCCCTGATGACACACCCTCTGATGACACGCCCCCGCCCCCCCATGACACGCCCCCCCACACATCGAAGACTGGGAATAGATATGAGCGAGCATGCTCGGGTGGAATTTACGTGCGCTTTTTCAAATCTGCACACTAATTCATACGCATATTTTAGTATGTACACTAATGAGTATGCATTTCATAAATTAGTACGCATTAGCGTACTAATTTATAAAATGCGTACGCATTCGGACAAATGCAGTAAGTGACAGCTGGGCGGGCGGTCTTGGGCACCGGCACAAGAGCGGAGCATGGGGGCCCCCTTGGACATCGGAGGCCCTGCGCAAATGCATGGGATGCGTGGTGCCCAAGACCGCTCCTGCTTACTGAGCGAACACCAGTAGCCTGATATGAAATTTGGTGATCTGCCCAGCAGGACAATTCCTAGTAGGGTCTACAGCCGGTCGTTCCTGGTTGCTATATTTGCTATGTAAACCAATCATAATCTTCTCTCTCCATCTTCCTATGCTTCTCTCCAATTTGTAGAGCATACAATGTCACAGTTATATGTTATATTTACAAATTCGCGTATATCTATAATTCCTCGTTACCTACAACAGATCATCAAATTATTAATGTGATGCACGTATTGAATGTAAAATAATAAATCAATTATATATTGGCAGCTATAGGGATAAATCCCTGCCAGTAAAACAATGCCAACAATTCTGGTGTGTACAGAGTTAAATCCAAAAACCCTCACAAGCTCCAGTTACACCACATTGACATAAGGTAACTCAACTCCTGAGTGGCAATGGCAAGGCATGCAATTTTGTATAGTTTTATTGCTCTCCTCTCAAACGAGCAGATGAAATAATTTCCTGGCAGGATCACGCAGGCTGCGTCCAGCCATCCTTATCACAGCTCTCTGAACGCCCTGCGGAGTTGCAGAGCAATTAGTGTATAAAGGTTTTTTTTTTTTTTTTTTTCTGCAGAGGACGCCAGCATAACAATAAGAAAGAGACAGAAAGAGATTCAGTCTGTGGCTGATATGGACAGCAAGTCTGGAGTGCTGCTCAAGGCACATCACAGGCACATTGCCTGACCTCTAGACATAGTCCTCTGAGTGACCCAGGTTCTGGAAGGCTGCACCATCCTCAAAGTCAATGATATGCTATGGGATATTGTGAAACAAAAAAAAAAAAATTAAGCTCACATGTCTGGATGCAAAGTGTGTCTTCTCCACTGTGGAGTCTGAAGTCTTTATCAGAGCCTTCAAACATGGTGATGAGTGAAGCGATTCGTACAAGTCAAATTCTTTAAAAAATCAGCCTCCTTGAGTAACAAGGGGCTGGCACCATTGCTTAAGAGATTCTCCCCTTCCCCTTGATTGACATGGCCAGGTTCGTAACCACCATAGCGGCAGACCATGTGACTGCTATGGGGCCCAGGGCAAGAGGGGGTCCAGTCTTAGTTGGGATCATCTACTCTTCTAGTGGCGGTGAAAACTTGGTCAGGACTCTACACTCTAAAGGAGCACTTTTTAGCAAATGAGGCAGTGGAAAAATGGCCCAAGGGTCATTGAAAAGGGTTTAGGCAGAAACTCTTCTGTCGTATGTGTATGTGTGTGTGTGTGTGTGGGGGGGGGGGGGGGGGGGGCTGGTTTGATCCTTGCTAGGGGGACCTTCTCTATGTATGCCAGTGCACCTGGCCCAGTCAATCTTGCACCTGCATCCTTGCTCAGAGTACCAGAGCAAGTGCAGAGGATCTGCTGCTTCTACCTGAGCAGATGCCGTGCAGATGCCAACTGTGCTTGTGTCACTCAGATCTGGGTACACTTTGAGCCTCTACTTGGGGCAAAAGCAGAGGGGCGAGATTGACAGGGCCAGGCAAGATGTCTGGCCTTGTCCATCAAGGGGGACAGACTCTTGATCAGTAGCGCCAGCTTCTCAATGCTCAAGGAGGCTGATTTTTTTAACTAATTTATTTTATATGAATCAGTTCGCTCATCACTATTCAAACATCTCTATGGGGATTAACATTCACAATAGCAATTGCTCATCACCATAGAGGGGAGATGACTGCTGAATGTTAACATAGCTTTCACCTTCTTGGACAAGCAAGCCGCAAATGGTTTGTTCATGATAACTGCTTTCTCAGTTGGCCCATGTGACCTCGATCCAGCAGTATATATCTCCCCACCCACCAGCTGTTGTTCCAGTCCGTGTTACGGAGCGGCACTGGCAACTGTTGCTCAACTGTTCTGAAGGAAACAAAAGACTGTCTAGTTGGTTGGCCAGTCAAAGACTTCTGATGCTGAGCTATTCAGGGCCATTCAGGGCTCTAACGCAACATCCAATCAGAGCTGGAAGGTGGGGGATTTTAAACAGCCACTGACACTAGGTCAGTGCCTGTGATTGTGTATCATGTTTTGGCTCTCTTTTTTGTTTCTGTGCTGTGTGCTTGAACTCTATACTTCTTTTACTCTCTGTGTACCAACCTCACTTTGTTGTACTGATTAACCTCTGCTGTCTGCTGATTTGGCTGTATCTACACTCTCCTGGTTTTGACAACCTTTTGTTATCCTTCTGCTTTCCTTTGATCATCTGGTTAGGCTTGCGACCTGTGAACTTGCACCTGTTTTCTATCACCTGCAAACTGCAGACACAACCTGGCTTCCTAGGAGCTAAAACCATTTTGTCTTGTGGTGGGCTCTGGTAAACACCTACTGTAGTGGTAGCTTTAGTTTTGGCTAACTGGATTCATGTATGGTGAAAGATAGAGTTTTCTGTGGTTCCAGTGCGTGACCTCCGTAGTAACCATTAGAGGGCCCTTAAAAAGGGGTACAGAAGAGTCAAGCTGGCCATACACTTTAGACAACCGTTGTCCAAAAGCTTGTTTGTCAAATAGCTATTCCTCATGACCACATACCCATCCATGCATGTTCACTTCAGTCAAGCATACATGTGTACCGAATGGGAAGAGGAGACTAAGTCTCTGATAGTGGCTAATTTCCCATAAGGACAAAAGGATTGAGCATGCTGAAATTCATCATGCCTGGCAATTATTTTGACTGGTATCTTACACTTAAAGGGGTTGTTCTCATTTTTTAATGATGGACTATAGCCAGGATAGGTCTTCAATATCAGATCAGTGGGAGGCGAGCAGGTAAACAATGAAGAGAAGGTGCGTTCTCTTCAAACAGATCGGCAGGGGTGCCAGGAGTCAGCCCCCCACCAATCTGATATTGATGACCCATCCTGAGGATAGCACATCAATATTAAAAAAAAGTCAGAAAATCCCTTTATAGAGAGCCTTTCCTCTCTCCTGATGGTACTTTATGTATTTTTGTGATACCATCCCTATGTTAATGCTACTATAAACTTAGGAATGCTTATGTAGCACTGACATATCCTGCAGCACTTTGCTCACATCATCATCATATACTGTCACCAGCAGAGCTCACTATCTAGCATTTTCTTTTTCCGGTATTGAGTTCCGTCATAGGGGCTCAATACCGGAAAAAAACATTATCGCTTTGTCCCCATTCATTGTCAGGTGACAAAACTGAACTGAAGACAACGGAATGCTCCTGAAAGCGTTCCGTCTCCAGAACAGAGAACAAACTGCAACATGCTGCGGTTTGCTCTCCGTCCTGGGCATCCGCACCAAGACGGATCCGTCATGATCCCCAATGCATGTCAATGGGGACGGATCCGTTCAGCATAACACACTCAGTAAACGGATCCGTCCTCCATTTACTTTCAATGGAGATCATGACGGATCCGTTCGAGCGATGTTTAAAGATAATACAAATAAAGACTCAGATATCTCCACAGCTCTTCAACAGACAAACAAAAGAAAGGTATAATTTTAATGTTGAAGAGCTGCGGAGATATCTGAGTCTTTATTTATATGCAAATGAGCAAGTTCAAGCAACAAGGGGCTGGCTAGAGCCCATGGAGCACTGCTTATATAACGCCCCTCTGCTGCACACAAAGGAGGAGTGCGCAGAGCACAGGGGCTTTAACAAAAGCAGTGCTACAAGGGCCTGGCCAGCCCCTTAGTGCTCGAACGTACTCACATGCATATAAATAAAAACACTTCAACATACAAACAAAAGAAAGGTATAATTTTAATCAGCACGATCAACCCTACCAGGCAGTTTGCCTCTCTAGCATGGCGGGTGACTATAGGGAGGCTCGTCTCTGTCCCCGCCTTCCATTGGCTGCTTTTCCCCGACACCGGATGTCTTCAGCTCTTGAACATGCAGCCAAAATAAAGGTATAATTTTAATCAGCATGATCAACCCTACCAGGCAGTATGCTTTGTTTAAAGGGTTATTCTCATTTTAGACAATGGGGGCATATCGCTAAGATATGCCCCCATTGTCTTATAGGTGCGGGTCCCACCGCTGGGACCCGCACCTATTTCCAGAACGGAGCCCCCGAAGTGAATGAGGGCGCACTGCGCATGCGCAGCCGCCCTCCATTCATTTCTATGGGGCCGCCGAAAATAGCCGAGCGCTGGCTCGGCTACTTCCGTCGGCTCCATAGAAATGAATGGGAGCGCACCGCGCATGCACGGCCCGGCTCCCATTCATTTCTATGAGTGGCGCGGGGAGCTGCACCTGGTGGTGGCCGGACCCCCGTGAACCTGGGGTCCTCCAGGCGCAGCGCTCCCCGCTCCGTTCTGGATATAGGTGCGGGTCCCAGCGGGACCCGCACCTATAAGACAATGGGGGCATATCCTAGCGATATGCCCCCATTGTCTAAGATGAGAATACCCCTTTAATAAGGTTGATTATGCTGACAGAGGCTCATTACTCATCAACATCACTGCACCATCTGGACCTTATTTTTCCATCTTTCTTGTGATTTCATATTCTCGAAACGTGGATCACATACATGTGGGATGTGCCAGTTTTGTATCCAGAATGTGCCGCCATTACACTGACCGCATTAATGAACATTACTGCTTCATTGTAACAACAAGCTGCCACTACACACCGTACAGTGAAAAGATTTTCTATTGTCCGAAGCCCCTTTGTTCAAATAGTCAAAGACTAAATTTAGCCTTCATTATCTTTAAACTTTCAGATGTTCAGTTTGATCACCGTCAGTTTGTAGCGCTGATTCCAGGCATAAATCATCATGTCAAACTTGATTCTGCATTCACATTCAGAAGTTTGCACCCCAGTTCAGCTTGTTTTTAGTTTTGCACAGGTGTTACCATCAGATTAATAAAAAAAATATATATATTGGGGTCTGGATGTTCTCGGTCTAGAATGCAGAGACTGGAGGCACTGTTGACTGAGAGTCTCTGCTGACCTCACTGAACCTGTCTGACATTTCGACAAAAAAGTGGTTCAGTTGTTCTGCTTTCCTGCAATCTGCAGCCTGTGAGGGGTTGATCCCAGGAACGGCGATGTCACCGGGGGTGATAATAAGCTGTCACAATGACACTGTCATAACACTGGCAAGTGACACGGTGACAGCTTATTACGGACTCTCTTATCTGCAAAGCTATGGCTTCCCTAAGGCACCAGAAATGGATTAACCCTTCAGTCCGCTCCATGGCACATGCTCACTAGGAGTGAACAGTTATCATCCGATCATAGTCCATTAGAAAGGGTTGCAAGAATTCATCATTTCTACATGTTTCTATGGACTGAAATTATGTTAAAGTTTTCTTTTGTGTCAGATGAATAGACTTATTGTATGTGAAATATAATGCCGGTCCAGGCAATTTGGAATTAAGCTTTTTTTTTTTAAAGTTATATAATAAAGAAATTGTAATCAGTTTGTGTCATGTTTGACTTATGGGAGCACATGACAAATCATTGACAATTTTGTTATTTTCAAGGCAATGCTTCTTCAACTTTTATCTTAAGGCTTTCGGGACCCTTATAATCAAAAGGACTAATCTGTCAGTCACATTACAGTAAGCTTCAGAGTATGCACAGCCAAGTCTACATCACTCAGGTTCGGATAAAGAAGCAATACATGTTGAGGCTTCAGAAGGTCCACTAATAGTAAGGAAGATAAGAGAAGACTATAGGCTCCTTTACGTAGCCCAATTATCATGAGCATATGTTCATACGAATGCTTTTCCCAATAATTGGACCATGAAGATGTCACCCAATGAAGGAGCAAATACACATTCATTAGGTTAAAGCATCATTGATGCGGTCACTAGAGATGAGTGAACATGCTCGTCCGAGCTTGATGCTCGTTCAAGCATTAGGGTATTCGCATATGCTCGCTACTCGGACAAGCATATCGCGATCCTCGAGGAAATGGCAACTTCCTCTTCCTGCATGTTAGGCGCCTTTTTTCAGCCAATCAACGCGCAGGAGAGTCTTTGGTACCTCCTAGCATCACTTGGGGCCCCTACAAGTCGATAGCAGGGATTGGCTGGCCAGATCAGATGACCTGGGAATATAAGAATCTGGTCCCGCGCTGCTCGCGTCATACACCGTCTGCATGAGATTAGGGATAGAGCTGCTGTCTGTCAGGGAGAGTGTTAGGGCCTGAATTTAGATGTTGGTTAGGCAGGAATCACCCACAAAGAA
>ONZH01006687.1:0-206794 GCA_900303285.1 Rhinella marina
GGGGAGTGCAGAAGCTGCGGGTCTTCCATAGACCTTGATCAGCCCTGCACTGAGGCTGTACAGCATAGTATTATGAATTATGAATTATTATGTCTGTAAAGTGTATTTTCCCTGTAACTGGGGCTACTCTGTCAGCCTCAGTTACAGGAGAAATCAATAGTAAAAAAAAAAATATATATATATATATATATATATATATAAAATAAAAATATAAATATAAAAAAAATTTAAAAAATTGTTTTATAAAAAATAAAAAAAACATTTCACATGTAGAATTGTTTCCCCCAATTAAGTATTCTAAAAATTAAAAAAAAAAACAAAACAAAAATAGACATATTTGGAATTGCCGCGTCTGTAACGACCGGCTCTATAAAAATATCCCATGATCTACCCCGTCAGGTGAAGGCTGTAAAAAATAAACATTATTCCAAAGATACCTCAGGGTCTCTTCAAATGCAATGGCACCCTAAGACCATTCCAGCAAAATCTGCCCTCCAAGAACCATATGGCGCTCCTTGCCTTCTGTGCCCTGCCGTGTGCCCATACAGCAGTATACGACCACATGGGGGTGTTTCTGCAAACTGCAGAATCAGTGTAATAAATATTGAGGTTTGTTTTGTTGTGAACCCTTCATGTGTTACAGGAAAAAATTGATTAAAATAGAAAATCTGCAAAAAAAGTGAGATTTTGAAATTTCACATCTATTTTGCTTTAATTCCTCTGGAATATTTAAAGGGTTAACAACATTTTTAAAACCAATTTGAATAGTTTGAGGTGTGTAGTTTCTAAAATGGGGTTATGGGTGGTTTCTATTATGCGAGCTCCTTAAAGTGACTTCAAAACTGAATTCGTCCTTAAAAAAGTTGATTTTGAAAATTTCAAAAATTGCTTCTAAAATTCTAAACCTTCGAACATCCTAAAAAAAATAAAATTATATTACTAAAATGATGCCAACATAAAGTCGACATATGGTAAATGTTAACTAATGAGTATTTTATGAGATATCACTATCTGTCTTAAAAGCAGAGAAATTCAATAAAAGAAAATTCGTTAACTTTTTGATTTTTTTTAATATATAAAGGTAAAACATATTGACTCAAATTTACCACTTACATGAAGTAAAATATGTCACGAGAAAACAATCTCTGAACGGCTTGGATAAGTAAAAGCATTCCAAAATTATTACCACATAAAATGACACGTCAGATTTGCAAAGTTAGGCCTGATCAGGAAGAGGGCAAATGGCCCGGTCTGGAAGTGGTTAAAATAAAAGATTTGTCAGACATTGTGCAACATTTGATAAATTTGCCACAAAACATAGCAGTAAAGACTCCTTCAAAACTCCATTAAAAAATTCACTTCATGATAAATTTCCTCTAATACTTATGTCTTGAGATGTTACTCCGCTTACTATTCTGCCCCTTTGGCAACTTTTTTAACAGTTGCAGGTGATAAATCTGGCTTAAATTTGCTCAACAAGCTAACCATGGGCATTTACCCACTGACTTTTCAAAACTGGTGATTGGTGTAAAAATGTCTTAAATTATTTGTACAAATAGCGCCCCCCCCCTCTTATATCTTTACACACACCTTCTGAGCTGAACATCCTACAGAAGGGTTTAACATTTTGTCCCACTCCCCAAATTAATGGTTTCCAGTTAGAACAAGAACTCCAGAGATTCTATTGCACCATGCTCCTTAAAACCCATTTTGGTACCATGCAGACCTCCCCTGTCACAATTTCCCCTAAAAGAAATAGGCATACCCGAACCCAGAAATTTGTGCTGTGGAGACTACCATTGAATTGATCAATAGAGACGTTGATAAATTACTAAAGGATCATAGACATGGATATTAATCTGTTCATAAAAACTTTTCTCCAGAAGAAAAACACTGTTAACAGAATCTCCAGACGAATAAGGACATTACCATTAAACTTGCATACAAAGGTGACAGTAAGGACTACAGGGATAAACTAGAATGTCAACTTGCATTTTAAAATTTATGCCATACTCAGTAAAGAATCCACCCCTAGTAGTCAACAAAAAGTTAAAACTATACTCAACAAATATCTATTTCAGGGCACCATTGAAAAAAAGAACAACACAGAGTTCCTCACCAATCACTATCCCGTAACTCCGGTGATCTACATATTACCTAAAATACACAAATCTCTCGATAAGTCCCTGGGTCATCCAATAGTAGAATCCACTGACTCATATTAGCACTCGTACCCATTTTTCTAGAAAAAAATCATGGCACCTTTGACCCAAAAAGCAAAGTCCTTCATCCTTGACACCAACCATTTTTTGAAAAAATTACAAACTATCTCACCTATCCCACCTGATAGTATTCTTGTGACGTAAGATGTCAACGGTCTATATACTAGCATCAAAACAACAAAGGCCTATCTTCTACCAGAATGCTACTTGAATAATTCAAACACAGTCAGGACACAATACACCTAGTTGTGGAACTTCTCAACATTGTACTTAGGGACAATTTTTTCCTATACTATGATACCTTTTACCTACAGACATGCAGTACCACTATGGATGCAAGGATGAGCGAACCAATTCGCACCGATCTGGGTTAGGTCTGAACTTTGCTCTTTTTCGGATGGCAGATGAACCTGAATATTTTCAGGTTCATTTCAGACGAATTCACTAATACAGCGCGTAGTGTACATGTTGTTGGGGAAAAAAGTACTAGGGAGGAAGTGGGAGGGAGGGCTTGCCCCGAGGCTGATAGACAGGCTGGGTGAGCTAATCATTGCAGCAGCAGGCAGGTGTCCTGGCAGAATAAGCAGAACACCATTCTATGCTGAGCTGTGAATGAGGGTGGTTGGTGTAATAAACTTACCTGTCTGGGCTCTAGCGGTGCAATCCTAAGCTAGGTTGGATTCTAGCTAGAGATGTGCTAATTGAAGTTGATGAAGTGGAATTTGATCCGAATTTTAGGAAAAATTAGATTCGTCCCAAAGTCGAATTTCCTCACTCTTCGTGGTAACAAATTGTATTTTTTTTCTAAAATGGCTGTTGCACGTGTTAGAACGACGAAGTAAGAAGCCATGGAATGAGGGTTCTCCCACAATGCCATGCATGCAGCCAGCCAGCCAGCCAATCAGCAGCTAGCCAACCCCTGTGATGTCATAGCCCTATAAAAAGTCTATAAAAAGTCTCAGTCTGCTCGTTCTCCGCCATTTGCAAATGAACTTAGTGCAGGGAGAGACGTGACAGGCACTAGGGACAGTGTTTAGGAAACAATTTATTCACAAAAAATAACTATTGAGCAGTTCAGGTAAAGATTATTCATAGTGTAGGAAGAGAGCAGGACCAGCAAACCAGTCAATTACCCAGGGCCCCAGTCCATATATGATGTTAGGAAGCTGAAATGGTCAGTATGCTTGGGGACACCTTGTGTATTTATAAGTCTAATTTAGACTCCATTTCTTAAATGTTTCTGTGGGTATTTGAACTGACAACCATATATATTAAAGGTAGGAACCTTAAACACTGGGTTATAGAGCTAAGTGCTATGTCAGTACTAAAAAACATCAGAAGTTTCTCTTGTATAATACAAGAAAAATTAGGTTTTTAATGTAATAGAAACTTCTATGAGGTTTTCCAGCTATGACTTAGCATTGAGCTCTATAGCCCTGTGGCTAAGGTTCTTGCCTTCAATGTAGATGCCTGTGAGTTTGAATCTCAACAGGAAGCTTTTAAAAATAGAGGCTTAAAAAAATTAAATACACAGGTGTCCCCAACAGTGAAAAGTTTGCTTTTTTTGAGAAAAAAATTTAGCAAAACATAAAATATGATCAAATAAAACCCGTATTAACCCACACCAACCTTTCTAACTTATGTAACCAGTATTTTTTGTTGGGAAAGGTGGCGACCCTAACAGCACCCCCACTCAGGACGTCTATAGGCCGCTTACTGCAGAAAGCTAAACCTCATAATGACTCACTTCGTAAAAAAATATTTTTTTCTTTTCATCGCAATATTCCGACTCTCATACCTTTTTTTATAGTTATGTCTACTGAGATGTGTGGGGGCTCATTTTTTGTCGGGACGATCTGACATTTTTGACAATACCTGTCAGGGCTGGGATACACAGACAAGGGGTAAGTGATCCCTAAGCTAAATCCCAACCCCTTTCCCTGCCTATTGCCTACTCAGGCTAACCCCTGAGTCGACAACCTGAAGACTCAAGATACACTAGCAAAAGTGCAGGGGAAGGGAAAACAAACAAGACAGACAAACAAGAACAAATGGATAGTCAGATAGCCGCGTCAAAACCAGGAGAGTACGTCAGGAACAAAATCAGTAAGCCAAGAGTAGTCACAAAACACGCCGAGGGTCAAAGAACAAACAAGAGTCTAAATAGCAGAGCACAAATGACGAACCAGGTAGTAGCAAGGAAACTCCAAACACTGGCAGCAAGGTTAACATTAGAGGGCCTTAAATACCTAGCAGACCCCACCCAACCAGCTGACTGGGAGGAGAAAGCAAGGAACAAAACTTAACTCATGAGATACCAAATGAACAGAAAATAAACAGACTAAATTGCTCGCGTTTTCCGGCGACCAGAAACAGGCCACGAGCGAGTGTGCACACCAGCCACGTCCCTGGCACTAATGATCGTTGCGCGCGTCCCCTGCCTGGGACGCGCATCCACAGCCAGAGACCGTCGGCTGGAGGAGGAGCCTGACGAAATAGCGGAATAAGCCTGGCCACAGGCAACCACATCGCCACCAGAGTCAGAGACAGGACCAGCAGAACGGGTGCCGGTCCTGACAATACCATTTTGGGGTGTGTATGACTTGATTACTTTTTATTCTTGGGAGATAAGGTGATGAAAAAAATGCAAATCTGGCTTTTTAAAATTTTTTTCTGTTATGCCATTCACCATATGGGCTAACTTTTTTTAAATACTTTAATAGTATGGGCGTTTTCACATGCAGCAATGCCCATAATGCTATTTTTTTGTTTCTTTTTATTTTGGGGAATGGGGATAATTGTAATTTTTACGTTTTTTTTTATATTTTGAAAAATAAATTTAATTTTTTTTACTTTTTGTTAAGTTCTCCCAAGTGGACCACAACTCATCAGATGTAAATTGCTCCATTATTCTCTATAGAAATCACTATATCACAGTTCAGTGCTGCCACCTAGTGGCCTGAACTGGGATATACTAATAATGAGCCAGGAAGCCTAGTACAGGCTGTGGCTTATTTATAGAACAGGGTGCTTTCACCAATCTCCGCTGGGGGAAAGCGCGCCTGAAGAGGAATCCCGCGCTTCCCGTTTTAACACTCTCAGATGCCATCAGTGAGGGGACTTCATTGTGTGAGGGGAGGGGGCATGTGGTATATTCTGGGGCCATGAGGGCGAAGAAATGTGTGAGGAGCTTTATGGGGTGTAAATCTGTGAGGGAGGCCAGAATCAACAGAATATAACTGTGTTGATAGAACATTATTACAAGATTTGGGGCCCCACTTTTGATTTTGCCCAGGGCCAAATTTTGTCTAAAACTGTCCCTGAATAGGAGAGTGTAAAGCCAGGGTAATAGGAGTTATTCTATTACACCTTGCTGCACTAATTGGGGTTACAAAGTGCTCTAATACTACTTATTTTAGGTTGTTTGCATTCTTTGATACATTAATAATTCCAGTAATCCTTGTTTCTGTTACTGGGGTGATATTGTGGTCTGATACTACAAGTGTTGAGGTGTTAATTTTGTATCTATAAGTACATCTATCCATCCATTATTCTGTAGTGAAAGTCTACGGTCTGATATAACCAGTTTTGGGGTGTATTTAGTTTATATATTTAAGTACATCCATCCATCCTTGCTTCTGGGATGAAAGTGTGATCTGATACAATCAGTTTTGGGGTGTATTTTGTTTATATATAAGAATATCTATCCATTCATCCTTGCTTCTAGGATGAAAGTGTGGTCTGATACAACCGGTTTTTGGGGTGTATTTTGTTTATATATAAGTACATCCATCTATCCATCCTTGCTTCTGGGATGAAAGTACACTCTGATACAACCAGTTTTGGGGTGTTATTTAGTTCATATATAAGTACTTCCATACATCCTTGATTCTGTAGTGAAAGTACGGTATGATTCAGCCAGTTTTGGGTATATTTAGTTTATATATAAGAATATCTATCCATCCATCCTTGCTTCTAGGATGAAAGTGTGGTCTGATAAAAACAGTGTTTGGGTGTATTTAGTTTATATATTAGTACTTCCATTCATCCTTGATTCTGAAGTGAAAGTGTGTTCTGATACAACCAGTTTTGGGGTATATTTACTTTATATACTGTATAAGTAGATCCATCCATCTTTGCTTCTGGGATGAAAGTACGGTCTAATACAACCAGTTTGGGGTATATAGTTACCCAAACCCCCCACCCCCCAAACATTTTTTTATTAATTATTAATTTCAATAACAACACCCTTTCATCCATCTAACTGTTGTAGGAGAGGAAATTCTTCTGTGGAGTGTGTCTGTGACACCTATATGGTCCCCAGATAGGGGACGTAGGAGATCCAAAACTAATGTTTGTGCTATCTGGCATGCTGCATGATTTTGGTGCACAGGTGAAGAAAGCACGCTCCTCGGGCTTTAAAAAAATACTACAGGTGATCACACCACAAAAAGCCAAGAACAGATCACCCAAAAAGGGTTCTCTGCCAAGGCCACTGTTCACCGAAGCAGAACATTCTCTGCACACTGTTAGGGTGGTCAAATTCTTTTACAATTAATTTGATGTGTCAATCAGTAGTTGCGGAGTTGGTGTGAAATAGCAGCCTGATACTACATACTTTAGGGTGAGTTCACACTTCAGTTATTTGATCAGTTATTTCCATCATTTTTTGCGAGCCAAAACCAGTGGTGAAGCCTACGCAGAGATAAGGTTTAACGGAAACATCTGCACCTGTTTTTGGCCCAAACCTGGTTTGATACTACACATTTTAGGGTGTTCAAATTCTTTTACTTTTAATTGGATTCATCGATCAGTAGTTCAGGTCTTGGTGTGAAACTGCAGCATTTTACATAAACATTTTAGGATGTTCAAATTCTTTTACACTTAATTCGATGTGTCAATCCCTAGTTGAGGAGTTGGTGTGAAATTATGGCATGATACTACATACTTTTAGGGTGTTCAAATTCTTTTACACTTAATTCGATGCGTCAATAATTAGGTGCGGAGTTGATGCAAAATTGCGGCCTGATACTAAACCTTTTTTTAGGGTGGTCAAATTCTTTAACACTTAATTCGACGTGTCAATCAGTAGTTGCAGAGTTTGTGAGAAATTGTGGCCTGACACCATTGCTCTTTTACCCTTGCAGTTAATGTTACAGTACAGTATGTCCGACAGACAGGTGAGGAGGATAGATCCGCTGCTTCCTCCAGTAGGCTGGCAAGTAGCGATGATGAGAGTCGCGTGGGAGCTGGTGTTGTGAGCATCAGGCACGTGGCCCTGAGACTGGTGAGGGTGACATCAGTGACATGCAGACAGTAGTGGATGATGATGTTGCTGATCGCACGTGGGAGCCAGGTGAAGAGAGGACTTCATCATCATCAGGGGAAGAGGGGGGCAGCTTGCGCATGAGGATGCGCTGAGCCAGCAGGGTGGTAGCGTGGCCATGAGTCAGCAGGGTGGCAGCAGTGTGAGATCTGTAGCCAAACGTGGCCGGGGTAGACCGCCTTCTACGCAGGAGCCTACATGTCTGGAAAAAAGTAGTAGTGCATGGGTTCACGGAGACAGAGGTAGAAGGCAGCCAGCATGGAGTGGTGGGGTGAAAATGCCATACTCGGCATTGCCATTTAGAGAATCTATGGGCAGAAGGTGAAGTGCGGCCAGGGTGCCAATGTTGGAAACACCACCCGGCATCAACACATGCAGCGTCACCATAAAGTGGCCTGGGAAAACCGCGGAGCTAATATACTGTAGTGGTACAGCCTGACGCAGCAACCGCTGCATCACCCAGTGGCCCGCTCTTATTCTCCAGCAGACAAGGCTCCACCACCTCAGCAGAAGGGAGCTGTGTTTCCTTCCCATCATCTACTGGTCCTGGTGCTTCTGCTCCTCCTCCTTCCACTGCTCATCACTCATTTTGTCAGCAATCGATCACAAAGGCAATAGCAAAAAGACAACAGCATGCGTGCACTCATCTAACAGTGCAGAAGCCTCCACTGCATGCACAATTCGGAATGCTCATTCAGCATACCACACGTGCAGGGCACGGCAGTGTCACGGTGTTCTACACCTAGTTTGCCTGGGCGAACACAGGGGAGCATCTGCTCTGCGTCCTCCATCAAGAAATCGAATACTGGCTGTCTCCTTGCCAACTGAAAATCAGAACCATGGTTACTGACAACGGGAAGAACATCATGTCGGCACTGCATCAAGGTGGGCTGAGCTATACGCACTGCATGGCGCATGTCTTTAATCTGGTTATAAAGCGGTTCCTGAAGTCTTCCACCCATCTGCAAGACATCCTTAAAATGGCCAGGAAACTTTGCATGCACTTCAGCCACTGTTACACTGCAAAGAACACCATTCTTGAGCTGCAAAGGCAGAATGGCATTCTCCAACATCGTCTCATATGGGAAGTTTGTACCCGTTGGACCAACTATATGAGCAGAGGAAGGCCAAAAATGATCTTTCTTGATAATGCAGATGGACAGGAGCACTCCCCTGTGTAACTTTGACATTAGCCAGTGGCAGCTCATGTGTGACACCTGCCGTTTGCTTAATTCCTTTGAAGAGGCGACTTTATTTGTCAGTCACTAGGACTTATGGGGTGAACTATGTAATTTCATTGCTTCATATCCTGGAAAAGATGCTGCTAAATCTGGTTGGCCAGGGGACAGGAGACGTGGCTCCTACATCTCATGGCCACATGAGCCCTGTAGGGGCTGAAATGGAAAAGGAGGACATGCACAAGTAATGTAGACAGAAATGGGTGGTTTTTCTGCATAAGTGACAGGAGAGAAGGAGCAGGAGGATGACCAGGCAGATGACTCTGAGACACCATGGCAGTATTCAGTGGAGATGGAGACAGGAAGTCCATCTGATTCCTTTGTGCAAATGGCCAGATGCATGCTGAGTTGTTTGCATAGTTACAGCCGAAGTATCACAGTTCAGCAGAGGGATGACTACTGGCTCTCCACCATGTTAGACCCTCTGAGCTCATGTTCCACTGCCATGGCTGCTGGAGGGGGGGCAGGAGCAATACCAGCTCCATCAGCAGCAACTTAAGTCTAGAGTCTCTGATGAGCACTTTTCTTCACCCACCTAGTGAAGAAACCACCTACCAACAGCAGTAGCAAGACATGGAGCAGAACCTGAACCAGCAGATGGTGGCATACCTGGACTACACCCTGCCACCCCAGATCCAAGATCCCCCTGGACTATTGGGCAGCCAAACTTGATTTGTGGCCGCAACTGGCTGAGTTTGCCCTGGAGAAGCAGGGGTTGATGAAGCAAAGGGCGAAACCCGGGTCGGATTGAACACTAGACAAGGACGCCGGATGTATTGTTGTGAATGAAGTGCCTGTTTTAACGCTTGCGAGTACAATAAAAACTGTTTAAAACATAATCCTGAGGGTCCGTCACTATTGTGGTGTTTTTGGATCCTGACAGGAATATTTTAAGGAGGTATGCATTGCACTATGAGGATGTACTGGCAGTGTTGATGTCTTGGTTGGATCCAGGATCTGATGGAGCGATCTGTATACCAGCAGCGTGGTCTTAACATTTCTGAGACTGTTTTACTGTGTTGTGAGTTTGACCCACCTCATCTGGAGACCTGTGACGCGAACTATGTGAACAGGAACTTGGGGAAGTATTTTTATATACAAACTTACTGCTGACACCATGTCCACTCGGTCATGGGGGCACTACTTGTTTCAGTGTGTAACAGAACAGGTTCTGTAGAAATCTATGTGCAATCAGCTGATGACGGTGTAAAAGGAGTGAGCTCTTTCACTCTGTAGTAGAATCTTGGACCACTGCACGGTTCTTTATACCTGACACTAACATTGATCTGTAAGGCTGAATTCACACTAGAGTTATTTGGTCAGTTTGCCACCCTCACAACTCTATGACTGGGCCACTGTGTTGACTCCTTATGCGTTTGCCACCCTCATCACTCTATGACTAGGCCACTGTGTTGACTCCTCATGCATCTGCCACCCTCACTACTCTATGACTGGGCCACTGTCTTGGCTCCTCATGCGTTTGCCATCCTCACCACTCTATGACTGGGCCACTGTGTTTATTACTCATGCGTTTGCCACCCTCACCACTCTGTGACTGACCACTATGTTGACTTCTCATGGTTTTCCACTCTTACCACTCTGTGACTGGGCCACTGTGTTGACTCCTCATGCGTTTGCCACCCTCACCACTGTATAACTGGGCCACTGTGTTGACTACTCATGCGTTTGCCACCCTCACCACTCTGTGACTGACCACTATGTTGACTTCTCATGCGTTTGCCACTCTTACCACTCTGTGACTAGGCCACTATGTTGACTCCTCATGTTGTTCATATTGCTCCTGTTTGGCATTGTTGACTATCACTATGTTGACTCCTCATGCGACTGCCACATCACCACTCTGTGACTGACCACTATGTGTAATCTCTGTTTTGGATCCACTCCTGTTTTTTTTGGCCTCAAAAAGATGCTCAAAAGACAGGATCCATTTTTTGGGGTTGTTCCTATGAGGTTCTGTAGAAATCTATCTGCTGACGATGGTGTAAAAGGAGTGAGCTCTTTCACTCTGTAGTAGAATCTTGGGCCACTGCACGGTTCTGTATACCTGATGCTAACATTGACCTATAAGGCTGAGTTCACACTATTTTGTCAGTTTTTGCCCCGTAACTGACTAAGTGAAGTATGAAGCAATTCTCAGAGTGATGCCTGTCAACTGCCTGTCATACAGACACAATGAAACTGTTTCACTACCACAGCGGACTACTTATGTATGTTTCTGCGATGCACAGTGTTGTACACCAATATTCACGCTCTCTGCAGCTAGGAAATAACTGTTTTTTAACATCATACGTCACAAATAAATTCAGATTGAATCTAATCTATTTGGACAATTCGGTGAACCATCCTAATTAAATTTTTGAAAAGTTTGCTCATCTCTAAACACAACATAACAATATACACTCACCGGCCACTTTATTAGGTACACCTGTCCAACTGCTCGTTAACACTTAATTTCTAATCAGCCAATCACATGGCGGCAACTCAGTGCATTTAGGCATGTAGACATGGTCAAGACAATCTCCTGCAGTTCAAACCGAGCATCAGTATGGGGAAGAAAGGTGATTTGAGTGCCTTTGAACGTGGCATGGTTGTTGGTGCCAGAAGGGCTGGTCTGAGTATTTCAGAAACTGCTGATCTACTGGGATTTTCAAGCACAACCATCTCTAGGGTTTACAGAGAATGGTCCGAAAAAGAAAAAACATCCAGTGAGCGGCAGTTCTGTGGGCGGAAATGCCTTGTTGATGCCAGAGGTCAGAGGAGAATGGGCAGACTGGTTCGAGCTGATAGAAAGGCAACAGTGACTCAAATTGCCACCCGTTACAACCAAGGTAGGCAGAAGAGCATCTCTGAACGCACAGTACGTCGAACTTTGAGGCAGATGGGCTACAGCAGCAGAAGACCACACCGGGTGCCACTCCTTTCAGCTAAGAACAGGAAACTGAGGCTACAATTTGCACAAGCTCATCGAAATTGGACAGTAGAAGATTGGAAAAAACGTTGCCTGGTCTGATGAGTCTCGATTTCTGCTGCGACATTCGGATGGTAGGGTCAGAATTTGGCGTCAACAACATGAAAGCATGGATCCATCCTGCCTTGTATCAACGGTTCAAGCTGGTGGTGGTGGTGTCATGGTGTGGGGAATATTTTCTTGGCACTCTTTGGGCCCCTTGGTACCAATTGAGCATCGTTGCAACGCCACAGCCTACCTGAGTATTGTTGCTGACCATGTCCATCCCTTTATGACCACAATGTACCCAACATCTGATGGCTACTTTCAGCAGGATAATGCGCCATGTCATAAAGCTGGAATCATCTCAGACTGGTTTCTTGAACATGACAATGAGTTCACTGTACTCAAATGGCCTCAACAGTCACCAGATCTCAATCCAATAGAGCATCTTTGGGATGTGGTGGAACGGGAGATTCGCATCATGGATGTGCAGCCGACAAATCTGCGGCAACTGTGTGTGATGCCATCATGTCAATATGGACCAAAATCTCTGAGGAATGCTTCCAGCACCTTGTTGAATCTATGCCACGAAGAATTGAGGCAGTTCTGAAGGCAAAAGGGGGTCCAACCCGTTACTAGCATGGTGTACCTAATAAAGTGGCCGGTGAGTGTATAATAAACAATTACAGATATACAGGGAGCCCCTGAGGAGCCGGTGCAGAGCATGAGAGTGGTAATAACCCTGATGAGGTGTTGTTTCATGGAGTACTCCCTCAGGCCATTGCTCCCTAGGGATTTGTGTAGTGGAAAGTTTGAAGAATCAGACCAGAAGTAAACATATAACAGTCTCTCTTTACTTTTTGCAAAATATAACTTGTGGCACATCCTGCAGTATTAAGTGCCATTTCTAGAACCAGATTAGGAGGTATGGTGGCTGGTAGGATAGTAATCTAATGGCACTTGCAGACAGTTATAGGTGTCCACTGCAATACAGGCTTGATGTTTGTCTGGCCTGTTGTTAGCTATGGGATGGTGTCTGAGCCATAGTCCCTCACCTTGCAGCAGCTGGTAAGGCTGAAATGTTGTGGATCACTCTGCTGTCTTGACACACTAATGCTTTCTGGAAGCAGTATTATGTATTCTAAGTGTCTTTTTGGAGTGATGGTCTCACAGGAGAACTGGATCTGGTTCCTAGGAGTAGGAGCTCTGACATGTGCTTCCTCTCCCTTCTCTCTCTGGGCTGGAACTGCCCCTCCTGCTAGGAAAGAGGATCAACCCACTCCAACCAAGAAGGGAAGAAGAGGGTGGTTAGCCCTTTTCCTGCTAACCATTCCTCCTCTTGCTAGAATAAACGACAAAAGCAATAAAATACATAACATTACAATAAACAACTATTTACAATTGCAAATACCCCCAGGTCTGGGGTACTGCACATACCCTATCTGGGGTATTGCATATACTCACTGGTGCACTTATATACACATACAACACTAACCTTCTATGACCATGGTCTGTCATGCAGGTAGTCTACTATGTTACACATCACCCCTCCCCCATGTCAGGACAGCAGTGGAAAAGGTCAGGAGCAGAGATAAAAGCAGCCTATCTGTGCTCCTGAGCAGAAATCATGTAAAGGACGGAAGAAATGGTACAGACAGGACTCTACTAACACCTGACCTGCTGCTTCTGCTCCTGTGAGTGCTGTCCTGTGAGTCTTCTCCCTTCTCTTCACTCTGGCCCCACAGCTCTAAGAAGAGGCTTATTGTTGGGGAAAGCCATGTATACACATACACTGTAAGTAATGCTGTGCATCCTCCACTCTTTTGTGTCAGGCTGGACCCCATGAGATAGAGAGATAGATAGATAGATAGATAGATAGATAGATAGATAGATAGATAGATAGATAGATAGATATTAGGTAGATAGATAGGTATTAGGTAGATAGATAGAATCCTGCTTCATGAATATACTGTAATGCAAAAATTCCAATAAAGTCTTGACAAACAGTAGGTATAAGGTGGAGATAAACTTGCACATTAATGCACATTTATGTTCTAACTAGACTTTGTGGAAAGCTGCGTGACAACCCATATGTGCTCATAAAAGCAAGCCCGAAGAAAAATTAGAGCCATTCTGTATCTGTATCTTTGTAAAATCTAGGTGAAATCCCATGCAGACACCTTTAAAACTCCCACACAGGTTGACACCAAGCTTTTCCAGACCCTAGAACAGCAAATCTTTTCATATAAAATATCTATATGAATAAAGCTTTAGATCGTTCTTCTTGTTTGTAGTTTTGGATTAACCTTAGACTGCTGTCACTCACGTTATCTACAGCACGTCATCTACGGCCCCATGAGCAGAGGCAGAACGCAACTCAAGACAAATGCATATTGATATTCCAAACTTCTTGTATCATTCACATGATGTAAAGAGCTCGGAGGTTACCCCAAGACACTTGTGCCTGCATCATATTTATGTAACCTCTTCTTAGTCACGCATATCATTGACGTCTACAAGGATCATGGGGGATTGACTCATTAGGAGGAATATAACATTCCTATTCTGCTGTAAAGTTACAGAATGAAGAAGTTAAAGCATAACTCCATACAAACTAAAAATTCAGGGGCGACTGTGGTTATCGCAACTTCTCTCCATATCACCGTAACAGGGGTCCATGTGGGTAAGATATGAGGAGCTGATTGCTTTAGTCCTCACGCTGTAGAGCTGAGATAGCTTTCAATGTGCTGCATGTTTTTATGGAGAAAAAAAGGTAGTCACAGGGGCAGCACAGGGGTAGTGGACCCTACAATCAGCTACTCATACTGTATCTCAGCTTCTTGTACAGCTGCAACTATATTATTAGAGGGAGAGGACTACTGGGGCTTTCCACGAGGACAGCTAATATTTTAATTCCACAAAGTGTTGTTGTTGGTTTTCACTGCAGATTTCATCCTTTAAAATCCACAGGGTGAAATCCACAGCAAAATCAGGAACAAAACTGTATGTAAATCACACAGATTTTGCCATGAAGTTGGCATGAATTTTACATTGGATTTGCAGAATTTCTAAATTACAAATTATGTCCTGTGTGAAAGTGCCCTAAAAAGGATTAAATCTGTTAGGAGGGATTGTATTTATTCCTGGGTCTGTATTTATTTAGGGTGTCTGTTCTGATGTCTCAGAATATATTTTTGTTGCAAAGACATTTCGGCAGTAAATTTTGAAGCAAGCAGGAGTAGCTGTCATGGCAGTCTGGGACAGACGGAGAAGAAAAGAAAAAAGAAAAATTTCACTTGTGAGTCACTAAATTTTTAGAGGAGCTGTCAATAAAAAGTATACAAAAGGTATCAGTGTAGCCCAAGCCTAATATACAACTGGATGTCACTATTCCTCTTGTCAGCAGAATGTGTTACTAACACAGTCTTATACTATCAGTGATGAATAGACTCAGGGGAATGGTAACCAGGTGTTGAAGCTAGCACAGAAAAGTGGTGTTGACTATAGTCACAGCAGGGCAGCAATAGGGAAGGGGGCAAGTTTTGGGAACATCAACGCCCAAAGGTCTACTTTATCTGCCAATGGTCAGATGTTTTTCACAAAATGTGGATGAGATTTCCAAAGTATGTGTGTGCTCTCTGCTTAGCCCCTTTCCACATGTGCGCAAAGGCTCTCATGTACTGAAGCCCCTTAACTCTGATGGCAAGGATACTTGGTCACCCGGGGGAAGGGAGGCGGGCTTTCCCAGTTTAAAAAAATAAAAGTTGTTCTTTGTTTAATGAAAAGTTAGACAAATTTTGCAATAATACTTTCAGTTCATTTCTTCACAGTCTTATTAAATAGGATCCTTGTTCCCAGGAGATACAAACTTATAAAGGTCAAGTGATGGACACACAGGTGTGCGACTCATTACAAGAAACATCTCTGATAACTGTACTGTAATGTGGAATGCACCCATGTGTCCATCATGTCACTGGAACAGATTTTAACCCAGAGACAGCAACTAATGAATGACAGCAAGCAGAGATCTTGAAAACTGTGAAGAATTGATACACAATGTGTATTGGAAAACGGTATAACAATGAATAGTTTGTATTTACTGAAAGTGGAGTATCTCTTAAATTTTAGCCCTCCAGTCCTCCTGTGGTGGTGGTGGGGGGGGTTGAGGGTTAACCAAGTTTATTTTTCCCCGTTTTGTGTTTCTATGAAGTTTTACCTTCTACTGTATATAAAATTTAGAATTTGGCTTTGGTTTTGTTTTCTTCTCTCTGTAAGGAGGCCATGGTTCATGAAGCAAATGTGCAAGATACAAGAGAAGCAAAGACACCAACACTTCTAAGAAAATAGGTAATAAGAAGTGCAGCAGAACGAGAGATATGACAAGCTGCAGGTTAATAACATGATCCTCTACTGAAAGAGCAGACAGCCCAGGAGCAGCAAAATGCAGTACAAAATATCATTCTGTCCTCCCATAATGTCTTGCACAATTGCACTCCCTTATGTCAGCAGGATCTATATGCACGACTGATCCTAAGAACTTCCTGGTTCATGAGAAGGCTAGAACTGCAGTGAAAACTGACACAGGCAGCTACCGTAAATAGGATACAGAGCGAGGATCTCTGTGTAAACCTGGATGACAACCATTGTGAGCACTGGATAACCAATATGGTCACCATCACAGGTCTAATACCTAGGCTTTCCAGGGTCCATAATAACAATCATGCAAGTCATGCAGAAAAATATATGTCATTTGTAACACTGATGAATTTTGTATGGCGTTTACAGCACTTAAGACTCCAAAAAATTTCCTCCACATTCCTCTGCATTTATCTTGTTATATGCAGCTTTGAATTTATAAAATGCAATTTTAATGGGAAAAAAACTGAGAAAATTTCAATAAATCACATGACACGTAAAACAGTAAATTAAGAATAATGGACGTAATAGGACCTGAAACGCGCTACTGCTCTGTCTAAAGCACTTAGGTTAACCTGTGATGGATGGCAGGAGATCCAGGAACATATGTAATGTCTGTCATAAACACTGAACATATCTATAAATGAAGTACTGTACATAGGACGCCTGCGAGCAATAAATCATTTATTATAAAGATCTGCATTCGGCACCAGGGTTTATTATGATGACAGGAATGTAATACTGAAAAATGTAATGTATAAGTAACAGAGAGATCATATACTAGATTATAGGATTACAATATAACTATTGGGTAGCTGGTAGGGGCCTTCGTACTGCAGGAGCAGGGGATTTATAACTGCATAATCAGTCTGATTTGCTAATCAGGACCTTAGGAAAGCTGGTTGAACACCACTACATCACTATGGTTTTTTACAGTGCATCTAAAAAGTATGCTCGACACAGTGGTGCCTATTTGGTAGGGGGGTATGTTTGTAATGTGTTATGTAGTTTCATGTTTATACCGTTTATTCCAGCAGAAGGGGTCATGGTTGGCAGGAACAAGGCTAACCCCCTTGAGCTAGTCCTGCTTCCTGCCAGGAGGGGGAGTTCCAGTCTATCTAGAGAGAGGAGAATTTCTGTTTTGATATTGGGAGAGTGAGGAAGCACATGTCAGAGCTCCTACTAACAAGAACCGTACCTTATGCCCCTGTGGTACCAACACTCCAGAGGCACAATCAGAAACCAGATTGTATTCTCCTGTGAGATGAACACTCCAGAGAGATCAGCAAAGTGATCAGTGAAATACAGCCTGTACTGCAGTGGACAACCTGTTTCCATCCAACCAGCCACCATACCTCCTCATCTGATGCCACAGAAACTTTGTGCCACAAGTTATATTTTGCAGAGACTGTTATACAATTACTTCTAGCCACCATGATTTGGGGCGATGAGCCCAAAGTGCGGGAATTGGTCCAAGATATCTGGACAGCCGGAGAGATGCCACTGCTCCCACTGCTATCAACCTGCCCTTCCACCGCTGGTGCGACAGCTGCAGCTGGAGTTCCTGCCCCACCATCCAGATCCAGACAAGCGTCTACAGAGGTATGGCTGCCAACTCCACACAGCAGCTAACACAGTGACAGTGATCCCTTATGTTACTGTCAACAGCAGGGCCACTATCAAGTATGTGCTGCCCTGCAAGCTGCCATCTGAGTAACAGTCCTCATACAGGGCAACCTACAGTACGATGCCTCCACATGAGGCTTCCTACCACCACCGTTGGAGCCAGAACTTCTCTATCAGCCAGCTCTAGCAAGACCATCCGGGTAAGGGGGACCTCTTCATTTGCACCAGACCTCCTGCAGTACCTCTGGCCACAAGAAGTCATCAACCCTCCACAGCAGCAAGAGCTGTTGCCACAGGATCAGCACCAGGAGGCCTTCTGATTTATCTTGGAGATGAGGAGGCTAGAGAGAACTTCCCCTTTGTAATAAGAAGAAAAATGTAGTTATCTATGGGGACACTGATCGGTGAGACAAATTGGTGCTTGTTATGTTTGTTATTTGCTGTTGGCCACCCTATATTTGCATGCTGTACAGTAGCTCCAGGACTCCAACTTCCAAGTTGTACCTGTTGCGCTTACCTAACCCTTTATCAGATTATTACTGTCATCTTGCCTGAGGGTTGTACTGTTTAAGTAACATACCCAAGGAAAGACTCTGATGCACTAGAACTCCTTGCACCCCTCAACTGTATTTACCGGACTGTGTTTAAAGCAACAGTTTAAAGCAACATTCCAAGTGTGTACCCTCCACAAAGACTTGAGCAGCGGCATGCTTGGTATCTGTGCCACTGGGACTCTTTCATCTTTAGAGCCGCAGGTCCAGAACTTATTTGCCTTTGCACTTAAACAGACTTTTATCACAGTGACACAACACTTCATCAGGGCCACTACCACTCTCATCCTCTACATTGGTTCCTCAGTGGTTTGCTGCATATTTTGGCTTCATGAACAGGATTGGCTGAGGTCAGTTGACTCTCCCCTTCCCCTACTTCAGCTCTCTTTAGAACCTATGACCACTTCATTTTCTATGTAAAGTTTTAAATAATATTTTTCTCGAATGAAGATTATTTATTTATTGATTAAATTTAAGTATTTGTTGTAGTTTTTCTATGGGAATTTTGGTGTGATATGTTATAAGGCCCCTCCGCAATGTTAAGCCCCAAAGTCTCCAAATAATAGGGCCCTACAGTACCCAAATAACACTGTATATAATGTACCAGCCAAAGTGCCATATAATAACCTGACATTTATTGATATTATTTATTTACAAGGCCCACATAATAATACCTGCTGCAGTGCGCATATGATAGTGCCTGTCACAGTCCCCATCTGATATTTAATGCCACAGAGCTCCCAATATTAGTCCTTTATACTGTACAACACACCTCCGCTGCAATGTCCATGCAAATAATTTCTCTAAAATATTGGTAGCCATCATACTCTATCTACTTTCCATATAAGGCCTCATGCACATGCAAACCGTGGATCAGCAAAATCCAGATGTGGTCAGTGCACATGTCCATTCCGCAGAAGATAGAACATATCCTATACTTGTCTGCAAAATGTGTACCGCGGCCCCACTGAAGTCAATGGGTCATGCACAAAATGCTGCATGCACATGGACCGCAAAATGCTTACGATCGTGTGCATGAGGTCTAGTAGTGCATGCTGAATTTCCTACAACATAATATAGCATACTGATTGCTGTGGCAATGCCTGCGCTGTGCCTATATATTGAAAACAACAGTGTCCCTGCTACAGCAACATCTCTTAGATTTCATAGACAGACACAGGCAGTAGTAGCATCCTCACTATATAATGACCAGCCACATTATACAGCCGTGTCAGGCTGGTTGCTAAGAAACTACCAGCATTTTTGGGGGGGAAATACACCACCTTTTTTCTGGCAGTTTTTTTCGTGTAGTTTTTGAGCCAAAGCCAGAAGTAGTTTCAAAAGAAATTGACAATATAAAGAAATGATCTACATGTGGCTTTAATTTAAAAAAAAAATTGCATCAAAATCTGCAATAATGTTGTTCCAAAAGAACTGTTATTGGGGCTCCTTAACTGTCACTGCTATGAGGGATCTGTTGCTGTCACTGTTATGGGAGTTTTATGGCTGTCACTATGATGGATGAGTCTGTAACTGCCACTGTTCTAGGGTAACTCTGGCTGTCACTACTACTAAGGCACTGTGATTGTCACTGTTATGTAGGGCTCTGTGGCCATCACTACTTCTGAGACCCGATGGTTGTCACTGTTATGGAGGCACTGTGGCTGTCTATGTTATGTGGGCACTGAGGCTGTCATTGTTATGGAGGCACTATGGCTCTCAAATTGTTATGATGGCAATGTAGCTGTCACTGTAATGGAGGCTCTGTGGCTTTCACTGTTATGAGAGGCTCTGTGACTATCACCATTATGGAGTCACTGTGGCTGTCACTGTTATGGAGGCACTGTGTCTGTTGTGGGGGCTCTTTGTCACTGTTATGTGAGGCTTTGTGGCTGTCATTCTTATGTGGACTCTTATAAATGAATATTCTTCCTCTTTTAACATTTAAGGGAATCTCCCCATTTTATCATGATGTCTTTTTAGGTCCAACATTCTGTGTTGATTCATTTTTAACATATCTTTGCAGCACATGGAGCTCTGTTTCCTAATACAAGTCTCCAAATCCCTGCATAGACATACAGCTTTTTTGTACAATATTCTGTCTGTCCGTAGCCACCACTAGAGGGAGCTTGCTGCATACTGTTTTATTTCTGAATTCAATGTATAATATTATGGACTAAGTAAACTCCTAGTCATCCCTCAGTGAAGGCTGTAGGCAGCAAGAATTACACATAAGTATTCAATTCAGCCAATTCTGAGCTCATCTGATACATGAATAAGAGGTGCAGGGTGACCATCACTAATGGCTGCCAGTACTTTTCGCCACTCAACTTTCTATATACCCCTAATGACATCATAAATAAACACAGGCAGATTCAGAATAAAAAAATAATGAGATATTTGTGAAAAGTGCCAAAAAGCAGAGCAACATGAAGAGTGCACAGTATAATATTGAGCCCCCCCCCCCATCACAGCTGTGTACTGGATACTGACAATTTCATCAATGGACAATCACACCTATCATTCTCAATACATATCCATGTATGCCCATTTATTATTGCACCCTGGTAGCACATGTTTCCACAAATTTAGTTCTGTACTCGGCAGTCCCATAGAAGTGAATGCAGCTGTGGTCACGCATGAGCACAATGCACCAGTTCAGCAGCACTTGCAGACCCTTGTTCTCATGATTGTTGAAGGTCTCAGAGTTTGGACACCCAGTGATTCACTCATCTATAAATCCCCTTTACTGACAAGTCAGCTTGTTTCTACCTGTGTAGAACCACCCAGGTCAGCTGCAAAGCTTTGGCCACACAAGAGCTCAGAACGGGACTTCTGAATTGTGAAATAGGGTGTATCTTCGGGAGGATCATTCTCTGGAGGGATTGACCACATTTTACTATCTGGCACATCATATGGAGGACACCAGGAGAATGTGCCCAGTCCACTGATGTTAACATCGAGTCTGAAGGAGGAGCAACAATGGTCATGGTCCTCATGGTTTTGATCCTTGGTTCCAATAAAGAAAATGCATCACTATATACTGTCTAATGCGTACAAATTACAAGATGCGCATGCATTAGCGTACAGATTAGAAGATGTGTACGCTACTACTCAAAAATTGCTCCCGAGTACGCTCGGCCAAGCATGCTCGCTCATCTCTAATCATCAACACTCATGAACAAGCACAAACTCACACCAGGAAAGCAAGGAATTTCGGAGATTGTAGTTTTGTGAGGGAAGATCAAGAGCCATGATACTCTCAGTGTGCTGCAGGCTCACAAAGGAGCTAGACAAATGGATTGCAAGGTAAAATGAAGCTCTGGTTATACGTATATAGGTATGGGTTCTGGTTTGGTCACAGCTTGCAGCCTTAATGCAGTTTTTCAAAAATTAAGTTACTTTACCGGAATAGCCCTTTAAGTGTAGAATACACAATACAACACATTAGTAAACCACAAAACAACATTGGGTATCTTAGAAGGTTCATGAATAAATGTGATTTTAATGGTGTTGTGTTTTATTATCTACAGGTGACATTGAAAACGGTATTCATGAATTGCTATTGTTTAATGTGTTGAAGAATGAAGACAGGGTTCTATTAGTTGTCAAAGTGATATAAATAATGTGACAGAGTGTCTGGAGAACTGGTGGATGGGGTGTATATTTGTCCAAGGTTCCTCACTTCACAGTTTTATTAAAAGCAACCAGGGTATGTGAGAATGACAGAGATGTGCAGTTGTCTCTGTATTAGGGTTTGTTGAAAACCCGCTTTTAGGGCCTGTGTTGCTGGAGTGGGGAGAGAAGGGTGGGCCCTCACTCTATCCAGACAGTTCAGGTCTTGGGCTGTCTGTATTAATTAGTCCTCAGGTGTATTGGTCTTATTTAAAGTCAGGAGCCCAGTCATACTTTGCTCTCAGCCTGGGAACAGGTCATCTGCTTAGATCCTGTGAGAGCATATCAAGTGGTACGGACTTTGCTATTTTGTTTGGTGCCCGGTATTAGGCCAGCACTGGGTTAGGCTTCGTTCACATCACCGTTCAGCACATAACTGAGGACGGATTCGGCACATAACTGAGACTATAATGGGGTCCGCTCAGAAGATGATTTGGGAGCGGAGACAAAAGTTGTGCATGCAGGACTTTTGTCTCCGCTTCAAAAATCTTGCTCTGAGCGGAAACCTAACGGACCCCATTATAGTCTATGGGGTTCCTTAGGCTCCGTTCGGTGCAGTTATGTGCCGAATCCATCCTTTCCGTTTTCCTGCTCCTAAACGGAGCAGGAGAATGAAAAGGCTGAATGGTTATGTGAAAGAAGCCTAAGTGAGGTTTCCTACTGTATAGTTAGAGCTGGACAACCAGAGGATTTTTGTTTGTTATATTTTATGTTCTGTACCTCAAAGTGACAATAAAACTGGCTGAGGTCAGTTAAACAAATTTCCTGCTGTTTGGACTGAATTTTCTATGGTGTGCCTGCTAAACTGTGCCTGTCTTCCCTAGGAGACGACAACTCCGCTATCTAATCCTTTACAATAAGTATTGGTTTACAGTATTATTACCCATTGAATTGAATATTATTACTAGGGATGAGCGAACTTCTATTTTCAAGTTTGGCATACAAGGTTCGGGTTATCTAAGAATTCCATTATGGATTCCACTATCATGGACCATAATGCAGGTAAGAAGATCAGAAGTAAAGAAGACCTCAGTGAGACAATTCTTGTTGGTCCAACACACAGTTGTTGTTTTTTTATTTAGAGATCTAATGGTTCCAAAGTAGTTTTCTGCCAAATGATTAGGCTATATATATAGAATGTTGGGTCTTGAAAATTAATAGTACTGATTGGTTCTGCCCCTTTAATTCTGTTCCCTTTTATTATTACCATTCTGTGTGATAATGTGTTTTGTAACGTAGTACCCATACCCCATTGTGCTGATAACAACACATTCTTGAGTGATCTCAGAGACATATGTAATGCACATTGGAGGAGGGGCTGATGGGAATAACTGTGGTCTGCACTAACAATTAATGGGGATTCCACCTGGAACTTCATCCTAGGTAGGATGTAAGTATTGATTTGACCTATCTCTTGTACACCCTGGGGTGTTGGTCATGTGTTACAACGTGGTAGACAGCATGGCCAACCGGATCCATACCCCATATTTAGGCTAGTAATGTTTATTTGCTTTTTATTATTCTGCATATGATTTGTTTGTGTTATCGTATATTTAATCACGCTTAGTAAATATATTTATTCACCTGCGTGAGTTTATTCATTATCAAATCTTTTGAATTCATGTTAAGTTACAGTGCCAGACCTGTTTTTTTTTTTCGTGTCAGATCCGGCACCATTGACTTACAATGTATTTCAAGCCATCTTGATCAGTATCCCCTGACACACACAAAAATGCTGCTTGCAGATGTTTTGTGTCCAGCATGGGAACTCAACAAAATGGAACAGAATGCATTCTAGTGTACTCCATTCCTGTTTGTTCAGTTTTTCCCAATTGACAATGAATGGGGGCAAAACGGAAGTATTTTCCTCTGACGGATCTCAAAACTGGCAAGGAAAATGCAGATTTGAAGGTAGCCTTATACAGGTGCATTTCAATAAATTAGAATATCATTAAAAGTTAATTTATTTTCGGTAATTCAATTCAAATAGTGAAACTTAATGTTGATCTTGATGATACTCCATAGATTCTCCATGGGGTTTAAGTCAGGCAAGTTTGCTGGGCAATCAAGCACAGTGATACAGTGGTATTGGTACTTTTAGCAGTAAAATTTCCTAGTAGATGGCTGCGCTGACTTTGGACTTGATATGACACAGTGGACCAAGACCAGCAGATGACATGGCTCCCCAAAACAATAACTGTGAAGATTTCACACTGGACCTCAAGCAGCTTGGACTGAGTGCCTCTCTACTTTTCCTCCAGACTGTGCGACCTTAATTTCCAAATGAAATACTCCTTGGTCCAAAGTCCTGTAAAACAGGGTTTGGACCACTGAGCAACAGTCCAGTCCTTCTTCTCCATAGCCCATGTAAGACGCTTCTGACGTTTTCTCTAGGTCATGAGTGGTTTGACACAAGGAATGTGACAGTTGTAGCCCATGTCCTGGATACATCTGTGTGTGGTGGCTCTTGAAGCACTGACTCCAGCCACAGTGCACTCCTTTTCGAATCTCCCCCAAATTCTTGAATTGACTTTTCTTGATAATCATTTCTAGTCTGTGGGTATCCATGTTGCTTATGTATCTTTTTCTACCACACTTTTTCCTTCCACTCAACTTTCCATTAATATGCTTGCATATTACACTCTGTGAATAGCAGCTTCTTCAGCAATGACCTTTTGTAGCTTACCCTCATTGGGAACGGTATCAATGACTGTCTTCTGGACAACTGTCAAGTCAGCAGTCTCCCCCATGATTGCCTAGCCTCCTGAACCAGATTAAAGCACTTAAGGCATTTAAAGGCTTAGGAAACCTTTGCAGGTGTATTGTATTGATCAGCTGATTAAAGTGTGACACCATGAGTCTACAATATTGAACTTTTTCACAATATTCAAATTTTCTGAGATAGTAAAGTTTGAGTACTTTTCATTAGCCATAATAATCAACATTAAAAGAAATAAATGCTTGAAGATCACTCTGTGTGTAATGAACCTATATATCAGTTTCACTTTTGAATTGAATTACTGAATTTAACTTTTCTATGATATTCTAATTTATTGAGATGCACCTGTACACCCACCAAGCCAGCTAAAAGCTTTGGAAAGGAGAAAGTGGTCATAATAATGTGACTCTACTGTGTATGTAATAATTGGTGCACACTTTGGCAATTTTTTTCTGGTGCCACAGTGCCCCCATAACAGTGCCACTGCAACAGTGGGAAGGGGTCTGGTGGCACTGCAGGTACTCACCTCACCTCCCAAATAGTTTAGTATGAAGGAACTTCAGGGGTTGGGGGAGACTGCATATTCTATACATCAGGTAGGGGATGTATACATACACAATTTCTTTATAGATATACGTTATATAGACCTACATCAGGATTAAGGGTATAATGTATGGAAGCCCATACTGTACATTGATAGTATATAGACCTACATCACTCTGATGATCAGGGATATATATGTGTACAGTATGGAATTCCAGGTTCCTGTGCAGACAAATATCAAGATGATTATATGTATATATTATATACACATTGTATACAGCTGGGGTGTATAAATATATCTCAAGTAAGTTCCAACAACTTCCTATCTAAATGCACCTTTTAGAAACAACAGGGGATGTGTATACAATAGATAAACATCAGGATGAGGTTCCATTATTACAGAACTTCCTATGCTATGGATGATGGAGGTTACGTTTCTTCATGCACTCACAGCTCCCTCCCCGGTTACATGAGGCGGGAGGTGGACCCCTGTAGAGCCCCCTCTCCTTGCCGCCGGGTCCCCCCGGTCTCCAGGTGTGTCCCTCCCGGTGCTGCCCCCTTGCTGTCGTTCCCTGTACATTATAAGGCGGCGCTTACTACCGGCTCCAGTCTCGCCGTCCGCTGTCAGTGAGTCCAGCTCCGTCCTGCCCGGCGTATGGTGCCCGCTGCTGCCGGAGCATCTCCCCCGGTGCCGGGTGCTGTGCTTGGCCATGACCTAGATGACCGTGGACGGGATGAGTTTCCACAAGGAGGACGGCGTGAGTCTGTGCCAGAAGGCGCTGCAGATCGTGTCCGAGCTCTGCCTGGGGGGACAGGTGGAGTGGGACAAGTGCACGGGCATCTTCCCCAGGAGCAACCAGGGAGCGGGCAGTACAGGTCAGTGCCACCGGCTGCAACAGGTCCCGCTGCGTCTCCTTGTCAGCCTGGACTTTCTTCGGCTCTTTCCTAGCCCTTGTGCTCTATGAGTTAGCACCAGCACCCGAAATTACCCTCTCCAGACCCCCTTTAATCTGTTTGGGACCCCGGTACATGGAGCCCCTGCGCTCTTCTGTCTAGTGTGCTATCTCCCAGGACATTTTCCTTAACACCCTGTCCCTTCCTGTGTCACACTGTGTCCCAACCTTCATTCCCTTCTCCCATGAATTGTCATGGGCTCCATCTCCCCTCAGAATCCTCTGGTACCCAAATTTATGTCTGTATTTGTCCCTCACCCCACTGCCTGTACTTCAATATACCCAACACCTGCCCCTGCTATCTCTCATGTACTAATATATTTTAGCACACCCTTTTCAGCCTTCATCCCCATATTATATTCATTTACTGAGCTATATCTTACAGCTTTCGTCTGTTATCTATCACCCTCTTATGCCCCAAACTGTAATTTATGTAACCCCCAAACCTTGCTAACTACCTCCTATATCTTCCTGCATCCCAATACCATTCCTTCTCCTTTCCTCCTCTCACTTTTTCACTCTGCACCCCAATATACCCAACACCTATCCCTGCTATCTTCCTCCCAATATACTGATATATCCTAAAATATGTAACATGAAGCCTTGCTATCCCACCTCTATATACTCATTCCTCAAAGGTCCATCCTCACCAGTACTTCTGGAGATTAATTGTCCTGATTGCAACAAATTCTACTCTTCATACACAGTCCCCAGAGCCTCAGAAACTTCATCCCTCCCATAACCCTTTTACACCCCAAAACCTGTAATCCTCTACAGAGTTCTCCCTCATGTCATCATAAATCCTTGGTCCTCTGTATGCTGCCTAAGGCATGCATAGTCTCCTCACCAGTCACATCTTGTTTCCCTTCCTTCCTATAAAGTTCAAGGATTAGCCAGACCTTATAGACCCCAGTTAAGCCCCACTACCTGCATCTCCCAGCATTCCAGTATATGTATCTGCTGCATACTACCCACCATACAGGTCCCCCATCACCTGTGTTGTTTTGTACCGTCCACCTGCTATCTATAGTCTCCCACTCAGAAGCCATCAAGTCCTGTTGTGTATAACTACTTGATCTCCAAAACTTCATATAACCTCCTTCAAGAGCTCTTTTTAGATCACCTCAATGTTTATATCACTTTATCCACCCCCCACCCCCATGCATCCCCAGTACCCCCAATATCCACTCCTAAAAGATGCATCTGTATTCTTTCTCCAGTAGTTCTTGGGATCTTTTGTCTTTTAGTTCTGTGCTCTTGTATGTTCAGTACTAGGATCTGAAACCTCCACTTTCATCATTCTGTCTCCTAAATTCTCCAGCCTCCCAACCACTGCCCCTCATCCATCTCCCCATCTTGTTATCCTTCCAGACTCCCCTCAACTGCACCCAGTATATCCACATCCAGCCCTGCCCCACTTATCTGCCCATCCATCACTCCATCTCCCCATCCTTCCCATCATAACTCCCCAGTATCTCCCCATCCATTACCCCATCTCCTCATCCTTCCAGCCTCTTTAACATTGCTCCCCAGTATTTCCCCATCCATCAAACTCATCTCCTCATCCATCCAGACTTCTCACTACTACTGTCCATTATCTCCCCATCCATCATCACATCCTTCCCACCACCTTCACTGTACCTCCTATCCATCTCTCCATCCTTCCAGCCTTCCCACCATAACTCCCCAGTATCTCCCTATCTATGACCCCCATCCTTCCAGCCTCCTCAACATTGCTTCACAGTATTTTCCCATCCATCTTCACATCCTTCCCACCACAGCTCTAAAGTAGCTCCTATCCATCTCCCCAACCTTCCAGCCTCCCTTCCAGCACTCCACCGTACCTTCCATCCATCAACCCATCTCCCCATCCTTCCAGTCACCCCACCACTGCTCCACAGTACCTCCTTTCCATCTCCCCATCTTTCAAGCCTCTGCTCGACTCCTCCACAGTACCTCCCATCCATCACCCCATCTCACCATCCTTCCAGCCACCCCACCACCGCTCCACACTCCATAGTACCTCCCATCCATCCCCCCTTCCTTTTAGCCTCCTCTCCACTGTTCCACAGTATTTCCCATCTATCACCCCATCTTCCCATTGTTCCAGCCTCCCCTCCACTGCTTTACTTATAACCTCCCATCCATCTAACCATCCTTGCAGCCTCACCACCGTCGTACCTACAGTACCTTACCACCCATCTCTGCCATCTTTCCCAGCATACCCTCCACTGCCTCCACAGCATCTCCAATCCATCACCCCATCTCTCCATCCTTCCAGCCTCTCCTCCATTGCTCCACTGTACCTTCCCATCCATCACCCCAAGTCCCTTTCCTTCCAGCCTTCCCACCAATGCTCCACAGTATGTACCACCAATCTCTGGATCTTCCCAGCTTCCACTCCACTGCCTCCACAGTACAGTACCCTCCCCATCCATCAGCCCATCTCCCCATCCTTCCAGCCTCACCACCATTTATCCACAGTACCTACTGTACCACCCATCTTTGCATCTTTTCAGCCTCCCCTCCACTGCTCCTCAGTACCTCCCATCCATCACCCCATCTCTCCATCCTTCCAGCCTCCCCACCACTGTTCCACAGTACAGTACCTCCCATCCTTCTCCCCATCCTTCCAGCCTCCCCACCACTGCTCCACTGTACCTCCCATCCATCAACCCATCTCCCCATCCTTCCAGCCTTCGCACCACTGCTCCACAGTACCTCCTAGTCACAGTAAAGTATTAGATACATCTGCTGCTTGTTTGAGTGTTGGTAGTGGGAAACGTCAACTTTCTTTCTACATCTTTAGAAACTTTGAAGAGTGTTAATTTATGGCAGATGCCGGGGTCATGGATGTATGCCTAGTTAGTGCATATCTAGGTGCTACTGTATATGCCAGACCTGCAGCCCACCTTTTAGGGTCTCCTCTTGGGCATTCATATGTAATAGAAAAACTTATGACCCTTGATAAAGCTTAGTAGTCGGAACTGACATTTGTGCCCTCTTGGTATTCCTTAGTGGACACCAGCTAGACTCCAGTCGGAACCTCATTTCAATAAAGTATATTTTATTGTGCAGTTGTCTTTACTCATTTTTATTAAGGCACCTTCTAGCTGGTGGCTATGGCTAATTATTAGAGGGCAGGTAACCCTATTTTTGCCAGCTTATGATGGTAGAGCAGCGTTATAAGAGGAGCAGCTGATATCCGTCACACACATATGAATGGAAATGTCTCTGGTTCTCAGTACTGGAGATATGTGACTTAAAGCTTTCTGTCACTAACTCTACAGTTTGCCTCTCCCTAGTCTGAAATTGCTGGTAACAGGGAACAGTAGATAGTAATAACCTGTACGGCAAATGGAGACAAGATAGTATAGATCTCATTGACTATGTCTGTGTAACAAGCCTACAGAACATGCTGGGAGTGATAGTTCTGCAACATCCTGTAGCACATCTACTGTATAGAGCAGTCTCCATCCTGTTGCTTTCCAGTGCACAGACTGACATGGCATGCTAGGAGTTGTAGTTTTCTCGCTGCATAGAAGAATAGCTTGTATAGAGGTATGAATCAGGGGTGCACCTAGCCTTTCTGCTGCCTGGGGTGAAAACTGAAACGCTCACCCTTCCCCCCAATGCCAATTTCCTAACCTAACCCCTTTGCCACAAAGAAAGCAAAGAAATTTCCCATGGCCCTTCCGCTGCCCCCCTCTTGCCCCTATCTGGTGCTGGCTGAGGTGATTGCCTCACCTGGCCTCATTGGTGATGCACCGCTGAACATAGGTTCTTCACAGTTATATCTACAAGGAGAATATATGGCGGCGTTAGTTTTTGTGAATGAGCCAGAGAGTGAATGTAATGAGCTGCAATGTATCATCGATGTATCTCCCCCTAATGTTCTAAGTGCAGATATGTCTGGTGTCATAGAACATTTATGAATGTAGCAAAGTTAGGCATGAATGGAGCAGGGGCAGGGCTGTGAGCACAGAGAATTGTGGGAGTTTTTAGAATCTGCTTTCAGAATTCCTTACACTAATGAGGACGATGATCAAGACTGAAAGAGCCATATGTGGGTTTTATTCAATGGCTCGAATAGCTGCAAAAGTAGTTGGCATGTCCCCATCCCTCTTTTTCACTTCTGGCAGCAGCAGGTTGTCAAGGCATATAGGGAGTCAACTGCTTGTATTAAAGGGGCATTATATAATTAATTGAAGAAATTGTAATAGAGGACTGTGACCTAGCGGTGGCCGTTTATGGGTGCCATCAGACAACTTGCAGCGATCAGTCTAATGGGGGGTTAAAGCTGAGCATGCCAGTGCCTTAAAGGGGTTTTCCCAGTGTTTATTATTGATGACCTGTCCTCAAGACAGATCATCAATATCTGATCAGTGGAGGTCTGACTCCCGGGACCCCATCAATCTGCTGTTTGAAGAGACCGCAGTGCTCTGTGCCTCTTCCTAGGCCAGTGACGTCAAGTTCATCGGTCACATGGCCTAAGCACAGCTTAGTCCCATTCAAGTGAATGCTGCTGAGCTGCAATACCAAGCACAACCACTAACCAATGGATGGCACTGTGCTTGGTAAGCTTCAAACAGCTGATTGGCGGGGGTGTCGGGTGTCGGACCCCCAACGATTAGGTATTGATGATCTATCCTGAGGACAGGTCATTATTATTAAACATCCAGTAAACCCCCTTAAAGTCTCCCCTTTAAATGGGTTAATCAACGAGTAGTATAGATTTAAGAGTCAGATTCGGGCAATTTATGTGCCATTTTATAGTACCTCCATAACATGGCATATACTACAATGTGTCCTCATGCTGCCCATGGAGGTACAGAATGTATAGAATGTCTATAACTGCGTTTACGGCCACCATAGTAAATATTACTCTGCTTTTCACATTATGCAGTCATATTCTCCTGTACTGCAGCGTTTCTAGGTTGATTTTACCATTCCGGGATCTGGGAAAGCTGGGCCAACTGAGTTACAAATTGAGGACTCTGCCACTTATTAGATATATAGAGGCAATTCATTGTGATCGGTGGCCTGGAATAATCCTCACTCTGTACAGATATTCATCACATGATGAAGTGACAGGATGGCTTTGTGCCGGTGACACCGACGCTCGTAGATCAATGGCTGTTTGATATATTGAATGACTTTTCTCTGTTATTAGGACCCAACATACAGGATTTATGTGTGAATTATATTCTTGGCTGCTATAGAAACAGAAGCTGTTTTCGAGGCGATGCTCAATTCCCAGAAACTGATGTTCTGTCATCACAGGGAAGAGTTACATACCCTTAAAGGGGAACTCTGCCTCTGGGCGTAAATAAAATTGACTGGCTCACAGAAGATTGTCTACATTGCATACAGTAATAAACCCAGAGCCATGAGAAGTATTAAGGCAAGATGGATATTTTAGCCTCTGGATGGCAGTAAGAACGTTTCTATTCACTGACAGCAAACACTGATATTGATAGGGGCAAGACATTGAAACTAAAAGAATATTAGATAATTCCAGGACTTTTTATGCTTTAAGCTTAATTACATGAAACTTGAAAAACCCTTTGAGGGTGGGTTCACAAATAGGTGATTTCTGGCGGTTTTCGTCTTTTTTGCATTTTTAGTATTGTTTTTTGGTGTTTGGACATGTCCTATATTTGGAGGCATTTTGTGTATCGCGGACCCGTTGAAGTCAATGGGTTCACGCCGCGATGTGGCGTGTACATGTGACTGTGTTTTTAGGATCCGCAGCCACCCAGCATTTCCAGATACAGATAAAATTCTATTTACAAGCTTCTTGGCTGGAGCTGTTACTGGGAAAGCTGGGTGACAGTATGGCTGCCTTTATCGCTTGGCATTGCCATCCATCTGTCCTAGCTTACTTATCACCAAATGGTGTAGAAGGGGAGGTGGGCTGCTGCATAATTAGGCACATTTACTGTTCAGGAGTCACGGAAAGTTGGGTATCAAACCTTGCAATAGCCTTATTGGTTGCCACTCAGCTTTCCCACAAGCAGACGCAGCTGAACAGAGTTTTAAAGGAATTATACGTAGGACTCATACACACGACCATATGTATTTTGTGGACTACAAAATACGTATGGTCGTGTGCATGAGGCCTTAAGGGGATATTCCTTAATGCACAGTAGTGCTTTGGTGACCGGTATGTGCACAGCATTAAAGGGGCTGTTATTCCATGTTTATACCACTCCATGGATCCAGGTTGTCATGGCAGCAAGAGTAATAATGAGACCTTGCTAGGAATGTGATATTCAGCTACCATGCTGGTGTCATTTAGGGTTAACGTATAGATACTATGGGAATTTCTGCCCCTATGAGTCCAGCGCATAAGCTTATCCTGAGGAGCTGCCATAGCAACGATTATATGAGAGCCGGTACCTATAGAGAAATGGAAAATAGAAATGTACATGGGATTGCAGCTCTGTTTTTTTATCTTCAGCTGGACAACATACTAAAAGTCAACTCCCATATGTCATGTGAGGTCAAAGATCTTACTGAAACGGAAAAGGTGGAAATAAAAATAAAGTAGTAAATTGGGTTTATGTGACATGAAACACCTTATACTATACATGTCTTAAGGCAGTGGGTGTGGAACCACTGTGCCAACCAACCAGTTTGGGTTTGGGCGTTATCCTGGCAGTCCCCTGGTTTTCAGCTTTTAAGCCTTATACAGGGATCTAGTCTTTGCCGCATGGGAGCCACAGGCCGCTACCTCTTTAAATAGTCCCGGAGTAGTTGGCTGCTGACCCAGGGAGTCAGAGACACCAGTGCAAAGTACCGAGGGATCAGGCAATACTCATAGTCAGGAAACAGGCTGAGGTCAGGGCTGGCAGAGGTCATGCAAATCTGTGAAAATAATCTGAGGTCAGGGCAGGCAGCAGAGGGTCAGTATGGTACACAGGCAGATAGGAATAGCATACCTTCACTTGGAAACTAACAAGATGGAACAACTGAAAGCTCAGACACCCTCCCATGGAAGATGCAATAAAGGGGCTTTCTGGTAAAAAAGTTCATGCAGCATGGCCCCTGAAACAGAAGATTCATACTTACCTGCTCCATGCCACTTTGGTGGTCCATGTATCCCCTGCTTTCTTCATCCTCTGGTCCCAGCGCTGTTTACATCTGGCTGGCTATTGAGCATGGTCACATGCACCACACCAGCCAATAACTGGCTTCAGAGGTGATGTGGCCACAAGAAGCACGTCACAGCTGAAGCCAGTCATTGGCTGTAGAAGTGCATGTGACCATGTCCCAGTCAGCCAGATGTGAATTGTGCTGGAACCGTAAGATGGAGAATGAGGAGGACAGGTGAGCAGGTAAGTATGAGTCTTCCCTTTCAGGGCCATGCTGCAGTAAAAAAATCATTTTTTTCTGGAAAACCTCTTTAAGTACCCTTAGACAGCCAGGCATAAGCTGGGGAAGAATTAGGAAATGCATGCGCGCCATTCGGATGGGGAGATTGGATTGGCCAACGAAGTGAAGGCTGCGGTGTGCAGAAGGAGAACGAGGCTCCAGTGGCTAGGCCCTCTGCGGGTGAGGACAAAGAAGGGAACAGTGAGTAAGGTAGCACCCATGCCTGCCCAGGAAAGCAGCGACCACAGTCTACCATACTAACATGATTATGTGATGACTGATGCTTTCCCCACCCCTGCTTAAGGAAGCTTCATATCACCACTCTGGATGACAGTATTTTGTTTTCTGGGAGCTTTCCGATTAGTTAAATCAATACTTTATGAATGAATATTAAATAGCTTCCAGTCTTCTTTAGTCCAGATATTTCACGCCAGATATTACTCTGTGTCAGCAACTGCAGAGCTGTAATTTGATACATGAACATTTTCCTAAATCCTCTACAAGGTAATAAAATGTCTAATTAGATCATCTGATAATAGCAGGAAAAGGTCAGAGAAATAATCCAGACAGAAGACTGCAAATAATTGGGAGTAAGATGTGTAAAGGCTTCAATTAGAAGATGTGAAATATATAGAGTAATTTTAGAGTAATTAAAAAACTGAAAATTCTTCCCATTCCCATCCATAGGGGCAGTATTATAGTAGTTATATTCTTGTACATAGGGGGCAGTATTATAGTAGTGTTCTTGTACATAGGAGGCAGTATTATAGTAGTTATATTCTTGTTCAAATAGTTTTTATTGGTTTTCAAAACATAAGTGAGTAAACAGAGACATGTCAGTCATATACACATCTCTTATACAAGTAGTGTACACAAAAGTAGGAACATTGTATATAAAGCTAGTCATGTGTACAATGCCAATAATAAGGCACAGTTGAATCATACAATCAACATTACTGGTGACAATAACACAGACAATATAACAATCGCCAGGTCTAGAAATGGTATTATAGGTATTAGTCAGTAGGTAAATAGCCTATACATATTGACATCCAGGTATCATAACGAAAACATATTAGGTCGAGGTATAATATGTACTGTTAACCCATAGACGCCATATAGAATGGAACATTTTAGCCGACATTATAGCTGGTGTGAGTGCTTTCTCATATCTGTAGGTAGTGTTGATGGTTGAAATAGTTTCCTGTATTAGAGGTGCCACAGATGTTTTCCAATGTCTGGTAATTACCAGTTTTGCTATAACCAGAATTTTACAACATAAAAGTCTACCAGGTTTTGGGATTGTATCTAGATCTACAAATAGTAAGGCTGTATGTGCCGCTACTGGTATGGGATGAGAGGTAACTGTGGACAACATTCGGAATACCTCCTGCCAATAATGCTTAATCTTCGGACAAGACCAAAGAGTGTGTAGCAAAGTGCCTATCTGGCCGCAATTGCGCCAGCATAGCGGAGAGGTAGTAACATAAATCTTGTGCAGTCTATCCGGAGTCATGTACCATATAAGGTAAGTTTTCATTGCAGCTTCATAGTGTGAGCTGCACTTGCAGGCTAAATTGAGTGTGCGTAGCGCCGAAAGCCATTTGTTAGGCGCAAAAGAGAGGCCCAGATCTTTTTCCCATGAATAATACGGTTTAGACTTATCAAAAAGTGAGTGTGAAGTAATAAGCCCATAGACATTCCACAAAATTTTTGATCTACCACCAAGATAGCGTAGGAGGTCAGGGTTGCCGGGGTTGATTTCTTTATGATTGGCAGATAGAAAATGCCTAATTTGCAGGTATTTGAAGAAATCACCACATGGCAAAGAGTATGTGTGTCTAAGTTGCTCAATGGAAAGTAAAACCCCATCTGCATACAATTGAGAAATGTTTTCTATACCATGGGCCACCCAATTCCAGATATCCAAGCCGGGGATATGAAGACTCAGGTACGATAGGGGTACCCCCTCCCATGTGACAGGTGTGTCATCAGTATTGGTAGAATGAAAGTCTCTCCAGCATTTTAACGTGAGAACCGATAGTGGAGAAATTTTTGTCAGGGTCTGAAGGGTCTTTCTGAACTCAAAAGAGAGGGCTTTAAGGGAGGTCGGGAAGACTAGGGCATTTTCAATTTGCGTCCAGTTAGTCACAGTACCTTTCTTCCACTGAGCTACCACTTCAATTTGTAAGGCCATATAATACGCTTTTATGTTGAGTACTCCGAGGCCCCCATACAGTTTATGCTTTGTTAGAATGGGGTAAGCCACCCTAGGTCTACAGTGTGACCATATGAACTTGGATATACATTGTTGAACATCGGTAAAAAACCTGGATGGGACTGGTATGGGGACAGTACGGAACAGATACATGAGTTTTGGTAACAGGAGCATTTTAAAAGTCGCTATCCTGCCTGTCCATGATATCTCAAATTTGGAGAGACGGGTTGTTTCGTTCCTTAATTCAGAAAGCATAGGTAGGTAATTGTGTTTGTATAGTTGGTCAAAAGATGCTGTAATATGGGTACCTAAATATCCAATTTTGTCCACTTGCCAATCAAGAGGGAATTTATACTGCAAGGTGTGTAGTAGGGAAGAGGAAAGGGAGAGCGGCATAGCTTGTGACTTAGTCGTGTTTAGTTTATGGATAGGTGGCCAAAACGCTCAATCCACCGAAGGGCTTTATCTAGGGAACATATAGGGTCAGATAAGGTCAATATCACATCATCTGCATACAATGATACGGTGTGTTCCCGATTACCTATATGAATGCCTCTAACTTCCGGGTCGGTTCTGAGAGTGGATGCAAGTGGCTCCATACACAGCACAAATATTAATGGGGACAAGGGGCAACCCTGGCGAGTGCCATTAGTAATATTGAAGCTACTTGACATAGCACTATTCGTGTAAACCTTTGCTAGTGGAGAGGAATATAGGGCAGTAATGGCCTGAAATATTTTCCCCTTGAATCCAAAGCGCTCTAGCACCGAGAAGGCATACGACCAATCAATACGGTCGAACGCCTTCTCGGCATCCAGTGACACAAACAGCGCGGGTATTTTTTAATGATTGACATAGTGGAGTATGTTCATTACTCGTCTCGTATTTTCATAAGCCTGCCTACCCTTTACGAACCCCACCTGGTCCTCATGAATCAGGCTAGGGAGTAACGGAGCAATTCTATTCGCTATCAATTTAGCATATAGTTTTATGTCCACATTAAGGAGGGATATTGGCCTAAAATTCTGTGGTCTGTCGGGAGATTTGCCTGGTTTAGGTAGGGTGACTATCATGGCCTCTTGGTTTTCTCGTGGCAATTGCCCAGTCATCATCGCTTTATGATATATGCGTCTCAAATAAGGAGCAAGTAAATGCGTGAATGATTTGTAATATTTCCCTGTCAGTCCGTCAGGGCCGGGAGATTTACCTGAAGGTAAGGAGCGGATAGCAGTGGTGATTTCCGTCATTGAGAAATCAGCGTTCAATTGGTCAATTTGGTCTGCTGTAAGGGCAGGAAGATTGGTCGTGGACAGGAAGTCTTTGATGTCAGGTGTGGAAGGTTTCGTAGTAAAGGGGTCACTTTGCAGGTTGTATAGGGAGGCGTAATATTTTTGAAATTGGTCAGCAATTATGATGGGATGAGTAATTTTAGTAGTGTTATCAGTGTCCAATATATGTGGGATGCGAGACTTCAAGGATTGTTCCTTAAGTCTGGCCGCTAGTAACTTGCCCGCTTTGTTATTCTGGGAATAATATCTCGCTTTCATATAAAACAGATGTTTATTGTAATCTGCTAATAAGTGGTCTCTGAGCTGTTTCCGTACATCAGTAAGCTTAGTCTGTAGGGCTGGGGTTTGGGCGGCTTTGTTGAGTGATTCAAGGGTACGTAGTTCCTTTAACAAAGTGTGCAGTTTATGTTCCTTTTGTTTCTTAAGGATATGGTTCAATTTTATGAAGGAACCCCTTATCACTGCTTTGTGAGCATTCCACAAACGAAATGGATCCTCCACGGAACCCTCATTGAGTTCAAAATATGCTTTGAGGTCAGTGGCAATTGTTTGGGTGTGGGTAGGGTTGTGCAGAATATATGAGTTACACCTCCAGGGTAAGGTTGGAGGGTGACTAAAGGCTTCTTCTAACATAATAGATATTGGGGCATGGTCTGACCATGATATATCACCAATAGTGGCTGCAGAAGTTAGAAGGAGAGTATGTTGGTCAGTGAGAATGAAGTCAATTCTAGAGTAACAGTTATGGGAGGCCGAGAAGAAGGAATAGTCCCTCTCAGACTCATGCAACGTCCTCCAAACATCATACAGACCTTCCTTCCAGAAGAGGTTTTTCAATGGGGATGGCTGAACGCTTCGGGTTGGTGTAGTGGTGTCAAGGTCAGGGTTAATTTACCTATTTAGTATAATGTAATGATAATTTTTGCAAATAAATATTAAAAAAGTAAAAAAAAAAAAAAAAAAAAAAAAAAAGGTCAGGGTTAAGTATGCTATTAAAGTCCCCTAGTATAAGGAGTTTACCTTGCCTCAGCTTTAGGACATGTTGAAGCATTTTCCTACAGAAACGTGATTGTCGCCTATTATACGGCCGTATACGGCCGCTAAAGTGTATATCACATTGTTGATAGAGCAAACCAAGATCACAAATCTACCCTGTGTGTCTATATGTTGGTCAATTAGCTGAAAAGCAACGGTATTCTTAATAGCTATCATTACTCCCCTGGATGTAGAGGTGAAGTGGGACTGGAACAATTCCGGGAATCCATGATGTTTAAGTCTACTAGCATCTTTTGCTAACAAATGTGTTTCTATGGCACAAAATATATCGCATTTCAGTTGCAATGCTCCTTTCCACATTTGAGCGCATTTGTGGGGACTATTAAGTCCGTTAACATTGAGGGATGTTATTTTCAGTACCATAATGAAATATTTGACTATAGATGGAATAAAGAGGATCCCGGAAACCAGAACCACTTCCCCTCCTGTGACATGCAGTAAATCCCACTGAACGCACATCTATTGTCTGGCGTATACATAGAAAAACATAAAAAAGCAAACAAAGAAAAAACATTAACAGGTTATGCAAAAAGCAAGATAACAGTGGTTGTAAACTTATCCAGTGGTTGGGATGGGTAGAGTCCGTTCTCACGGTCGCCATCCCGCTGAGGTAGGGGGAAAAAGTTCAACCTTGGCTGAAGTGTAGACATGCGGACCAGCAGTCCTAAAAGATAAAAGAGATGAAGCCCGTATGCCTGAAGATCAGTCAGCGCGTAACTGTATGCCATTCTGTAGATAAGGGTCTCGGCGGTGGGTGAAGGTTTGAATCAGGTGCAATCTTGAGCTGAAATTTTTGAACAAAAGCGGTTCCCTCCGCTGGCGATTTGAGGATATACATGGAGTTGTTATATTTAACAATCAGTCTTGTGGGATATCCCCACCGATATACAATTCCATTTTCCTTCAAAGTAGTGAGGAGAGGAGTGAATTCTCGGCACAGCCGCAGTGTTGCCGCAGATAAATCTGAATAGAGGGCAATCTGGTAATAGGGATCTGGCAGAGGTGATTGCTGTCTCGCTGCCTGAAGAAGTTGCTCTTTAATATGAAAAAAGTGCACTCTGACGAGCACATCCCGTGGAACAGAGTCCGCAAGATGTTTTGGTTTCGCCACTCTGTCGATCCTATCAATGATTAGATCTGCAGGTTGGCAGTTTGGTATAAGTACTTTCATGAGCCCCGTGAAGTATTCGGCCAACTCAGTCGTAGCGACCGCTTCAGGTATGCCTCTGAGTTTTATGTTGTTGCGGCGTGACCTGTCTTCGAGGTCTGCCAGTTTTCCTTGCATCAGCTTAACATCACTTTCCAGAATATAATGTGCATCAATGAGATCATTATGAGAAGCCACCAACTCCTCCATCTTAGATTCTACATGCTGAACTCTGCCTTCTACCTCCTTGAGAGCATCACTGAGTGGTAAGAGGAGCTCTTTCATATTTGCGGTCAGTGCCTGTCTCAGGGCCTGTAACATAGTTTTCAAGGTAAGTTCTGTGACCCCTTTATCTGAGACCGGATGATTGTCTAAAATGACAGATGAGTCTATATCAGGACTTGCCTGTGTGATCGGGTTTACCTCCGGGCCAGATGTATGTGGATTGAGGTGAGTAGACGGCGGCAACGCTTGCAAGTCTCGCTGCGTAGCATGGAGCTCTGGGCCAAGATGGCCGCCGCCACGTGTCTGGGATCTGTCTGGCGGGAATGCTGGCGGGGACGATGGAGAGGCTTTCGGGCTTACCCCTGCCGCGATCGCCACCGGAGGCAACGAACCGCTTCTTCTTCTGACTGGCTGCTGTCTGTCCACGTCCTCCAACAGCGGAGCTGGTTGTGAGGTATGCGAAGACACAGGAGATGCCGCGTCTTCCCGCTCATGGTCCGGATGCTGGGAAAAATAAAAGTCCGATATTTTCTTGGGACCCATTGTATTCTTCCTGCGTTTAGGCATGGCGTAGCTCATAAACTGAGTTGCAAAAAGGCACAGGGTGCAGGGATCCAGTCGCTTCTGTGTGGCCATCTTCATCAGCGTGCAGGCCACGCCCCCTATAGTAGTTATATTCTTGTACATAGGAGGTAGTATAATAGTTATATATAATAGTTATATTCCATTACACAGTAGAAAGTATTATAGTAGTTATATGTTTGTACATAGGGGCAGTATTATAATAGTTATATTCTTGTACATAGGGGGCAGTATTATTGTAGTAATATTCTTGTATGTAGGGGACAGTATTGTAGTAGTTATATTTTTGTACGTAGGGAACAGTATTATAGTAGTTATATTCTTGTACATAGGGGGCAGTATTATAGTAGTTATATTCTTGTACATAGGATCAGTATTATAGTAGTTATATTCTTGTACATCGAGGTAGTATTATAGTAGTTATATTCTTGTACATAGGAGCAGTATTATAGTAGTTATATTCTTGTACACAGGATGCAGTATTATAGTAGTTATATTCTTGTACATAGAGGCAGTATTATAGTAGTTATATTCTTGTACATAGGATCAGTATTATAGTAGTTATATTCTTGTACATAGAGGTAGTATTATAGTAGTTATATTCTTGTACATAGGAGCAGTATTATAGTAGTTATATTCTTGTACATAGGGACAGTATTATAGTAATTATATTATTGTATATAGGAGGTAGTATTATAGTAGTTATATTCTTGTACATAGAAGGCAGAATTATAATTTTTATATTCTTGTACATAGGGTGCAGTATTATACTAGTTATATTCTTGTGCATAGGAGGGAATATTATAGTAGTTATATTCTTGTACATAGGAGACAGTATTATAGTAGTTATATTCTTGTACATAAGGGCAGTATTATAATAGTTATATTCTTGTACATAGGGGCAGTATTATAGTAGTTATATTCTTGTATATAGAGGTCAGTATTATAGTAGTTATATTCTTGTAAATAGGAGGCAGTATTATAGTAGTTATATTTTTGTACATAGGAACAGTATTTATAGTTATATTCTGATACATACAGTAGGAGGCATTATTATAGCAGTTATATTCTTGTACGTAGAGGTAGTATTATAGTAGTTATATACTTGTATATAGTGTTTGAAATTGGCTACAGCACCACAAGACTTCTTGAGATGACGACTTCTTGAGAAAATTATTTCATTTATTCAAAGACAAGAGCTGCAAGACAGGGTTGAAATAAATATAAAAGTCAGGCAGAATATGACATGATGTAGATGGAAGTGTATAGCAGCAGTAAAAAAAAGGCAGTAATGTGTGTCCTTATGTCCCTAAGCATGCTCTTTTATACCCCAGAGAACAAAGGAATAATTAGTATTAAAATACAGGGTTGCTGCAGTGTACCGCAATCCATAGGAGTGAATGGTGACACACCTAAATTACATCATTACATCATTATTATACATAATGTGACTTCACAAATACTTTACTATTCATAACCATTGACATACATAATTTGCACCTCCAACATCAATATACATAAGGAAGGCTCACGCCACCTTATACTTCATGATAGTTAATTGGCTAAAAGTTTTCTTACACGTTTGAGAGTGAATATCTAATGCATTTTTAATGTTTGATCCATCGTCCTCTGATTCCATTATCCTTGAAAATGTTTGTTTGCCGTAAACAAAAGAAGCTGACAAGTGTCCACTAATCAAGTATCTAAAAGAAGCTATAAAGTACATAAATATGTCATTAAGACTCCATGATCTCATCAATAGCTCATCCTCATCAGAAAACATAGGTTTTAATTTATCACTTAAGATCAGGCTCGGACTGGTCCACAGGGGAATAGGTGAATCCCCCAGTGGGCCCCTGTCCCTCAGCACAGCTTCTTAACCGGCCTTTATCCATGTAAAAACTGGGTAGATTATTTTAAAAGTACCTAGTTTATTATTATAGATGCATCAGGTGGCTGAGATGCCTTCTGGATACAGAAGCAGGCCAACTTGTATCCTCTTTCCCCAAGAACCTACCTTCTTAAAGCTGTTGCATGAACCCTTATAATCAATCATCCTGAGCATCTTACTGCTGCCTGTCGCTATATGATAAGGTATTATTTGCATGTAGGTGCATAGTGAGCCCCCAGAATGAATTTTACTAGTGGGCCCTAGGCACCCCAGTCTGCCTAAGATCCTATATTTTCTTAGCAACAGTATATCAGTATTCAAGGTGACTCTTTAGCTAAGCTTTAAGGTAGAAATATAAGATGTTGACTTGTACAATGGAAGCAGTATGGTAATTATATTCCATTAAGTACTGTAGTAGACAGTATTATAGCAGTTATATTATTGTACATAGGAGCAGTATTATAGTAATTATATTCTTGTGTATAGGAGCAGTATTATAGTAGTTATATTCTTATACATAGGATATAGTAGTAGTATAGTCATTATATTCTTGTATATAGGAGCAGTATTTTATTAGTTATATTCGTGTACATAGGAGCAGTATTATAGTAGTTATATTCTTGTATATAGGAGCAGTTTTATAGCAGTTATATTCGTGTACATAGGAGACAGTATTATAGTAGTTATATTCTTGTACATAGGGGGGCAGTATTATAGTAGTTATATTCTTGTACATAGGAGGCAGTATTATAGTAGTTATATTCTTGTACATAGGAGGCAGAATTACTGTATAGTAGTTATATTCTTGTATACAGGAGTCAACTTTGTAGTATAAATATTTCTGAGGATAGGCCATCACTTGTAAATGATGGGACAACCTCTTTAAGAAGTTCCCAGGATTAGACAAAGACCACTTCTCCTAAAAATAGCTGAGAAACAATGGGTGTGTGGTGCTGTCGTAAAAGAAAGAAGCATGCTAAATTTGGACAACCTTTTAGGGTGTTTTTCTACTGAGGTCTGTGAAGGATCATCTTTTTAATCTATTTGATTACTTATATTTCCCCTGCAGACATATCGGTCAGTCTCCTCGCTGTTGTGGTCAGCTTTTGTGGCTTGGCTCTGCTGGTGGTCTCACTCTTTGTCTTCTGGAAACTTTGTTGGCCATGTTGGAGAAGTAAACCTGTCGCATCTGCAACCAATGGCATCCCCCAATGTGTCCCCAGTGCTCCCCCTGAAGTGACAGAAACCAACGAGAAGAAAGAAATCAAACAGAACGGTAAACACTCTGTGAGGATGCAGGAAGCCGCCATGAAGATCAGCCACACTTCACCTGACATCCCGGCGGAGGTGCAGAACGCCCTGAAAGAACATTTAATGAAGCATGCGCGCATGCAGCGCCAAATCACCGAACCCACATCATCCTCACGGTAAGCAGCTGAGTCACCCAATTTAATATTTTTTTTTGCTGCCTTATTCCAGTGTGAAGATTTTGTCATGACGACACTGCTGTTTTTTTCTGACCCTGGCAATTCTATGTTGTCATAAGCAGGTGCGGATTGGCCATACACTCTACAGAGACATTTCCCATTGGGGCAATGTCCAGAGAGCCGCTCAAGCCCTCCCAATGGCCACCAGCCAGGTACACAACGATCTGATGCTCTCATCATTAATTAATGTTAGGAGTATCAGGTACTTATAGACCTGGCCGATTGCCTCAGGTGCCTGAATTCAGCTGCATCACTGTCTTCAGGATGACGATACAGTCGAATACTGCAGTGGGATTGGCAGTATTTTGTGCTACACTGTGGTATTTTATTCAGCTGGGATGGTATTTTGTGCTGTATTGCAGTGTTGCTGGCCACGCCCACTCCTGCTGTACCTGCCTAAATTTGTTTCTCCTGCCTTCTGTCAATTTTGATGTGCCTACAACATGGGGTCAGTTTTAGGTTGTTTTCCAGGGCCACATCAAAGGGATTATGCCATAATTGATATAGTAGATACCTTTCCAGCAAAGCTAGAAACAACCATGTACCCCACGTGGGTCCAGAGATCTCCACATTAACTGCTCATATTGCTCTGCTAGATTATTTTCTGTTTGGCAGCTCAGGGGGTATGTCCTTTCTGCTGCAGCTTTCTCCCTGTTCCTGCCAGAGCTTCTAACAGAACATATGGCTGGTGGCAGTTGAAGATTTAAACTGAGCATGTTCGGCCAGCTCAGTGAGATGAACAAAAAATAAGGAAAAGAGCAAACAACAGGTGGTGCAATACAGATACATTGAATAGCTCACCGGCTATACTACATTTTTAGTTACATGCAATTACAAAAGTATTTACATCCAGGTGCTAGTTTGAAAAATGTAGAATATGTTTCGTGACACAACCCCTTTCAATGTTCAGTCTGCTCCTGGTCATAGGGACACCAGGATCACAATAGCAATCATTCTCAATGTCCATACCTTTATAAATGATAATAGAGTTAAAGGGGTATTCCCATCTCACAAATGTAGTTTGTATAGTTAGATATAGCCATACCAATATTATTACTAATGAAATGTATTTATATAAAATGTACAGTTTAGAAGATTTTGCCTGTTTGTATATTCCATTGTCCCACACACATCAGTCAGGCCGTTGCCCCTAGTTACGACCACCGGGGCCATGTAGTAGTGGTGTCCGGCTTGCTCCTTTTCAAACCCGCTCTGAGGTAACTGCTGTATTGTGAACGCACATTGCATGAGTATGCGGAGACACATCTTAGGGTACTTTCACATCTGCGTTTTGGATGCTACCAGTCATCAGTGGTCAGGATCCATCCAAAACGCACACTTTATAAACGGATCCTGCTCCATAGAGATGAATTGATCTTGGAACAGGATCCGTTTCTCTGCTTTTTGGAAGCGCAGACAAAAATGCTACAACCCTAAGATGTGTCTGCGCATGCTGATGTAATGTGCGTTCACAATACAGCAGTTACCTCAGAGCGGGTTTGAACAAGAGCAAGCTGACCACCACTACTACATGGCTGCGATGGTCGTAACTAGGGGCAACGGTCTGACTGATGTGTGTGGACAATGGAGATACAAATAGGAAAATCTTCTAAACGGTACATTTTATATAAATACATTCTATTAGTAATAATATTAGTATGGCTATATCTAACTATACAGACCACATTTGTGAGATGGGAATACCCCTTTAATTAGTATGTGGCATTAATGAGGATAGTTATCTGGTTATTCCTGTCTTCTGTTCTTGCAGTTCAATGATGTGAAAAAAAAAAAAACAAGGGGAATCTATCATGACTTCTATAGCTATTTTAATAAGTTTCATAATTATCAACTGAGACTTTTTAAAAAGTCACAAAAAAAGTCACAAAGTCACTCCAGTAATGGGGTGCTGCAGAAAAAGTGGTATAGCATTTCTAGACAAAAGTGTTTGTTAGGTGCGGCATTTGATAAATTTTGTGCAAAGTACGCCAACACAGACTTAAAAATGCACCCCATATGCCCGGGCCACTCACACTGAATGTACTTATCTGGCTCTCCGCTCCCTGCGCCGCTCCTGGTCCCCGCACCGCCGCTGCTGCTTCTCCCCCTGTGCAGATGAAAACATCCGGTGGGGGGGAGCAGATGGTGACAGGAGGGAGCCTCCCTAGCATCGCGGGTGACACTAGGGAGGCTCGTCCTTGTCCCGCCTGCCATTGGCTGCTCCCCCCTGACACTGGATGTTTTCATCCGTGCACAGGTAGAAGCTGCATCAGTGGTGCAGGGACCAGGAGTGGCGCGGGGAGCCAGGTAACTATATTCAGTGTGAGGGGCCTGGGCATATGGGGGAGGTTTTTTAGTCTGGGATAACCCTTTTAAAGGCTATGTACACCTTTGGGGGCAATTTTTTTATTATTGCATTGTACTTATTTTGAGCTAAAATTCATTGTTTCAGTTGGTCTTTATTAACAATAAGGAATCTCTTTTTCTGTAGAGCTGAAATGCTCTACTAGCTGCCTGTGGATTTTTTGTCTTTTATGTCATCTGGGGAGCAGACAGGCTCCTTATCTCTACACTTTGACATTTTAAACACTCATTAAAGCTCAATCCTTACCTTACTGATAAGAATGTAGCTTAAATAAGTGTTTATGACCTCTTAGTAGTTTAGAGATAAGGCTTATTAGATGACTGGCACAAAGTGAAAGTACCAGTCACACAGTTACAAAAACAGTCAACCCTTTGTGACATAATGGCTCAATATTTTTAATAAAGGACGACTGAAAATATGATTTTTAGCCAAAAGTAAGTAAAATGCAATCATAAAAAATTGCCTCCAAAGATGTACATAGCCTTTAAAGGGGATATGCCCCCTATGTCTGATAGCTGTGGGTCCCACCTTTAGGACAAACACCCATCTTTAGAACAGAGCCCACACTGTGCATGCGTGGCTGCCCTCCATTCATTCCTATGGAGGCCCCGAAAATAGCCGAGCAGTTCCATTGAAATCAATGGAAAGCGCACCGCAGAAGCACGGCCACTGCTCTATTCACTTCTATGGGACTGTTGGAAATAGCGCCAGTGCTCTGCTATTTTCAGAGCTCCAATAGGAATAAATGGAGGGCGCGGTGCACTCTCCTTCACTTTGCAGGCTCCATTCTAAACATAGGTGTGGGTGCCACCTATAAGATATTGGAGACATATCCTAGCGATATGCCCCCAATCTCTGCAGTGAGACAACCCCTTTAAGCAAAACTGACTTCAAATAGTACCCTCAAGATAAATTCCTCCCCAGTGTTTCCAAAATGAATGTATCCTCATCCTAATTTTTGTTTTAGCTAACTAGTATGTGGTCATTTGGATCCATCCATTGTCCTAATGATAATACTTCCTGTCCCAGCTTAGATAGTTCAGTGCTATCCTTGGGGCTCTGAAAACTACTATGTACATCAATACCTACATCCTATCTCAGAGGCAGAGGCAGTATTTTGTGCTGCCTTATGGTATTTGGTTCTGCTGGGACGATATTTTGTGCTGAACGATGGTATTGCTGGCCCCGCTTTCTTCTGGTTATGCCTAATGTTGGTTTGTATTGGTCCTGCCTGCTTGTGTAGCCCCGCCTTTTGTCAATTTGTACTGTCCTACAACATGTCCTCTGTCTATCTTCTTTTAGTTAGCTAGTATGTGGGCATTAACGTGTCTCCTGTTCTGGACCCATTCACATTTGTAGAAATACGGCTCAGCGATGATTTTCTATTCTCATCTTTTTTTTTTTTCCTGGTGAAGCTGATTGACAACCTATAACACCATCGTTACTACTTCCAAGTGGTTATTACCGAGCTTTCCTAACAAATGAGTGACTAATCTGACTAGCAATACATCCATAACTCCCAAAATCACTGTGGTGATTGTGTTCTGCAAAACACGGATCTGCAAAAAATACGGATGACGTCCGTGTGCATTCCGTATTGTGCTGAACAGAACAGCTGGCCCCTAATAGAACAGTCCTATCCTTGTCCGTAATGTGTACAATAATAGGACATGTTCTATTTATTTGCGGAATGGACATACGGAAATGGAATGCACACGGAGTAACTTCCATTTTTTTGCGGACCAATTGAAATGAATGGTTCTGCATATGGTCCGCAAAAAATACATGAGCCTTTACAAGGCAAATTCTCAATAGTCTAGGAAGGCTGGTGGCCATTTTAGTCACCCAACTTTCCTAGCAACAGATATAACAAAGAAAAGTTTGGAGAGGACAAAGTGTAGAATGCTCCCCATGCTCATCCATGTTACTCTGCCTTGTTAGAGATGTAAGAGGAGCTCCGCTGGGCATTGTTGTTTAATCACCTCACTTGAGATGTTTTTTAAGGCTTCGAGTGCTTTACTCTCAGCCGTGATTCTTCCCTGTGCAAGTTGTTCTCTTATATACCGCTAAGTATTTACTGTGCTGCCGGAGTCAGGTCTCAGCGACTTTCTCTATAATTAGAACATCTCGTATCTTTCCTGCCCTGTCTTTTAATTAGAAGAATGGGTCATGAAAATGTAAAAAAAAAATGCAGAATTACTTGCCAGTCTCGATGCCAAAGTCATTGTGGATGGAAAATGTAGTACAGGGTGGCAGCTGAAGTATGTGACTCACCAGTACAAGGTCTGCGCTGGTGTGGTGAATTGAAAGGATGTTTATGGGTATGCATATGAGGGATCTGGGCTGCAAATGGCTAATGCAAATTCTAATCTTTGTCCCTGTCATGTTGTGGGGATCACATGATGCCGCACCACGTGATTGTTGTGATGTGACGTTGCTAGCATTATGTGGTGGCCGTGACCACATGTGACATTACTCTGCATTTACATCACAGAGGTGAGATTTCCATGCTGCACCAAATGTTTAAAATAACACAAATGGAGTGATTTATTTGGCACTACTGTACCTGCTATAAATGTTAGACACGTTGGGGGAGATTTATCAAAATTGGTGCAAAAGAAAATTGGCTTAGTTGCCCATAGCAACCAATCAGATTCCACCTTTCATTTTCCAAACGAACTCTGAAAACTGAAACTGAAAGGTGGAATCTGATTGGTTGCTATGGGCAACTAAGCCATTTTTACTTTACATCACTTTTGATAAGTCTCCTTCAATCTCTTCCATATGTTCCCTCTCATGGGTGAGGGGTCTGATAGTGGCACTGAATCTTTTTCACTGTCTGCAATGGAGACCCGACAAAATAAGCTCCACCTTTTTTAGTTAAAGGGGTTTTGACACTTCAGCAAGTGGCATTTTTTATGTAGAGAAAATTAATACAAAGCACTTACTAATGTAATGTGATTGTCCATATTGCTTCCTTTGCTGGATGGATTCATTTTTCCATCACATCATACACTGCTTGTTTCCAGGGCTGTGGAGTCGGAGTTGTGGAGTCGGAGTCGGTGTCCATTTTAGTGTAGACGGAGTCAGTATAAAATGGACCGACTCTGACTCCAAAAATATATAATAAATTGGTACATTTAGTTCAATGCAGTATGTGCTGAATATATTTTCGTAAGAATTTGGGAAAATGAGGAAATATCCTATAAATGTCTGTTCTATTTCTGAACTAAGGATCTAGGCTTTTAGTTGAGATGACTGTGTGCTGTCCTTTATGTAGATGCTCAGAAGTGAAGCTCCTCTGCTACAGATCATAGGAAAAAGAAACTGGGAAGGAATGGCTGCGCTCAACTCTGATCTTCTAGAGAAAACAGAATTAAAGGGGTTTTCTCACTAGTTACAAAGATTAGCTTTCAACATAAAGGGACAGTTAAAAGACATTATCTAAATCCATTGGTCAGTAGATTTTACTTTAGTCATGAACTATAGAAAGTTCAGCAGGTCTCTCACTGTACACAGGTTTCTATGGTAACCTGCAGAACAGAAAGACTGTTATCTGATTGGCTGAGAGCTGTGAAGAATGATGGGACTGAGCTCTGAGTGATTACCTGCAGTAAGCAAAAGGTACAAGTGTTGTGAGGACTGAGAAGCATGGCTTTACCTGGAATCTCCTGCTCTGTCAGAGTAAGTTAATATATGCTAATAACTGCTGGAGACCCACCCACAGCCTGAGGAGACAGAGTTAGTGCAAACTGTCTGTCAGCCAGTGAATCAATGTGCTGAGAAAACCCCTTTAAGGCAAGTACTTCTTAGTATATCTAAACTTTCAATAAACTATGCATAAATCAATTGTCCAGTGCATGTTCTCTCTGCTTTATGTTTTAGTTTGTTTTTCCTCTGATGTAAAACACCTAGGGCCTTATGTATGAAAACTGTATAGGTGTAGAAATTTCTTTGTTGCCCATGAAAACCTGAAAAGAAAGGGCATGACTCCTAAAATATAGCTTTTATCAGATCATTAAAATGCTAAATAGCAAATGTCACAAAATGTAAATCTGTGTATAAAGGGGGAGGAGAAGGGAAGCTGGCCCTAATGAGCCCTAAAATATGCCCTTAGCCCAGGGAATGCCCCCTGATGGTGGGGGTACCCTGTCCCCGAACCTACCCTAATATACCCTGGTAATGCCCTACACAAAACATGATAAAGAAGAAACCACATAAACTCCAACTCGTTTCACCCACAGAAATGGAATCATCAGGGGGTGATAAAGCCAAAAAAGTAGGGATTAAATCAATGATAGTCACATAATCATGCCAAAATGACACAATGTTGATAGTGTATTTGCCACTGCCTCACTGAGCAATTGATGTAAATGGTGCTGGTAGATATAATGGTATGCTTGCCCCTGTCCGATGACTCCACTGGATGGATATTGCAAACCTAAGAGGCAACGAAATTGTCGGGATGAAATAGAAAAGGAAACAAACATACCCAATCCAAAAGGGTACATAACAATTCACAGTGATGGCCGGCGAGATCCGAGTGGTCCTATGTGGCGCCGCAGAGCACAAACAGTACGCGCCGGCCAGAGACTAAATACCCTCACTGGAGAGTGTTTCTAGTAAAACATATATTACAACCTTTTTGGTCATGACATATCTGTACTATTGAATGATGCAAAGTTTGTTTAAAGTTATCACTTAAACATGTGCCATGTATGAGGGAGTCGGATTGGGAGTTGGAGTTGGAGTCGGGGCTTTGGCTTACCGATTCCACAGCTCTTCTTGTTTCCATGGTTATGACGACTCTGCAATTCAGCACCGATGGCCAAGCATGACCACCACCTCTGGATTACAAGGTGGTCATAACCATGGAAACAAGCAATGTATAATGTGATGGAAAAATGAATCCAGCCTGCAAGGGAGGCAGCATGGATAATAACAGTACATTAGTAATTGCCTTGTATTAACTTTCTTTGCATGATAAATGTAATTTGCTGAAATGACACAACTCCTTTAAGCCCTGCGCCCCTCATCCATAAGTCCTTTCCACGGCCTCGCAAAAATATAGAACTTGTCCTATTCTTGTCTGTTTTGCGGACAAGGATAGGACATTTCTGCATGAGAAAAAAAAATGGTGGCAGGCTCTTGTCCAGTATCCATGTTTTGCGAATCCACGATTTGAGGAAAAAAAATTGATACGAACATGGGCATGAGCCCTTATGAGCCTTATATTTCAAGGCCTTATTCAGACATCTGCCTGTTTGCATCCATATTTCCTCTGCAAATCCAAGCCGGAAAGACAACATTCTGAACTTACGGTTTGGGTCATTTTATCATTATAGCCACAGTTGGCCCTAGCTATGTAGCTGTAATACACACAGTAAAATGCGCCTAAATTACAGCTGTCTGAATGAGGCCGTAGTCTCGCTTCACACAAGCATCATGGCCTCCACTGATGAATGCCATTGACTTCAATATTTTTCACAGCAAGAATAGCGCAGAGTAAAATCCCAACAAAGGTTCTCAGTGTCAGTGTGGACAGACCTCAACTTCCCTCTGTGACTGTGTATACAGAGATGGCTGTCAATCACTGATAGGACCGCCTCCTTGACTTCAAAGCCCAAAAGAAGAAGGAATGTAAATGTATGAAATACACGTTTTACTGAATTTTTCCCACAAAACTATATCAGTCTGTTCAGCTCTTCCTGCTGTATAACATGATGCTAGCAGCTGAAACACCATTTTGAATGTGACAGGTTCCCTTTAAGGCCACTCCCTTTTTTTCTTAATAAAATCCTTTTTAGAGAGGTTCATACTTACATGGGATTTTGACTGCGACAAAAGCCGCAGCGGTTTCTGCTATTGGTTTTCATAGTGTGGACCCGCTCTCGATTTAGCTCCATTGAATAAAGCTAAACCACGAGCAGGCTCCCACTGCGGCTTTGTGAGGGGTCTGTGCCAAAAATGGACCTGTACATTCTTGGCGTGATCTGGAAAACTGCGCAGCAAAAATTTCCGGTGGGGGTTGTGGGGGGAAGGCTTTGTTGCCCATAGCAACCAATCAGATTCCACCTTTCATTTTTCAGAGCTGCTTTGGAAAATGAAAGGTGGAATCTCATTGGTTGCTATGGGCAACTAAGCCAGTTCTACTTTACACAAGTTTGATAAATCTCCCCCAATATCTATATGGTGAGAGGAAAATGGAGAGTCGAATAACATAGATGCTGGTTCATAGTGTGTTGCCTGTGCATTTGTTGATTTGTATAATTAATTTTTAGAAGTGATCAAAGCATATAATTTTCTGCAGCTTTAGTCATTTTTAAGTGTCTTCGATTTATACAGCTAGGCAGCCGGCTGGCAGATTTTAAAACTCTTGTTTTGTCCAGAGCAAAATATAACCATTCATTTTAAAGCGAATTAATTAGGTTCACCCACTCGATAGATAATAGGCCATTATTGGTGTCATGTACACGCCATCCTAGCACGTACTGTGGTTGTGAATGCACCGCAATGGGTTAATTGACTCCACTCGCTCAATCTTGCACTCACCTTCCACTCAGGCTGCAAAGTGAGCATAAATCACAGCCCCAACCAGTCCACACCCCCAGAAACTTGCTGCCGCCAAACACTCGAAGACATGCTCTGTCCAAAATCAGACAGTAACACCAGCCGCACTTAGACCCCTTTCACACAAGCAATTTTTCCGCGCGGGTGCAATGCGTGACGTGAACGCACAGCACCCACACCGAATCCTGACCCATTCATTTCAATGGGTCTGTGTACATGAGCGTTTTTTTTTTTTTTCAAGCATCAGTTCTGCATTCTGTGAAAAACGCAACACGTTCTATATTCTGCGTTTTTCACACAGCCCTGGTCCCATAGAAGTGAATGGGGCTTCAGTGAAAAACGCATTGCATCCTGAAGCAAGTGCGGATGCAATGCGTTTTTCACTGATGGTTGCTAAGAGATGTTGTTTGTAAACCTTCAGTTTTTTATCATGCGCGTGAAAAACACATCAAAACGCACTGCACCTGCGCGAAAAAAACTGAACGCAATTGCAGACAAAGCAATGGTGCGAGTTTTCCTGAATGCACCCTGAACGCACCCTGAGCCAATCCGTCACGCTCGTGTGAAAGAGGCCTTATACTCTATAGAGCAGTGTTCCTCAACTTCAGTCCTCAAGGACCACCAGCCGGTCATGTTTTCAGGATTTCCTTAGTATTGAGCAGGTGATATAATTAGTATTAATGCATCGGGATAGTCATTCTGTAGGATATTCCCAAATCATGACTGGCAGGTGGGCCCTGAGGACTGGAGTTGAGAAACTCTGGTATAGAGAATGCCTGGGTTCATTAGGGCAAAAAGGCAAACCATTAAAGGAAATCTGTCACATGATATGAGTGTATTAACCTAAAAGTATGGCTGTGTTCAATAAAGTACCTTGTGTCCAGCTGTAGTCTTTATTCTTAATTGGGACTTTTGGTTTTATTTTAATTCTCGTTTTTCTAATATGCAAATTTTAAGTGAAGGAGCCCAGAGGGGCGTTACTATCGATAAACGGAGCCCAGTAACGCCCCCCCCCGTGCCCAGCCCGCCTTCTTACTTGTATAAAGCGCTCCTTGGCCGCCGCCCCCCTCAGCATTGGCATGGCAGCTCTAGAAACCACACATCCAGCTGCCTGCTGCTCTCCTCTGAATTCTCGCGCAGGCGCACTACCGCCCGCTTCGGAGGAGAGCGGCAAGCAGCTGGAGGTGTGGTTTCTAGAGCTGCCGTGCCGATGCTGAGGGGAGGGGGGGGCGGCCAAGAATTCAAATGTGGGCGTTACTCCTGCCCTGAAGAGGAGCGCTTTATACAAGTAAGAAGGCGGGCTGGGCACAGGAGGGGGGCGTTACTGGGCTCCGTTTATCGATAGTAAAGCCCCTCTGGGCTCCTTCACTTAAAATTTGCATATCAGAAAAATGAGAATTAAAATAAAACTAAAAGTCCGAATTAAGAATAAAGACTACAGCTGGACACTTTATTGAACACAGCCATACTTTTCCTAGGCTCAGCCCCATTCAATCAATGCTTGATAAGCTGCTAGAAGCACCACTGCCTTCTCAAAAAAGCTGATCAGTGGGGATCCCGGGTGTCAGGTCTCCAACAATCAGATACTGATGACCTAGGTCATCAGTATAAAAATCCTGGAAAACCCTTTTAATACTACATTAAACACTAAGCAACACAGCACACCGCATAAAACCCTGCAGCAAGAAAAGCAGATCATAACAATTGGCAGAATTCTTCATTGAGGAACTGTCGGGGGAGGGGAATTGCGATTGTGCAGGTTATCGAGAGATTCCTGACAGACATGAAATGTTTATGAAAACTAATTACACAGGAACACGGAAAGTTCAGACAGCCTGAGAACAATGACGGGAGGTAATTTATGTTCTGCATAAGCAATTTCCTTATGCTAATGTGAAAGACAAAAGAACTCTTTAGGAAAGACAGAACCAATAGAAAAGGGGGGGGTGTGTGCCTGTATGTGATATGCAGGCAATTGTAAAAGAGGCAGATGTGGGTGAGGATTTAGAAACTTTATGGGTGGAATTACAAAGGGAAATAAACTCTGAAAAATAATACATGGTGTAATCTATAGACCCCCTAGCATCACAGAGGAGATAGAAGTTCATCTGTATAATGAAACACAGCAGGCTGCACAGGCTGGTACAGTGGTCATAATGGGAGAATTTAAAGAGGACCTTTCATCACTCCTGACATTCCTGTTTTAATAGCCTCATGCATTCCCCACGTACTAACCATTCTGGAACATCTATTCTTATGTCTGTATGTTGTGCCATTCCTTTATTATTTGCACTAGAAGTTATGAATGAATTGCTATTTGTCTTCAGTAAGGGAACAGAGGGGAGGTAACAAGTTGGGGTGTGTATCTGCACAGTCTGAATATGGCAGCACTGATTGGCTAGAGTCAGTCTGTGCAGGTACACACCCCCAACTGGCCACCTCCCCTCTGTTCCTTTACTGAAGGCAAATAGCAATTCATTAATAACTTCTAGTGCTAATAATAAAGGAATGGCACAACACAGAGACATAAGAATAGATGTTCCAGAATTGTTAGTACGTGGGGAATGCATGGAGCTATTAAAACAGGCATGTCAGGAGTGGTGAAAGGTCCTCTTTAACTTCTCAGATATTGACTGGGGTCATGGTTCTGCCTGAACTGCAAAGGGGAGAAAATTCCTCAACTTGCTGCAGGACAACTTTATGGGCCAGTTTGCAGAAGCTCTCACTAAGGGCAATGCTCTCTGGTAATTTCTAAAAATGCAAAGCTTGTTGGAAATGTTACTGCCCCTACAAAAAATTTTTAGCTCTCTATATACAAAAGTAGGAGCAATGATTAGGAGAAACAAAATGTCCGCTGTCCTATTAGTATACACAAAACCTGTCCCAATCCCACAGGAGGACAAGTTACTTCACAACGCTGAGGTAAAAAGGTTGCCTCATCCTCCTCTCTGCTCTGCGTGTCAGGGATTATGATCCTGAATACAATTTAATATGATATTTAGCTGAATCTTTTGGGAATGGAGTTCATGAGGAGACATGAAGTACAGAAAGGATGGACAGGACAGACTGTGGTAATGTGTTGCTGTGGTAATGGAGACTGCACACAAGAGCTGCTGCTGATTATCCACATCTGCTCATGAACTCAATTCCAACAGAGATTCCAAAAGATCTTATCATTTGTATTCAGGATCATAATCCTGACGGGTAGAACAGAGAGGAGGATGAGGCAGCTCTTTATCTCAGTGTTGTGAAGTAACTTGTCCTCCTGTGTGATTAGGACAGGTTTTGTTTGTACTAATAGGATGGTGGCCATTTTCTTTCTCCTAATGATGGCTCCCCCAGACAAAATGAGCCATTATAACTAATGTAAGGTATTTGGGAATATATTTATAATGAAGTAATATTTAAGTTTTTTCATTTTCTTAATTCCCGGAGAACCCCTTTAATGTTGGAGCCCTGAGTATTAAGTACAGTGTGTGTATATGTAAGATGAGGGTGAGACTCTTGTTGTCATACTCAACAATATATGTAGGAGGCGCTTATAATACTGGGTGAGGCCTAAAATTTAGAGCGGCAAGCTACACGCACGCATCTTTATTCTACTCGGGCCCTGATGTTCCTCTGCACCGAAGAGTTCTTAAAGAACTCGGTTCAGTAATTGCTGTGCCCCTGTTCATAATTTTTATAGATTCGCTAGGGACTGATACAGTGCCAAGCGACTGGTGCAAGGCAAGTGTGGTGCTCATATTCAAAAAGGGCTCTTGGTCTCCCACAAGTAATTTTAGACCTATAGGCTTGGAAAGTACAATTTATAATTAGATTGAAAACTGTCCTGAGACTTGTGGTCAATAATTCCCTATTCTGAATGATCCCTAGTTATATGTGGTGTATCCCAAGGTTCAGTGCTGGTTCCTCTATTATATAACTTATTATTGATATAGAGAATTGGATTAATAGCACCATTTCTACTCTGCAGTCTATGGAGGACATCCAGAAACTACAAGCTGACTCGGACACTCTGACCCTGATTTATCATTCCTTCACTACAGAATTCTGGCAAAAACTCGCAAAATAGGACTTTTTTGCATTTTTACACCACTCACCACTCAGTAATGAAACTTTTTAAATCTTTTATTTCACTCCAGTAGTAGGAGGGAGTAGGAAACTGGAGTAGCTTGTCTAGACAAAAATGTTAGGTTTCAGGATGAGACAAATTTATCAAACCTGTGACATTTGATAAATGTGGCATAAAGTCCGCCAACGTGGACTCAAGCAAAACTGACTTCAGATATTGCCCTCATAATAAATTCCCCCTCTGAGTGTGCATCAACTTGGCAGATGAGGTTCCATGTGGATAAATGTAAAGTTATGTATCTGGGTAGTAATAATCTACATGCATCATACGTATGTCCTAGAGCGAGTAATACTGGAGGAGTCATTTGTAGAGAAAGATTTGGGTGTCCTTGTAGATCATAGATTAAATAACAGCATACAGTACCAATCAGCTGCTTCTAAGGCTAGCAGGATATTGTCATGTATTAAATGAGGCATGGACTCGTGGGGCAGGGATGTAATATTACCACTTTCCAAAGTGCTGGTGCGGCCTCATCTGGAATATGCAGTTTAGTTCTGGGCATCAGTCCATATGATGATGCTCTGGAGCTGGAAAAGTACAAAGAGGAGCAACTAAACTGATAAGGGGGCATGGAGGGTCATAGTTATGAGGAAAGATTAAAGAATTACATTTATTTAGTCTAAGAGTGGACATGATTAACCTATACTAATATATAAATGAGCTGTACAAAAAATATGGTGAAAAGCTATTCCATGTAAAATCCCCTCAAAAGACAAGGAGCACTGCCTTCATCTGGAGAAGAGAAAGCTCAGTCTCTGGCGGTGACAAGGCTTCTTTACTGTAACAACTGTAAATCTGTGGAATAGTCTACCTTGGAACATGGTCACAGCAGGAACAATGGGTAGTTTTAAAAAGGTTTAGACGAATTCTTACAATTAAATAACATAAATGTTTAAGAAAATGTGTATAAGTCTGGGCCTCACTCCCCTTTTCTAAAATATGCAATCCGACCTATCTCTTGATTAAATTTGATGGACTTACTGTATGTCTTTTTTCATCTGTATTAACTGTATTAACTTACTGAATGTCTTTTTTTTCAACCGTATTAACTGTGTAAGTACAGTACATAACTATGCAAAAGGAATTTAATGTGGAAGGAGTTATAGCTATAGAAAAGAGGGAAGCAGGATCTCTGATTGCTTTTTTGGCTCAGGTTTCGTACTGTGTGTGTCCATCGGTACAGTATACGGCTATTCAATAAGTCATTGAGCTTGGGGTTTATTGGAAGTAAATAGAACAAGCAAGTGGAGGTGGTAACAGTGGCACCATCTCAGTTTAGACCGTAACGGCACCAGTAAAATCACTTAACTTCAATTGTTCCCTTTTTGGGGGAAAGTTCCTAAGTAACCTATTGCAAGAATTCTGTCCATGTCCACCATTGAGACCCAATTTTTTTAACTTTATAACTTCAACATTGTGTGCAGAAGATATTTTTATAGAGGTTTTTTTTTTTTTTTTTTTAAATTTTTATCCGTATTTAGCAATCTGCAAAATACGGATGCGGTGTGTGTGCAGTCTGCATTTTTTTTGGACCACTTAGCTTTCAACGGATCTGTGGTCTATATTTTATGGATATATTTTATCTTTATGTGGAAAGAACATATGATGCAGAAAGCACACAGATGATCCATGTGCTTCCCACATCCCGTATGTGTGCTCCACAAAGAGATGTAGCATGTCTTAAATAAATGCAGACCACGGACCCATCAAAGTTAATGGGTCTGCAAAAGATGTGGATGCAACACAAATGGTGTCCGTATTTTGCAAATCCGCAATTTGCGGTCCAAGAAGTACATACAGTCGTGTGTATGAGGCTTTATACAGAGCTTGAAATGCCTTAGAGATAAAGATACTGTTACACAATAAAATTCTCAGTGCCTGCAGCTACCACTAGGGGGCGCATACAGTTACTGCAATACAATGACCTCAGTAATGCAAAAATATGCAGTAATCCCCCACTTTCCATAGTGGTGGGTGCAGAACTATACTATTTGAGCAATTTCCTGATAACATTTTTGGAATCACTCTGTTTAGATAATGTGAGCTTTAGCTCCAATTGTAAGAATGAAGAACTGCAAGGCAGTGGGGGATGTTTGACTGGAATATCAGTTTAGGCAGTGTTTTATGAACTAAATGTGTTAGCAGCACAAATCTGTCTCGTTCCCTGGGCTTCGGACTGGGGACCCTGGTATACTGAAACATTGTAAGAAAACCTTGACATTTATATAATAGGAAGAGCAGAGTGTCCAGCATCAGAGAGTATTTCAAGACACGTGTGCACTGATAACCTAGGGAGTGGGTTACAGACTGAAAGATGCATAGTGGAAGGAGTGGAGCCTTCTGCATCACAGAGTATTTCAGGAGAGTAACCTGCTCAATACAAAACCAAGAGATTGGTGCAAGAAGAACCAGGAACCCCAAACAAATGCCAAACTTTTTTATAGGGTAGGGTTGTACTGCAAACAGGTTTGAAACACCTAACATTTTAAATCTTTGTTTATAATTTATGTATTTCTTAAAATTTTTGTTTTATTTGTGATGCAGGCACAATTCCTTCAGAAGACACTTACCAAGGCAAATGCAAGTGTCCAGTGTAGACTTCAGCATGGGTGTGGAACCACTACAAAGAGGAGAGACCACCACAAGCATCGGCAGGATCAAGCCCGAATTATACAAGCAGAAATCTGTAGATTCTGAAGACAACAAGAAAGAAGATGTCAAGACATGTGGAAAGCTCAACTTCACTCTTCAGTATGACTACGAAAACGAAATGCTCATTGTCAAGATCCTGAAAGCCCTGGAGCTTCCAGCGAAAGACTTGTGTGGCACCTCTGATCCTTATGTCAAAATCTATCTCCTCCCAGACAGAAAGAAGAAGTTTCAGACCCGGGTTCATAGGAAGACTCTTAACCCCATGTTTGATGAGACCTTCCAGTTCCCGGTGGCTTACGACCAGCTCAGCAATAGGAAACTACATTTTAGTGTGTACGACTTTGACCGCTTCTCCAGGCATGACATGATTGGGGAAGTTATCCTTGATAATTTGTTTGAGGTCTCTGATCTCTCCAGAGAGGCAACAGTATGGAAGGACATCCACTGTGCCACTACAGTAAGTACCAGACATATTGAGCTGTTTCTCAATTTTATTTGCATCAGGAAAAGTTAGGTAAAAAACAATATGAAAGCTGTAATGAAAATTATATTGGCTGTCACCCAGCTTTCCCTGAGACTTCTGCCACCCAGAACTTTGCAGTGATAGCTGCCGCCATGCAACTTTGCATTATAGTGTAACATTTTGTAAAAAAAAAAATTTCAAAATTCTTGAGAAGTCGTTTGTGACAAACTGTCTATTCCAAACAGAGTTTGAGGAGCACAATATTTCCTAAAAATAAAAGTTCAAATTGTGCAGATTTCATATATAAAATTTATATCTATGCTGTATACACATTCACCAGAAGCAGATTCACCATATTCACCAGAACTGAAAAGACCAAAAATCTCCATGATCTAGATCAGGGGTACTGAAGTACTTTTTGTAAAGGTCCACATACCTGGGTCTGCTGTAGGATTGTAGGATGAAGGTCTGAGCTGCAAAAAAAAAAAAGTAAGGTAGGACAACACCAGTGGCATGTAGTGCTGCATTAACTTGCACACCTCTAACGCCACCTAATCCCCTTTCTGGTGACCAAACAGTAAGAATGTCCTAACAATTAGAATGCCCTTTAACAATTATGATGCCCCTTAGTGCTCCTCAGATAGTATGGTATCCCTTAAGTGCCCACACAGAGTATGATGCCCCTAAGTGCACCCTCACAGCAGGGTGATCCCTTGGTGCCCCTACGCAGTATGATGCACCTTAGTGCCTGTGGCACATTGTGATGCCTCCTTAGTTCCTCCAGACAGAGTATAATTCCCCTAAATGCCCCCTCACAGTAGGATGATCTCTTACAGAATGAGGCCTCCTTAAAAGCCCCCAGAACAAAGTAGATTATGCCCATTTAGATGGCCCCACACAGTTATGCCCCTTAATTGTTATGTATCCTTTAGTGGCCCCCAACAGAGTTATGCCCCTTTAGAAGCCCCCACAAAGTTATTCCCCCACAGTGCTGTCCCCTCAAGTGCCTCCACACATAGTGATGCTGTTTTAGGTGTCCACCAAAACCCAGTGATGTCACCCTCATAGATTATGCCCCCTTAGATGGCTTCCACAGTGATACCCCCTCACAGAGTTATGCCCTCTTAGACAGCCCCCACCCAATTATGTCCCCTAGATGGCCCCTGGCACACAGTTATGCCCCTTTAGTGGCCCCCTCACAGTTATATACACTTAGGTGGCCCCCCACCCAGTTATGCCCCCTTAGATCTCCCTCCACACATGTATGCCCCTTTAGGGGCCCTCCAAATAGTTATTTTGCTGTACCCCCAGGGACGGATTGGCCATAGACCTTACAGGGAAATTTCCCGGTGGGCCGATGCCCAGGGGGCCGTCTGAGCCCTCTTCACGGCCAGCCAGTGGAAGTTTTTGGAAATGTATTTTCTGCTGCTGGCAGTATTTTGTGATGGACTGTGGTATTTTGCTCTGTCGGGGTGGCATAATGTGCCACAATATGGTATTGTTGGCCCTACCTTCCATCAATTTGGCCCCGACTACAAAACGGGGCCACTTTTAGTATTTTTTTCCAGGGCCACTTTAAGTTCCCAGTCCGCCCCTGTGTACCCCCATACAGTTATGTCCCTGTTAATGGTCCCCTCACAGTTATGCCCCCTTCTACGCCTCTCCTAGAAAGGTTATGCCCCCTTAGATGGACCCCGCACATAGTTATGCCCCTATTATGGGCCTACCCACAGGCTTATGTGGCCACCCCTCATAGAGTAGTGCCTCCAGTGTAAAAACTCACCTATCCCACATTCCCCCAACAAAAAGAGCAGAGCATGCTCTGTGCTCTACTGTCTGTTGCTGATCTCAGCAGCGTGATGATGTCAGGAGCTTCACTATCTATTCAACAGGATCTGCGTCCTGATGATGCAAATAGAGTTGAATGGAGGACATTCAGGGGACAGCTGGCAACCGCAGTGAGGATTCGGATTGCGGTCCGCCATTTGAGTACCCAACCTTGGTGTTCAAGGGAAATAGGATGCCACCAGATGTGTGTAAACAATGTGTGGCCGCCTTTTGTGTGACAAGGAGGGGTAAGGGGGTGATAACATAAAGTAAAGTTCTTGTATCTTTCACTTTCCCTGGGTTCACTGAAACTGTACATTGGGATGATGACAGTAGCAGACTCTTGTTGTGCCCTACCTCCCCTACACAAAACAGTTAAACTTTTCATTCTAGTACCCAATTTTATATTAGTTCTGCTCTCAATATTGAACCTATAGCTTGAGGGGTTTTCCAGGATTAGAAAAACATGGTTGCTTTCTTCCAAAAACAGCACAACCCCCTGTCCACAGGTTTCGTGTGGTATTGCGGCTCTACCCCACTGACTCCAATGGAGCCTAGCTGCAGTACCAGACACAACCCATGGACAGGGGTGGTGCTGTTTTTGGAAGAAAACAGCCACATTTTTCAAATCCTGGACAACCTCCAATAATCTAGGACAGGGATGCTCAACCTGCGGCTCTCCAGCTGTTGTAAAACTACAACTCCCACCATGCCTTGCTGTAGACTGATAGCTGTAGGCTGTTCAGGAATGCTGGGAGTTGTAGTTTTGCAACAGCTGGAGGGCCGCAGGTTGAGCATGCCTGATCTAGGAGAATGAAATGTTTGAAATTCATTTCAAACAGAGTATATTTCTTCCCTGTTTATTCCATGACCATCTTTCTCGCAGATTACATTTTATTCATGTTTATAAGGATTATTTATAGTTATACAGTATATCTTCCAGACATTTATTGCTCCCCTATAGATATTGGAAATACTGTATTGCCTTAAAGGGATTTTCCAGGTTTGCTTCCGCATCCTTTAAAATAATCATTTATGCATGTAGATGTCATTTTGTAATGCATTTCTTTTACCTTTATTGCTCCTATTTTACATTCTGGGCTGTGGTCACATGACCATGTCCATGCAACTCTTTCTTATTTCCTGTGACGTTATGTCCATGGGAGTGTCAAAGCAGTAACAGGGGCAGTGATAGGGGAGTGTCTATGTAACTAGCTGGCTGGGAGGAGCTGGGTGTTGTTGGGGGCGGTGCTGGATAAAGGAGAAGTACATCATGGGTTTGGTTGGATACAGGAACAGTAAGTGTGAAATACCAGTAAAAGTAAAAGAACCAGAGTGACTGGTTTATATGGTATAAATGGTCAGGAGAGTCATAACTGAAAAAAATCATGGGGAAGATGTACATGAGATAAGTAATTACATGAGCATATCTGTTAAAAACTGTCCCAATCATGGAAAACGCCTTTAAGGTAGAGGCCAGAGAATGTCTTCTGTTGTGACAGGGCTTTATAATATAGTGCTGCCTAAAGTGATGTTTCATCTATGTGGTCCTATTCAGGGGCGCATTCTAGCTGCCATACTGTGCCATGATGTGCCACTTAGGTGTATCTCAGGGTTAGGGGGTCCAGTAGGAATTTGCAGAGATAGTGTATCCATTAGCACAAAATTGCTGTGACAAGGTGTTTTGTGTTAGTGTCATAGGCACATTCTCTCCATGACCCTTGTAATATGATAAGCGTCTCGGAAGCTGAGGGTGTGGCTGATCTCATTGTGGGTGGGACAATATTATTAATGGGTGTGGTGACATTTTCTACACAAACTTCTGGTTTGGGCACAATGAAGCCCAGAGAATATCCAAGGCTTCTGGCCTTTCAGGAGTAAATAACAAAGCCTACATATGTTACATGTAATTTTTCCTCACTAGTGAAGATGACTAGCACTACATTTTCCCCTTCCAGGTGTAATGACCCTTCACTGTCACTCCTTTAATTGCATATTACAACACAACCCACTAAAAACACAAGACAATGGGGGAGATTTATCAAAACGGGTGTAAAGGAAAACTGGCTTAGTTACCCATAGCAACCAATCAGATTCCACCTTTCATTTTTCAGAGCTCCTTTGGACAATGAAAGATGGAATCTGATTGGTTGCTTTGGCCAACTAAGCCAGTTTTCCTTTACACCAGTTTGATAAATGTCCCCCAATGGGCAGCAAATCACAGCTCCATCTTCTAAATTACTAATTACGATGTATAGCCCAAAAGAAAGGTGTGGGTTGTCACCAAGAACCTGCAGTAAGGCTACCACTCACAGACCAATAAAAGGATGCAATATCACATCTGACCTTAGTTGCAGCTCAGCGACAACTTTTTTCATAGTCTTGTACAACATATTCAGTGTCATTTTACATGTGGCAAGAATGTTGCAGGATTAGGAGAACCATATATGCTGCAAGGCATGTAAAATATCACTATATGACTGCGTCTCAGAGGACTCGTCTGGTTTCAGATATGTACTGTATGGAATGAAAGCAAATTACAGGAGTTTTCTGTTATAGACCATGGGCCCAATTGATGCGCTAAGGGTGCATTCACATCACCGTTTAGCTTACCGTTCTTACCTCTCTTGATGAGCTTCAAGAGGTAGTCACCTGAAATGGTTTTCACTTCACAGGTGTGCCCTGTCAGGTTTAATAAGTGGGATTTCTTGCCTTATAAATAGGGTTGGGACCTTGAGTTGTGTTGTGCAGAAGTCAAGTGGATACACAGCTGATAGTCCTACTGAATAGACTCTTAGAATGTGTATTATGGCAAGAAAAAAGCAGCTAAGTAAAGAAAAACGAGTGGCCATCATTACTTTAAGAAATGAAGGTCAGTCCGAAAAATTGGGAAAACTTTGAAAGTGTCCCCAAGTGCAGTCACAAAAACCATCAAGCCCTACAAAGAAACTGGATCACATGAGGACCGCCCCAGGAAAGGAAGACCAAGAGTCACCTCTGCTGCTGAGGATAAGTTCATCCGAGTCACCATCCTCAGAAATCGCAGGTTAACAGCAGCTCAGATTAGAGACCAGGTCAATGCCACACAGAGTTCTAGCAGCAGACACATCTCTACAACAACTGTTAAGAGGAGACTGTGTGCAGCAGGCCTTCATGGTAAAATAGCTGCTAGGAAACCACTGCTAAGCACAGGCAACATGCAGAAGAGACTTGTTTGGGCTAAAGAACACAGGGAATGGACATTAGACCAGTGGAAATCTGTGCTTTGGTCTGATGAGTCCAAATTTGAGATCTTTGGTTCCAACCACTGTGTCTTTGTGTGACGCAGAAAAGGTGAACGGGTGAACTCTACATGCTTGGTTCCCACCGTGAAGCATGGAGAAGGAGATGTGATGGTGTGGGGGTGCTTTGCTGGTGACACTGTTGGGGATTCATTCAAAATTGAAGGCATACTGAACCAGCATGGCTACCACAGCATCTTGCAGCGGCATGCTATTCCATCCGGTTTGCGTTTAGTTGGACCATCATTTATTTATCAACAGGACAGTGACCCCAAACACACCTCCACGCTGTGTAAGGGCTATTTGACCAAGAAGGCGAGTGATGGGGTGCTATGCCAGATGACCTGGCCTCCACAGTCACCAGACCTGAACCCAATCGAGATGGTTTGGGGTGACCTGGACCGCAGAGTGAAGGCAAAAGCATCTCTGGGAACTCCTTCAAGACTGTTGGAATACCATTTCAGGTGACTACCTCTTGAAGCTCATCAAGAGAATGCCAAGAGTGTGCAAAGCAGTAATCAAAGCAAAAGGTGGCTACTTTGAAGAACCTAGAATATAAGACATATTTTCAGTTGTTTCACACTTTTTTGTTAAGTATATAATTCCACATGTGTTCATTCATACTTTTGATGCCTTCAGTGTGAATCTACAATTTTCATAGTCATGAAAATACAGAAAACTCTTTGAATGAGAAGGTGTGTCCAAACTTTTGGTCTGTACTGTATATATTTCAGGTGTTTTCCTATATTTTAGCATAAGGAATATCCTCGGACCATAGAGTTAATGTAGTTGAAAATAAGATGTTCCAGCACAGTCATGATCAAGGTCCCAGGGAGGTTAAAACACTACCAGTGATGGCTAACCTCCGGCACTCCAGCTGTGGTGAAACTATGACTCCCAGCATGCTCCATTCATTTCTGTGGAGTTCTGAGAACAGCCAAGAAAGTGTGCATATTGGGAGTTGTAGTTTTATCACAGCTGGAGTGCTGGAGGTTAGCCATCACAGGCCTAGACTATGGTCATATTGTGAGCTTTCTAGTAAAGGAATTCACTTTTGCACCACATCTACCTGAGTGTGGTGATTACTTACTAGTATTACATAGAATTAATGTGATCCGAGGCTGAAACATTTGATTTATTTGGGCTTCATCCATAATTTAGATTCAATCCACTTCAGGAGGGGATAAATTCCAGGAGGAAATCCTGTGATTTCCATACGAATGTGCTGAGATTGAATTAAAAGGCAGCCATATGTTTCTGTGAGGACTCGTTCCCTCAGTGTTTGCCGATAAAATAAGCCCAGACTTCTCTATTTTTGAGCTGATTAGGAAATTATGAATGTTCCAGCAGGCGCGAAGTCGACAGCTGTCACCGAATCTTTTGCGCTTTGCCTTTTACATGCTCAGTAAATGTTATATGGGGCTTGAAGAAAAGTAACTTGAGTTTAAAGGGGACCTCGCGTCTGCAAATGGGGTTTTTAGGCTCCAAATGCTCCTGGAGATTTCTGTACATTTTATTTGCTCCAGTGAGTTTCAGCACAATCCACAGATCTCCTCACTTTTGGGATCAGTAGGGACCCCACCAGTGACATTTATGGCTTACCTGATAGGTCACAAGGGTTAGGGGTTTTCCAGTTATACTTTTATGCCGCAATGAGGCACAGAATGCTTCCATGTTTCTTGCACTGACTCCAGCTCCTTACGATAACCCGTAATGAGGTGTTACTAATGAATCCGGCAAGTCTCCAAACTTGTAAAAACCTCTGCTCATGAAAATGTCTGCAAAGTTGTCACAGCCCCGCCCCTTCTTATTCTTACAATTGAGTAATCTGTTTACCGTAAGCCCATATTCCATGTACATCCACCTCAGAAACATAGTATTCACACAATCCCCCCATTTCTTTTCAAGCTTGTACCTCACATCTCCACTAACAAGTTCCCATAGGATTTGAGCAGAAGGTCTACTTTCACAACCAATTTTACAACCAGCTATTTTTGGAAGTCCCATAGTAGTGAATGGAGAATGCACCGCCCATGCTCGGCTATTTTCGGAACTCCCATAGCCGTGAATGGAGGGTGATCGTGCTTGCTCGGTGCGGTCTCCGTCACTTCAGCCGGCCTGTCTGGAGATCGGAGCAGATCCCAGAGGTGGAACTTGCACCTGTCTGCACGATATGTCATCAGTGTCTGAGATGGGAATATTCCATTAAGTATACATTTTCTTCTTTTTTTCAGTATACAGCACCTATGAAGATTTATACATCTCCATGGTTACAGGCTACCAAAAAACCCCTGTGAAGTCTGGTCCTACAGGGGCATCTACCCTGCTTTATGTTAAACTACAGTATGTACATTAATAAAAAGGAAGAGGACTGATGGAAGGGAATGTGAATGTAGGATCCAACTACATATGTTTTGTAGTCTGTTGCCATGGAGATACATAGTTATGCAGATAAACTGTATACACAAAATGGCAGAATATTTTTTAGTTGCAAAATAACTTCATTTTTCATTTATAATTGGTTGCAAAGGCAGACCTTCCCAAAAAAGCACCTGTAGGATACCCAATCAAAGCCACACAGATACATAGCTCCCCTTCCCACAAACACCTTGCTCACACCACCTTACAAACAGCACTGATGAGTATGAAGCTGCCCTTAGATGAGTTTGCCTCCAGTCCATCCAATATTCCCCACTATCAGAGAGCTGATTTAAGACTCGATTCTTATGCATCCCCAACTCCTCATTGGCATTTTGGGGACCATTTAGTTTATTGCCCTCTTAAGTTCAGCTTTTATCAAAGCAAATACCCAGTCAAGTTTCAAGTTCCCTTCTGGGAGTGGAGCGTACAATATTGAATCTATGAGGCATCCAGGGAGCAATGAGTAGATATTACAGAGAAGCAGCCTGGAGTCATCTCACACCTCCAGACATCCATCAGCTCTACCAAACCCACATCTCTGCCACCCTCCGAGGCCCAGCCAGCATCTGGAGTCCATATCTGGCCGGGGAGCATTCTCTTTCTGTACTAGCCATGATATTGCTTTATAAAACTTTAATTTTACTTGTGGTATTGATAATATTTCATCTAATATATAGTAATATATATAGCAATCTAAAAGTCTGATAATTCAGAATCCTAAACATCCTAGAGGAGTTGATGTATTGGAAATTCTGGACGATGGGACTTCTCCATGGATAGATCTGCCTTCCATTGTTGGGAACCTGGATTCTGCAATGCAGGGTGACTGTAGAACAGATGAATATAATCTATTGCTCCCTGTTGTCAGCCATTTCAGGCACTGGAAACTGTAGAGGGCAGATAAACACATTGGGGCACATTTACTAAGACAGTATTATCACACTGGCTGATGCTTGGATGATAAATCTGGTGCACCTTTAGACTGTCAAGTCTATGTTTACACCCTCTATTGGCCTTACAGCAGAGTCATGTGCGAAAATAACATTTTGGCGCATTGTATGCCACATCCTTTTAAGGCAGACCACACCCCTTTTGTACTAAGTCACACCCCCTTGTCATAAGGCTCTAGACCTATTTAAGGCCAGGTCATGCCAGTTTTTTGTTGCATTTTGATCAGTAAATCTCCCCAATCTGTTACCAGTCTGTGTCAGTCATTTCTGGCTAGGGAGAGGCAGTCCGTCGGGCAAATTAATACAGCCTATTGCTCCCTGTTATCCGCTATTCCAGGATGAGGAGAAAGGCCCTGGGGTGTTGTTCATTGCGTTGACTGACAGGGACTGCAGAGACCTCCCTGCCCCCTACGCTGCCCTATTATAAGATGATAAAATGCATAGATATGAGTTACAAACTGCAGTCTAAGCAGAACTCATTTAGAGGCCTCATTATAGCGGAGGTAATTATCCTCCATTCCACGCAACAAAGTAACAGGTGCAAATATGGACTATTCTAACTGTCTTGGTCCCCAGGGGGAGCGTTTAGAGAATGTCAGGATCGTTTGGTTTCTTCTTCTCAGAAGGTTCATCTTCATAAACTGCAGCATTCGGAGTTCCAAGGTTTCCAGAAAGAATTTAATGGGTCATTTGACTTTTTTTCGTTCACCCTTAGGGGTTGTTCACATATCAGTTATTTGATCAGTTATTTCCATCAGTTATTGTCAGCCAAAACCAGGAGTGGACACTAAACAGAGATCAGGTATAATGAACAGACCTGCATCTGTTTGGTGTTTTTGACCCGCACCTGGCTTTGGCTCACAATAACTGATGGCAATAACTGATCAAATAACTAATATGTGAACAACCCCTTAGAGACAAGTGCACAAAGAATGTGCTCCAATAATAATCACATGGTGAGGAGCCACAAAATACAATATAATACGTACTGATGAAAAACTGAAGATGCAGCGGTTAATCCATACAGTACACAAGAAGAACAGATTATTTTCATGCCAACAGGGGACACAGTATATTCTTGTAGTTACATTATATTCTGTACATAGGAGACAGTATTATAGTAGTTACACCATATTATTGTACATAGGGGACACCATTAAAGTAGTTATATTCTTGTGCATAAGGGACAGTATTATAGTAGTTATATTCTTGTACATGGGGGCAGTATTATAGTAGTTATATTCTTGTATATACTGTAGGAGCAGTATTATAGTAGTTATATTCTTGTACATAGGGACAGTATTATAGTAGCTATATTCTAGTACATAGGAGAGGTATTATAGTAGTTATATTCTTGTACATTGGGGCAGTATTATAGTAGTTATATTCTTGTATATAGGAGCAGTATTATAGTAGTTATATTCTTGTACATAGAAGGCAGTATTATAGTAATTATATTCTTGTATATAGGAGCAGTATTATAGTAGTTATATTCTTGTACATAGAGGTTGTATTATAGTAGATATATTCTTGTGCATAGAAGGCAGTATTATAGTAGTTATATTCTTGTACATAGGGGGCAGTATTATAGTAGTTATATTCTTGTAAATAGGAGGCATTATTATAGTAGTTATATTCTTGTACATAGGAGGCAGTATTATAGTAGTTATATTCTTGTACATAGGAGACAGTATTTTAGTAGTTATATTCTTACACATAGGAGGCAGTATTATAGTAGTCATATTCTTGTACATAGAAGGCAGTATTATAGTAGTTATATTCTTGTAAATAGGAGGCATTATTTTAGTAGTTATATTCTTGAACATAGGAGGCAGTTTTAATAGTAGATATATTCTTGTACATAGGATCAGTATTATAGTAGTTATATTCTTGTACTGTACATAGGGGGCAGTATTATAGTAGTTATATTCTTGTACATAGGAGGCAGTATTATAGTAGTTATATTCTTGTACATAGTGGCAGTATTATTATAGTAGTTATATTCTTGTACATAGCGGCAGTATTATAGTAGTTATATTCTTGTACATAGGGGCAGTATTATAGTAGTTATATTCTTTTACATAGGGGACAGTATTATAGTAGTTATATTCTTGTACATAGGAGACAGTATTATAGTAGTTATATTCTTGTACATAGGGGCAGTATTATTATAGTAGTTATATTCCTGTACATAAGAGGCAGTATTAGGACTCGTTCGCACGAACATGCCGTGTTTTGCGGTCCACAAATTGTTTCTATGCAAAACACGGATGCCACCCGTGTGCCTTCCGCAATTTGCGGAACGGGCGGCCCATTATAGAAATGCCTATTCTTGTCCGCAAAACGACAAGAATAGGACATGATCTATAATTTTTGCGGGGCCACTGAACGGAGCAACGAATGCGCGCGCACCTGAGCCGCAAAAAATGCGGTTCGGATGCGGAACCAAACCACAGTCGTGTGAATGAGCCCTTATAGTAGTTATATTCTTGTACATAGGAGCATTATAGTATTTATATTCCTGTATATAGAGGGCAGTGTTATAGTAGTAATATTGTTATACATACGAGGCAGTAGTACAATATCTATATTCTCATACATAGGAGGCAGTATTATAATACAGTATATAATATTATTGTACATGGGGCAAATCCTTCATTGATTTAAATATTTCTTGACAGTGGTGATACATTATAGATTTATTCTGGATATCACTTGGGATTGTCATAAGATTCATTATACAGTAATTACATTTGATGGCAGATTCAGTTGCAGTGAAGGATGACAGCAGCGACTGATGTTCTCTGGAAACTTCCGCTCAGACAGGATATCTCTCTTGACTCTTAAGGTCTATTTGGTTTCCATATTTAGAGTTGATACTATATTTTGTGAGGTTATTAATTAGTATTACTTAGTGGATGTGGATGACGGCTCTGACAGAAGACAATGACTTGCTGAATACTCTGCAATTTGCCTTTGTCCCTAAAGGCTTCTTATGTTCCCGCCAGTGGCAAAGTAAAGGCAGAACTATGGAAGGAAAATGTAGAAAGGGAAAATTGTGAAATTTCTTTGTCTCCCTTGGGGTTTCTGAAAAGCACATGGCAAAAATAAATTTAGCTGTAAGGCCTGAGCTAGATGATGGTTACAGTTGCCTCCATGTAATTAATTCTTTTATGTTCTTCTGTTACACCACAACCACAAGTTTCCAATGACTTTTTGCATCATAAGGAAACATTGCGACTGTATAACGGTTGCAGCTATGCCGCAGTTTTACCGCAACTCATGCATTGCAGTGTTGGCTTGAAGCCCTAGCTGAAAGGTGTCAGTAGAAATGAATGGAGACTAAAGTAGTCGCAGAACTTTTTTCATTCATTTCTATTGATCTAGGTGAGAAAAGTGACATAAATTGTTTCAGAGAATTTGAATTGTTTAGCCACAATCCTTATGTAGTACTTGTTAGATTGTAAACTCATTTTGGTCAGCAGTTAAGAAAAATATATTTTCTGAAGAGATATCATCCTCCATCTATAAAATACAAACATATTGTGTATGTGTGTGTGTACAGTCATGGCCAAAAGTTTTGAGAATGATACAAATATTAATTTTTACATAGTCTACTGCTTCAGTTTTTATAATGGCAATTTGCATATACTCCAGAATGTTATAAAGAGTGATCAGCTTAACAGCAATTACTTGCAAAGTCAATATTTGCCTAGAAAATGAACTTTATCCCCCAAAACACATTTCAACATCATTGCAGCCCTGCCTTAAAAGGCCCTGCTAACATTTTTTCAGTGATTGCTCCATTAACAAAGGTGTGGGTGTTGATGAGGACAGGGCTGGAGATCAATCTGTCATGATTAAGTAAGAATGACACCACTGGACACTTTAAAAGGAGGCTGGTGCTTGGCATCATTGTTTCTCTTCTGTTAACCATGGTTATCTCTAAAGAAACACGTGCAGTCATCATTGCACTGCACAAAAATGGCCTAACAGGGAAGAGTATCGCAGCTAGAAAGATTGCACCTCAGTCAACAATCTATCGCATCATCAAGAACTTCAAGGAGAGAGGTTCCATTGTTGCCAAAAAGGCTCCAGGGCGCCCAAGAAAGACCAGCAAGTGCCAGGACCGTCTCTTAAAAGTGTTTCAGCTGCGGGATCGGGCTACCAGCAGTGCAGAGCTTGCTCAGGAATGGCAGCAGGCAGGTGTGAGTGCATCTGCACGCACTGTGAGGTGGAGACTCTTGGAGCAAGGCCTGGTCTCATGGAGGGCAGCAAAGAAGCCACTTCTCTCCAGAAAAAACATCAGGGACAGACTGATATTCTGCAAAAGGTACAGGGAGTGGACTGCTGAGGACAGGGGTAAAGTCATTTTCTCTGATGAATCCCCTTTTCGATTGTTTGGGACATCTGGAAAACAGCTTATTCGGAGAAGATGAGGTGAGCGCTACCACCAGTCTTGTCTTATGCCAACTGTAAAGCATCCTGAAACCATTCATGTGTGGGGTTGCTTCTCAGCCAAGGGAATCGGCTCTCTCACAGTCTTGCCTAAAAACACAGCCATGAATAAAGAATGGTACCAGAATGTCCTCCGAGAGCAACTTCTCCCAACCGTCCAAGAGCAGTTTGGTGATCAACAATGCCTTTTCCAGCATGATGGAGCACCTTGCCATAAAGCAAAGGTGATAACTAAATGGCTCAGGGAACAAAACATAAGAGATTTTGGGTCCATGGCCTGGAAACTCCCCAGATCTTAATCCCATTGAGAACTTGTGGTCAATCATCAAGAGACGGTTGGACAAACAAAAACCTACAAATTCTGACAAAATGCAAGCATTGATTGTGCAAGAATGGACTGCTATCAGTCAGGATTTGGTCCAGAAGTTGATTGAGAGCATGCCAGGGAGAATTGCAAAGGTCCTGAAGAAGGGTCAACACTGCAAATATTGACTTGCTGCATTAACTCATTCTAACTGTCAATATAAGCTTTTGTTACTCATAATATGATTGCAATTATATTTCTGTATGTGATAAAAACATCTGACAAACACACATAAAAACCAGAGGGCAGCAGATCATGTGAAAATATAATATTTGTGTCATTCTCAAAACTTTTGGCCATGACTGTATAAATAATTTTTAGGATTGTTTTATTTATTTTTTATTTGAGAATAGTTGTTGTTTTTCCATATTTAACTCATTTATAGATAGATCTTAATAAGACCCCAAAAAGACCTCAGATCAGACCCACAATCGGACCTGAACTCAGACCCCAATGTGAATGACCCCCAATCAGACCTCCAATAAAGATAGATAGATCTCCAAACAGGGTTACAATATTACAATATTAATTGGTTCCTGGATGACCATTGTATGTTTAAACCATTGTAACTTGAGCCCATAACTCTATGGAAAATTGTAATTGGTCCCAAAACTGACCACATACTTTTATTCTACTGGTCAGTAATCCGGCGATACCTAATATGTATCATTTTTCTTGCATTTTGATAGTGATAAAAAAATTATAAAGTTGGACTTTTTTTTTTTTCAGTTCTTGACCCCTATAACTTTTTGGTATTTATGTGTACGGAGCTGTCTGGGGGCTCATTTTTTGCGGTGCGATCTGAACTTTTTATTGATACCATTCTGGGGTGTGTGTGACTTTTTGATCGTCTCTTATTTAATTTTTTATTTTTTTTAAAGCGACAAAAAATGGCGAATCGGCCATTTTGACGCTTTTTTCCGTTTTGCTTTTTTCCGTATGGGAAATATTTTTTTTTAATAATATGGGCGTTTTCGCACACGGTGATACCCATGATGTGTATTTTTTTATTTTTTTTATACTTTTATTTTCGTGAAAGGGGGGTGATTTGAACTTTTACGTTTTTTTATTTTTTTTTTTTAAATACTTTTTATTTTTTTTTACACTTTTTTATAGGGAACTATAAGAAGCAATATTTTGATTGCTTATATCATAGACTCCAATGCACTTACATTGGAGTCTATCATGATTTTAGTGCTTTCCTATGGAGCCCTATTACAGGCAAGGGCTCCATAGGAAAGCCTATGCAGGAGCCTCCTGTCATTTACTATGCTATACTACTATACTACTAAAAATAGGACTCTTCCTAGAGCTGGCCGTCCCAGCAAACTCAGTAATCTGGGGAGAAAGTGTCTTGTACTCACCTGGCCATGCTCCCACAGTGAGTCTGGCCTCTTCTGCAGCACAGCTGGCATCACACCATTGCTGTACCAACCAGCAGGGCTGGTCGGGCTATCAGTGTGCAGGGTCACTGGGCCAATCAGGTTCAACGTAGGCTCTCGTGCATGCTGACATAAGGAGTAGTGACATATCTCTGAGAAGGGCCGTCGCCATGGCAACCAGCATGGTTGGTCGGCCAATCATTATACAGGGATGCTGGGTCAATCATCCCTGCCTCCTTACAGTGAGTTATTTGAACAGTCAACTGCTGGCCACAGTCACCTGTGGTTGGTCTCTAGACCTCACATGCATTCCTTGCTGTATTCCTTGGATTTTTGGATTTCGCCTTTTGACTTTGTCTCTGACCGCCGATTTTGCCTTTGATGTGACTCCCGGAGCTGACCCTTCCTGATATCTGATTTTTTTGCTCTATTTTAAGTCTTGACGTTACTGTCTGTTTTAGACTTTGGATATTTTCTGGTTCCGCGTTTGTCTTCCAATTTGGTCCTTGTCGTCTACTTCTGGTTCTGACTTGTTTTGTCTGACTACCCCTCTTAGGTCCTGTACAGTTATTCAGGAAAGGGACTGTTACTCATTTGGGGGCTATTGTTTAGCGGTTGCACAGTTCCCTACCTACGTAACAGAATGGCCTTGGTAAGAGAGGTGACCAAGAACCCAGTGGTCACTCTGGTAAAGATCCAAAGATCCTGAAATTTCTAGAAGGTCAACCATCTCTGCAGCATTCAACCAGTCTGGACTTTATGGAAAAGTGGCCAGAAAGAAGCCTCATCTCAGTAAAAGACACGTGAAAGTATGCAAAAAGCACCTAAAGGACTCTCAGACTGTGTGTGGTCTGGAGGAAACTAGGCACTGCTCATCACCTGGCTAATGCTGTTGAGGTGGACATAAACCTGTCCTTTCTGGAATTCAGTCAGTCATTCCGAATTGTTTTGAACACGGGTGCGCACAATTCCTTTGGCCGTGCTTCTGTGGCAAAATCATTACAGCCTCTGGGCTTTTCCTTTATTAACACACGTACTTATTCGATACAAAAAGGAAAGGTGGGCGTAAGCATGCAAATAGCAAACAATATCATTCTTGATTGGATAGAAGTTGCATTCCATTCTACGTCACTAGCCTGAAAAAGTCATTTTGATAAGAGTATGGGGGCCATCTTGGACTAGTTAAATATATATATATATATATATATATATATATATATATATATATATATATTATACGCAAGCTTTATAAAAGTTACAAAGTATAAAAATATAATATAAAAAGTATATATAAATATACACGCATTCCTTTGTGACACACCGCACCGCAGCATCTTGGACACAATACCAGGATATAGACATTCTACACAGCTGCATAAGCATTTACAAAGCTGAGATATATATATATTTCTATAGCATTAAATACATATATATACAAATGACATAACACTATGAGGGGAAAATTCAGTATTTTGACCGGTCTACCTTCACAATACAATCCTTACAGTGAAGCATGGTGGTGGCAGCAACTTGCTGTGGGGGTGTTTTTCAGCGGCTGGGACATAGGGAGACTGGTCAGAGTAGAGGGAAAACTTAATGGAGCAAAATACAGGGATATTCTTAATGAAAGACTGATCCAGAGTGTTCTGGACCTCAGTCTAGGCCGACGGTTCACCTGCCAACAGGACAATGACCATAAGCATACAGCCAGGACAACATAGGAGGGGCTTAGGGACAACTCTGTCAATGTCCTTGAGTGGCCCAGCCAGAGCCCTGAACCCAATTGAACATCTCTAGAGAGATTTGAAAATTGCTGTCCACCAACAGTCTCCATCCAACCTGACAGATCTTGACAGGATCTGCAGAGAAGAATGGCTGAAAATCCCAAAAATCCAGATGTGCAAACCTTGTGGCATCATACCCAAGAAGACTGGAGGCTGTAATCGCTGCCAAAGGTGCTTCAACTAAGTACTAAGGGTCTGAATACTTATGTCAATGCAAGACTTTAGGTTTTCCTTTTCAATAAATTAGCAAACATTCTTTTATTTTTACTTTGTCATTATGGGGTATTGAATGCAGAATGATGGGGAAAAACCTGATTTTTTTTTTTAGCACAAGGCCGCAAGATAACAAAATGTGAAAAAAGTGAAATGATCTAAAGACTTTCAAAATGCACTGTATAGGACATTTCTGAATGGGGGATGGGTAAACCTTTTCAATTATTATAAAGTTTGTAAAGTGAGAGACTGAGCAGATTGATATATAGTTTTATGGGAAACAATTCAGAATATTCATTTAGATTCCTTCTAAATCTGGGCTTTTAAGCCAAGGAGGCGGTCCTGTCAGTAATTGACAGCCTTCCCTATATGATTGTTCATAGAGATAGCTGTCAGTCACTGATAGGACCGCCTCCTCGACTTCAAAGCCTAGAATGAGTAGAAATTTAAATGAATGAAATACAAGTTATACTGAATATTTTTCTACATAACTATATAATCAGTCTGCTCAGCTCTTCCTGCTCTATAAAATGCTGCCTGCAGATTGCACTGTATTTTCTTGGTGACACTCTCCCTTTAATATTTTGCCACAGGTACATTTGTCAGTATAGGTGAAAAGACAGAAATATAATGCCCTCTACAGTATGTAAATGCAGCACTTTTTTAAATATTTGAAAAAAAAATGTAAAAATGTACAACCATGAGTATAATGGGGACGATTGTGACCGTTGCTTATTGTCTTCACTGGGGTTGAGAAAGAAGCATTCAATTAATGTGATACTTACAGTATGTTGTTGTCACCAGCATGTGCTACCCAGTGATTTTGTGTTTAAGGTTTTGTTTATTTTTTTCTTTATTTTTTTTTAGGAAAGTGTTGACCTTGGAGAGATCATGTATTCCCTTTGTTATCTGCCTACTGCTGGCAGGATGACTCTAACTGTTATCAAGTGTCGGAACCTAAAGGCGATGGACATTACAGGATCATCTGGTATGACATTCATGAAAATGGTGATGTCTGTTATTAAAGCAGTTTTCCGGTCCTTTCACATTGATGTCCTGTCTTTAGATAGACCATCCATATCTGATGGGCAGGGGTTTCACACCAATCAGCTGTTCTGTAGTAGCTGCGGCACTGTAACTACAGCTCTGTCAGTGGTTTGTAGTGGATGGAGCTGGTTACTGCAGCACTGCTCCTATTCACTTCACATGGAAAAGTTCTGCAGAAACTAGTACCATCTACTACACACAATAGACAGATCTGTAGTTACAGCCATTGAGCTACTGCAGAACAGCTGGTCGGCAGGGGTGTCAAACCCCCTCTGATCAGATATTGATATAGGGGTTTTCCAGTCCAGTAAGGGGACTGGAAAACCCCTATAACTTCTGCACTCATTGTCACCATGTCCAAATGAAAAGATTAATAAATGTGTTGTCATTTGCTCATGTCTTATCATTCCCCTATTCTTTCCCATGCTCATTATGTTTTCCCTTTGCTTTGTTATTTTCTTTCCATTTGACCCTTCCCTTCCTTTTACTTCCATTATCTTCCCCTTTCCTCCCAGCCCCTCATCCTATGTTTTTCATTTTCTTTACTTTTTTCCCCTCTTCTTACCTTCCTCCCTTGCTCCTTTCCTTCTTTCAGTCCTTCCATTTCCCATATCTTTCCTTTCTTTTCCTATTTCCTTTCCTCCACCCCTTCACATTCTTCTTTTTCCTTTATCCTTCCTTCCCTGTTCCCCTTTTCTTCCACATTTCTCAATTTGATTAGCTTCCATTATCTTTTCCTTCCCTTTCCCACTTCTCCCCAACCCCATTTCCATTCCTTTCCCTATCCTTCATTTTCCTCATCCTTCCATCTTCTTTCCCATTTGTTAGTTCCTTTTCCCCTTTCTTTTCTTACATTATCTTTTCCTTCCCCTTTCCCTTGTTTCCCAGCCTCGTTTCCTTCTGTCATGCATATCTTTTGACATTTCTTAGCATTATCATTTCTGTGCCATTAAATTGCTTTTTTTCTTTTCTACCTCTTGGTCTCATCATTCTATTTCTTCCATTTATTCCCTTTCTGTAGCTCTCCATTTTATTCTTCCCTTCAGTAGCCCCTTTTAATTATCTGATGTTTCCTTTGCCTCTTTAGTTTTGCCTGTTTCTGCTGAAAGATCATGTCTTCCTTACCACTTTAACCCTTTTAGCCCCATTCTATTCTTTCATCTTCCATTTTCCTTGTAATGGTCGCTTGTTTCTGGCGCTATAATGTCTAGTTTTCTATTGTTGCAATGGAGAAAATATAGGAGCTTACGAATTGCCCAGTTGAGGAACTATGAAGCAGGTCCTAAGAGGTGTTTAAAGGTTTTCCCATTTGGGAGATACTATCTTTCTTTGGGAAGAGAGCACCTTAGTCAGCTCCTCTGGAATTCTTGGAAGAAAGGGATGCAAATGAGCTCTTTAAATAGGTCTTGAGACATGACTCGGATATTATAGGCCATACATGCTCCTCTGGAATTCTGGGAGGAAAGGGATATAAATGAGCTTTTAACAAGCTCTGCCACCATATGTAAGGCAGCTATCTAATAAGTCAATGTTTGCCCCTTTAAATAGGCCTTGAGACTCGGATATTAAATAAGCTAGCACCCCATCTGCAGACAGCGGTTTCAGGGTGATTGCCCCTCATCAGTGCAGAGCACAGAGTACTGGCTTAAAGGAGTTCTCCAAGTTATATTTATTGATGACCTATCCTCACGATAGGTCATCAATATCAGATAGACGGGGGTCCGACACCGCCCCGCCGATCAGCTGTTTGAAGAGGAGGCGTGCGCCGTGCAAGCGCTGTCTCCTCTTCATTGTTTACATCCTAGCCATAACATGGGTAGTGGTGAGCAGGTGTAATTACACCTAACCGCCCCATTCATTTCAATGGGAAGGATCGCTCCCATACACTTGTATAGGAACGAGCCTTCACATTGAAATGAATGGGGCGATTAGGTGTAATTACACCTGCTCACCGCTACCCATGTTACGGCTAGGATGTAAACAATGAAGAGGAGGGAGCGCTGGCACGGCTCGTGCCTCCTCTTCAAACAGCTGATCAGTGGGGGTGCCGGGTGTCAGACCCCCACCGATCTGAAATTGATGACCTATCCTGAGGATAGGTCATCAATAAATATAACTTGGAGAACCCCTTTAACTAGGTGAGAGGCCTAAGTCAGGATTTGGGGGGGTACTATCTCTCCTTGGGCAGAGAGCACCTTAATCAGCATGAGAAGACATATACTGTAGGCCAGGGGTAGGGAACCCCGGCTCTCAGCTGTTGTGAAACTACAACTCCCAGCAAGCATACTCGCTCTGCTCTTCTAAGAACTCTCATAGAAATGAATGAAGCATGCTGGAATTGTAGTTTCACAACAGCTGAGCCGAGTTCCTCCCTCTGGGAATTCCTGGATGGAAAAAAGGGATGCAAATGAGCTCTTTAAATAGGTCTTGAGACTTGACTTGGATATTAAATAAGCCAGCACTCTCCTTAGTCATTATAATAGAGAATGACCATACAGTATCTCACAAAAGTGAGTACACCCCTCACATTTTTGTAAATGTTTTATTCTATCTTTTCATGGGACAACACTGAAGATATGACACTTTGATACAATGTACAGTAGTCAGTGTACAGCTTGTATAACAGTGTAAATTTGGTGTGGCCTCAAAATAACTCAACACACAGCCATTAATGTCTAAACCGCTGGCAACAAAAGTGAGTACACCCCTAAGTTAAAATGGCCAAAATTGTGCCCAACTAGCCATTTTGCCTCCCCGGTGTCATGTGACTCCTTAGTGTTACGAGGTCTCAGGTGTGAATGGGGAGCAGGTGTGTTAAATTTGGTGTTATCGCTCTCACACTCTCTCATTCTGGTCACTGGAAGTTCAACTTGGCACCGCATGGCAAAGAACTCTCTGATTATCTGAAAGCTGTACATAAAGATGGCATCTAGGCTATACGAAGTTTGCCATCACCCTGAAACTGAGCTGCAGCACGGTGGCCAAGACCATACAGCGGTTTAACAAGACAGGTTCCACTCAGAACAGGCCTCGCCATGGTCGACCAAAGAAGTTGAGTGCACATGCTCAGCGTCATATCCAGAGGTGGTCTTTTCAAAATAGACTTATGAGTGCTGCCAGCATTGCTGCAAATGTTAAAGGAGTGGGGGGTCAGCCTGTCAATGCTGAGACCATACACCGCACACTGCATCAAATTGGTCTGCATGGCTGTTGTCACAGAAGGAAGCCTCTTCTAAAGATGATACCCAAGAAAGCCAGCAAACAATTTGCTGAGGACATGGATTACTAGAACCATGTCCTGTGGTATGATGAGACCAAGATAAACTTATTTGGTTCAGATGGTGTCAAGTGTGTGTCGGCAACCAGGTAAGGAGTACAAAGACAAGTGTGTCTTGCCTACAGTCAAGCATAGTGCTGGGAGTGTCATGGTTTGGGCTGCATGAGTGCTGCCAGCTGTGGGGAGCAACAGTTCATTGAGGGAACCATGAATGCCAACCTGTACTGTGACATACTGAAGAAGAGCATGATCCCCTCCCTTCGGAAACTGGGCCGCAGGGCAGTATTCCAACATGATAACGACCCCAAACACACCTCCAAGATGACCACTGCCTTGCTAAAGAAACTGAGGGTAAAGGTGCTGGACAGCCAATCATGTCTCCAGACCTAAACCTTATTGAGCATCTGTGGGGCATGCTCAAATGGAAGGTGGAGGAGCCACAAGGTCTCTAACATCAACCAGCTCTGTGATGTCATCATGCAGGAGTGGAAGAGGATTCCAGTGGCAACCTGTGAAGCTCTAGTGAACTCCATGCCAAAGAGAGTTAAGGCAGTGCTGGAAAATAATGGTGGCCACACAAAATATTGACCCTTTGGGCACAATTTGGCCATGTTCATTTAGGGGTGTACTCACTTTTGTTCCCAACAGTTTAGACATTCATGGCTGTGTGTTGAGTTATTTTGAGGGCACACCACATTTACAGTGTTATACAAGCTGTACACTGACTACTTTACATTGTATCAAAGTGTCATATCTTTAGTGTTGTTCCATGATAAGATATAATAAAATATTTACAAAAATGTGAGTGGTGTACTCACCTTTGTGAGTGTACTTTTCTTCTAGAACAGGAAGATTACCCCTGTTTTCTGCATCATTTAGACCCCAATTGTCACTTGTATGGCTTCTTCTATCAATATGCTATAACTATGTGATGTGGGAAAATCTAGAATGAGATTTTTCTTAATTTTGCTCCCACTCAATTTTTCAGATTAATTGTACAGTAAAAGAAGAAATCAAAACACTTCACCCTCTGGTAGTGTTGCCACATGGGGTTAACTGCAGCTTTACTGCAGGCTCTACTCATCAATGGGGGGGGGGGCATTGACTTTATGACATTAAGTCATTAGAGTTGTTACTACAAACAAACAAAAATCACTGAAAAAGATCAAAACATCCCGCATGATATGAAAAATAAATCTGCAGATGTACATGTACATTTAACCCCTTCAGGGCACTGACCTTCCTGACAGAGTCTATTTTGCAACTCTGACATGTTTCACTTTATGTGGTAATAACTTTGGAACGCTTTTACTTATCCAAGCCATTCTGAGAGTTTTTTCTCTTGACACAAACATAAATTTGAGTAGATATGTGTCACGGACATTCCTGTGACAGATAACAGGAGGTCTGTCAGATTGGCAACACGTGGTATAATCTGACATGTTTTCCCTTTTTGTTGTTGGTTTTTACCACACCCTTTTCCCTCAGGTGTTCCTGGTGTGGTATTTATTGCTTCTTCTCCCACTATTCCTTGCGGTTTATAGCTTCAGTGTTGTGGTGTTGAGCAGCAGTTTGGTTTCAGCTGAGATCCTGGAGCCTCCATTTCTTCATTGAAAGATAAGTTTCCTTTTCCCTCCTGTTGTTTTGTTATTAGGCCCTAGGGAGACTCCTGTTCGTCCTTCCTTTTGGAGGAAGATTCATTCCTATCATTAGTTTCCAGGGTCCTATAGGGTCAGTTCGGTGTTTAGGTTCCTGTGTATGAACTTGCCTACCTTTGAGACCTGTTCATACTGGTAGATAGACAGGATTTGATCCAGGGTTTCCTGTAGGAGGTGTCCATCTTCCTTCCTTAGTTTCTAGGCCTAATCTCCTTTCCCTCCTATGCTTGGTTTGGTTTCCCCCCCACACCTGCGCGTGACATTATAAACCGCCAGTTACCGTCACTTTGTTGTTTGTATCTGTACGGCCATGGATCTTATTGCTGTACTCGCCGGGCAGCTGCAGGGGCTGTCTTTGGAGGTAGCTGACCTCCGCACGACCGTCACCCAGATTCAGAGACCACAGGCTGTTGGTCCCGGAGATGGTGGTTGCCAGGCCTGTCTGGAGCCTAAAGTCGCTCTCCCAGATAGATTCTCTGGGGGACCTGATAACTTTATTTTGTTCAGGGAGGCGTGCAAATTGTACTTTAAGTTTCGTCCACATTCATCTGGTAATGAGGAACAGAGAGTTGGTGTGGTGATCTCGTTGCTCAAGGGAGATGCACAATCATGGGCCTTTTCTCTGCCGACCGGATCGCAGTCTCTCCAGTCGGTGGATGAATTTTTCAATGCTTTGGGGCTTACCTATGATGACCCGAATCGCATCTCCCTGGCCGAGACCAAGTTACGTGACCTTCGTCATGGTGAGGGCTCTGTTGAGATCTATTGTGCTGAGTTTCGGAGGTGGGCTACGGATACCGAATGGAACGATCCGGCTCTCCGTAGTCAGTTTTGTCAAGAGTTATCAGAAAGGCTGAAGGACGCTTTGGCCTTTCATGAAACTCCAGTGTCTTTGGAAGCCGCTATGTCTCTTGCGGTACGCATGGATAGACGCCTGAGAGAGAGATCTAGTGTATTGTCTTCCTATGACACTTCAGGTGAAGATACTCCTGGGTTGATGTCTGGGGACGAACCCATGCAGTTAGGGGGAGCTACTCCTGCTTCCACCTTTAAGCATTCTGGTAATAAAAAGGGAGTGTGTTTTTTCTGCAGACAGAAAGGACACTTTATCAATGCATGTCCATGCATGCAGTCTCTAAAAGAGAGAAAAAGAAAGGAGGCGTTAAATTCCCATCTCACTCTAGGAGGAGTGGGTGGAGAGACAGAAAATGTGCATTTGTCTTCATCCTGTAGTACCCGTTTTCTCCTGACTGCCGAGGTGGCGCTAGAGTCAAAGGTTGTGAGAATTGAGGTGTTTATTGACAGCGGGGCAGGGGTGAACCTGATTGATGCTCAGTTTGTCCGTATGCATGGATTGTCTCCGAGTGCAATGGAGAAGAGGATTTCTGTGTTTGCTATTGATTCTGCGCCTCTTTCTCAAAAGTGTTTGTCTCAGATGGTGCGTGATATCAGATTAAGAGTGGGTGAATTTCATCAGGAACTTATTTTGTGTTTTGTGTTGGAAAGTCTTCCTGCTCCTGTGGTGCTGGGTTTACCGTGGTTAAGCAAACACAATCCAACCATCGATTGGCATAATAGACAGATTCTGGATTGGGGTAATTATTGCGTTGACAATTGTCTTAATACATCTTTTTCTGCGTTAACCACTAAGACACTTCCCGCTTCTATATCTGATGTATTTTCTGAAGGTGGATGTCAGGATTTACTCCCACATCGGGAATACGGTTGTCCTATCAATCTTATCCCCGGAGCAAAATTGCCCAAATCTAGGCTGTATAACCTTTCTGGACCTGAGAGAACGGCCATGAAAGAATATATTGCTGAGAGTTTGGCTAAAGGACACATAAGACCTTCCAAATCTCCAGTGGCAGCTGGGTTTTTCTTTGCAAAGAAAAAAGACGGAACTCTTAGGCCATGGCCATTTCCGTGAACTCAATCAGATTACTGTCCGTGATCCTTATCCCCTTCCTTTGATTCCCGATATGTTTAACCAGATTGTTGATGCCAAGGTGTTCTCCAAGTTGGACTTAAGGGGGGCATATAATCTGGTCAGGATCAAGGAAGGGGATGAATGGAAGACGGCTTTTAACACTCCTGAGGACCACTTTGAGAACCTGGTCATGCCTTTTGGGTTGACCAATGCTCCTGCTGTCTTCCAGCATTTTGTTAATGACATTTTTCATTACCTTGTGGGGAGGTTTGTAGTCATGTATTTGGATGACATACTAATCTATTCTCCAGATATGGTGACTCATCAGGATCAGGTTAGACAGGTGTTGCAGATCTTAAGACATAACAAATTGAACGCAAAATTAGAGAAATGTGTTTTTGCTGTACAAGAGGTGCAATTCTTAGAATACCTGCTGTTATCTTCAGGTTTTCAAATGGATCCAGAGAAAGTCCATGCTATATTGGACTGGGATCGACCTGAAAATTTGAAGGCTCTTATGCGGTTTTTGGGGTTCACCAACTATTACCGAAAGTTTATTAAGAACTATTCGACAATAGTTAAACCCTTAACTGACATTACTAGGAAAGGGATGGATGTCTCAGTGTGGTCTGATGCAGCATTGCGAGCCTTTTCCGCTGTGAAGGATTGCTTCTCTTCTGCCCCTATTTCGGTGCAGCCAGATGTGTCACAACCTTTCATTGTGGAGGTTGACGCATCCGAGGTGGGGATAGGAGCAGTTTTGTCACAGGGTCCGTCACTCTGTAAATGGCGCCCATGTGCCTTTTTCTCGAAAAAAACTGTCTGCTGTGGAGAGAAATTACGATGTGGGTAACAGAGAGTTACTGGCCATTAAGTTGGCTTTTGAGGAATGGCGTCATTGGTTGGAAGGGGCGATTCACCCAATCACGGTATTCACAGATCACAAAAACCTGGCTTACCTTGAGTCGGCGAAATTACTTAACCCGAGGCAGGCCAGATGGTCTTTGTTCTTCACCAGATTCAATTTCATTGTCATGTATCGTCCTGGTATTAAGAATGTCAAGGTGGATGCCTTGTCACGTAGTTTTCCTGGAGGTGGTGATTTTGAAGATCTGCTCTTTACCCTGATCTTGAGGCTAAGGCATTTGAGGCCCAGGGAGATGCACCGGAGTCTTGCCCCCCTGGGAAATTGTTTGTTCAATTTGAATTGCGTCATAAGGTGTTTCAGGAACATCACTGTATGGTGTTTGCGGGACACCCTGGGAAGTAAGTCCACTGTCGACCTCATCTCTCGTAGATTCTGGTGGCCAGGCCTGCATAAGTGTGTTGAGGACTATGTGTCAGCCTGTAGTGTCTGTGCACGTGCTAAGGTGACACATACTCGACCTTCTGGACCCCTATTCCCATTGCCCATCCAGTCCAGACGATGGTCTCACTTGTCTATGGACTTTATCACTGATCTGCCTAATTCGTCTGGAAAGACAGTTATTCTGGTGGTTGTAGATCGGTTTAGTAAAATGGCGCACTTTATTGCATTGCCCGGACTCCCTAATGCTAAAACCCTTACACAAGTGTTTGTTGGCAACATTGTGAAATTTCATGGCATTCCCACTGACGTGGTCTCTGATCGTGGGACTCAGTTTGTGTCCAGATTCTGTAAGGCGTTCTGTACTCGGCTCGGGGTACAACTGTCTTTTTCTTCTGCTTTTCACCCTCAGACGAATGGACAGACAGAGCGTACTAATCAGAGTCTGGAGACTTACTTGAGATGTGTCTCTGAGAATCAGGAGGAGTGGTCCTCGTTTTTGTCTCTGGCGGAGTATGCCATAAACAATCGTAGACAGGAGTCCACTGGCAAGTCGCCGTTTTTTGGGGCATATGGGTTTCACCCGCAGTTTGGCACTTTTTCTGGTTCAGATACCTCTGGTATACCTGAGGAAGAATGTTTTTCGTCATCATTGTCATCTATATGGTGGAAAATTTAAAGTAACTTGTTAAATATGGGCAACTAGTACAAACGTGTGGCTGACAGGAAACGTATGGTTGAAACGTATGAATGTTCTGGACCTAAGAGTGGGTGATTGTGTGTGGCTGTCCACAAGAAACATTAAGTTGAAAGTTTCTTCTTGGAAGTTGGGTCCAAGATTTATGGGTCCATATAAGATCACTGCCATTATTAATCCTGTAGCATTTCGTCTTGAACTTCCTCAGGCCCTGAAAATTCATAATGTATTTCACAGATCTTTGTTAAAGAAATATGTTGAACCCTTGAAGCCATCTCCCTTGCCACCCGCGCCTGTCATGGTGGACGGGAGTTTGGAATTCCAGATCGTCAAGATTATTGATTCTCGAGTTCTTCGTAGAACTCTTCAATATCTTGTTTACTGGAAGGGTTATGGACCAGAGGAGAGGACGTGGGTACCGACATCTGACGTGAATGCCAGTCGTTTGGTGAAAGCTTTTCACAGGTCTCATCCGGACAAAGTTGGTCCAGGGTGCCCGGAGGTCACCCGTAGAAGGGGGGGTGCTGTCATAGGAATGTCAGATTGGCAACACGTGGTATAATCTGACATGTTTTCCCTTTTTGTTGTTGGTTTTTGCCACACCCTTTTTTCCTCAGGTGTTCCTGGTGTGGTAATTGTCCCTCCCCTATTTATTGCTTCTTCTCCCACTATTCCTTGCGGTTTATAGCTTCAGTGTTCTGCTGGTGAGCAGCAGTTTGGTTTTAGCTGAGATCCTGGAGCCTCCATTTCTTCATTGAAAGATAAGTTTCCTTTTCCCTCCTGTTGTTTTGTTATTAGGTCTTAGGGAGACTCCTGTTCGTCCTTCCTTTTGGAGAAACAGGTAGACTCATTCTTGTCATTAGTTTCCAGGGTCCTATAGGGTCAGTTCGGTGTTTAGGTTCCTGTGTATGAACTTGCCAACCTTTGAGACCTGTTCCTACTGGTAGATAGACAGGATTTGAGCCAGGGTTTCCTGTAGTAGGCTTCCATCTTCCTTTCTTAGTTTCTAGGCCTAATCTCCTTTCCCACCTACGCTTGGTTTGGTTTTTTCCCCCCACACCTGCGCGTGACAATATGTTTTATTTATTAAAATGTCTAAAATATCCAAAGAATTTGGAATCATTTTCTAGATTTGAATTTCTTTGCTGTTAAGACGGATAGTGATACCTCATAAAATAGTTATTAATTAACATTAACTATCTGTCTACTTTATGTTTGCATCATTTTGTCAATGTCATTTTATTGTTTTAGGACGTTGGCTTAGATTTTTAGAAGCAAATTTTCAAATATTTAAGAAAATTTCCCAAATCCCCTTTTTTAAGGACCAATTGAGTTTAAGTCACTTTATGGTAGTAGAAACCAACCATAAAAGACCACATTTTAAAATCTACACCTCTCTAGTTAAAACTGAGTTTACAAACATTGTTAACCCTTTACATGTTTCACAAGAATTAAAGGAAAATAGATGCAAAATTTCATTTTTTTTTTTGCAGAATTTACTTTTTAATCTATTTTTTCCTGTAAGGCAGCAAGGGTTAAGAGCCAAACAAACCTCAATCTTTATTACTCTGGTTCTGCAGTTTACAGAAACACCCCATATGTGTTCATAAACGGCTGTATGGGTACATAGCATGGCTCCGAAGAAAGGAGCGCCATATGGCTTGAAGGCACACTAAGGTACCCTTGCAGTAGAATCCCCCAAAAAGTTACCCCATTTTGGAAAACTACACCCCTCACGGAATTTATTGAGGGGTCTACTGACCACTTTGACCCCACAGGCTTTTAATATAATTTAGAAACACTTGGCTGTGAAAATGAACATTTTCATTTCTTCCAATAAAATGTTGGATAAGCTTTCCATTTTTTATTTACACAAGGGATAACAGGAGAAAAAGAAGCACAAATTTTGTTAAGCATTTTCTTCTGAACACAGCAACATTCCATATGTAGTCGTATATTGCTGTTTGAGCACACGTCAGGGATCAAAAGGAGCACCATATGGTTTTTGGAGGGCAGATTTTGGTGGAATGGTTTACGGGCGCCATGTTGCTATTGATCAGCCTCTGGAGACCATTACAGCCATTTTCTGATAATAATACATTTTATTTTCTCTCAACGTAGCTCTATCATTGTTTCTTTTTTTAGGGTACATACAACTTTTTGATCACTTTTTATTTGGCTTTTTGGGAATAGGATAAAGAAAAGACGGAAACTCTGCCATTGTTCTTTGGATTATGTTATTGCGGTGAACACCATGAGGAAAAAATGACACCTTATCTTTATTCTGCTGGTCAGTACGATTACAAAGATACCAATTTTATATATTTTTTTACGTTTTACGACTTTTACGCAAAGCATTTTTGAAAACAAAATCCTGTTTTTGTGTCACCATTTTCTGAGAGCCATATTTTTTTATTTCTATGCTGATTGTCTTGTGTGGGGGCTCATTTTTGGCGGGATGAGCTGATGTTTTCAGTGGTACCATTTTGGAGTACATAGTACTTTCTGATCTCTCAGTATTATGTTTTTTGTAAGACAGGGTGACAAAGTGGCTGTTTTGACACTTTATTTATTTTTATTTTTTTACAGAATTTACCTGAAGGGTTAGACCATTAGATATTTTTATAGAGCAGGTCATTAAGGGTGCAGCAATACCTAATATGTCAATTTTATATATTTTTTTTTTGCAATCCCACACAATAAAAGCATTTTTGAAAAAAAAGCAGTTTTTGTGTTGCCATGTTCTGAGAGCCATATTTTTTTTAATTTTTCTTTCAATCATCTTGTGTGGAGGCTCATTCTTTGTGGCATTAGTTGATATTTCATTGGTACCATTTTGGGGTACATAGTACTTTTTGATCACTCGCTATTATGCTTTTTGTAAGGCAAGGTGACAAAAAATTGCTGTTTTGACATCATTTAAAAAAAAAATTACAGCATTCACATGAAGGAGTAAAGCATTAGATATTTTTATAGAGAAGGTTATTATGGATAAGTGGTACCTAAAATGTCTATTTTTTAATTTTTGTTTGCAATCTTACACAATAAAAGCATTTTTTTTTAAATGTTTTTGTGTTGCCATTTTCTGAGAGCCATATTTTTTATTTTTGGGTCAATTGTCTTGTGTAGGGGCTCATTGTTATGCTCATTTATGGGGTACATTGTAAATTTCTTGATCGTCCGCTCCTACACTTTTTGTTAGGCAAGGTGACCAAAAAATACGTATTGTAATGCATTGACTGTCAGTGTATTACCAGTGTAATACACTGACAGCCTGCCTGCCTGTAAGACCCGGGGTTGGGCCTCACAGGCTTCCATAGTAAGTAAGCCCTGATGCCTTTGGAAGGCATCGAACTGCCTTCCCAACCATTGGATCCCCATCACTGCAGCGTGAGGACTTGATGTGCATACTACGGTCAGCGTTGACCTCGGCATACAAAGAGTTAATGCATGGCATCAATGTATTCACCCCATGCCAGCGTATACAGCAGGGGCTCGGCTGTCAGGAACAGCCGGACCCCTGACACTGATCGAGCGGGCACTGCTCACTGAAAATAATTGAACCTAGTCTATTTAATACTTGTTTCTATGCCAGTAGGCATCTACATTCAGTAGAACAGACCCTGCACATATACATATAGTGTGCCGCTACTTGCTACATTTGTGTGCCTACAAGGGGAAGAGCAAGCACGGTTATATGTACCACGTAATCAAAGCAGCCAGTGGAATACAAGGGGTAAAAGTGCACTGGAGACAACCACACCTGGTGGAATAATAGGAGTGCATTCAGACTTGGAGGTAGCTACACCTTCAAGTACTACTAAGAAATCACTGAAAAAGGTAAACACATTCTGCATGATAAGATACATAAATAAGTGGATGTACATAGATATGAGAAGGAGAGAGAGAGAGAGACAGATATTAAAAAGAGTAGGTTCCTGCCTGTCTGAGACCACCTTGCCGTGGCAGGCGGGCACAGATGTTTTTTGATGCCAAAATATATTGGCTAAGAATCTCAGATTTTATCATATTAGAATGAAGGTTTTAGTCTATTTATTTATTTCTTTGCATCTATTATGTGAGTGCAATTATTTTCTGTGATTTCTCTTTAGAAGTAATGAGAGTTGGTGCAAAGGACCAATGGCTGTCCCAGGGGCAGGTAGAAACGGGCAGACCTTTTCTGTCCATGCACCTAGAGCATGTGTGCAGAGAATGAACACACTGTACACATGAAGGACTTGGGTGAAGCAACTTTGTTGTAAGAGACCATATCTCTGAAAATGGAGCAGATAATTGAATGAACGGAAAACTTAGCCCCAACATGTCAGCTGAGCACAACATTGACAATAGGACCCTGATTACATAATGTTCCTGCATCCAGTTACCATATAAACTGATGGGAGTGGGAGTGGAAATGACTTGAATCATTCTGAAAAGGACTGTGCGAGTGACAGCAATTAACGTAATCAATGAGATATGTAATTACACTGATTCAGTATTAAAATAATATGGAGACATTCTGTCAGCAATGCCAAAAGATCGTCTGTGATGTCAAATTAGCCTGAACACAGCCGCAAGCTAGGACTATTTCCACTTCAACTCTGCCAACATAGAATAATCTTTTTTACTTCTTTTCTTCATCGTTATTATTTAAAAGTGTCATTCAAAAATAGAAAGCTTTGTATATAGTATCATAGGGCCACAAAGCAAATTTAGGAATGGGGCTTGACTCTATGACCAACTGCAGCAGTATATAATAAACACAGTGACATTACAGTGCGGGGATAATGCACACAATGATAATAGTGTACCATACTATTGTGTTGTACACAGACGAAAAGCAGGTCACACAGTGTTCAAAGTTTAAAATAAATAAATAACTACTAATACTGCCCCCTATGCACAAGAGTATAACTATTATAATATTGCCCCCTATGTACAAGCAAAACAACTACTATATTACTGTTTCCTATGTAAAAGACTATAACTACTATAATACTGTCTCCTATGTACAAGTATATAACTATTAAAATACTGGCCTCTATGTGTATGAATATAACTAATATATTGCTGCCTAGTGTATACAAGAATATTAAGTACTGTAATACTGCCCCCTATGTAAAGTAAATAACTACTATAATACTGCCTCCTATGTACAAGAAGGTATCTACTATAATACTATAACTACTATAATACTACACCATGTACTAGAATATACACTAAAAGTTAGGGATATTTGGCTTCTGGGTGAAATTTCAGGATGAACCTAAAACGCACTCCAACCTTTACAGGTGATCGTAACATGACCTTCTCTAAACTTTTGAATGCACAACTGTTCAATGTTTCAGTACTTTTTGCACAAATTGCTGTTCTCTAACAAGGAGCCTAACGGCAACATTCACAACAGGTGTTTGATGCATGAATCACCCAATACATTTCCTGGTTCGATTAGAATTAAACAGTCCTCCTCATCATGCTGTTCACATTTTGACATCATGAGACCAAGATGACACCTTACAATTGATCAACAGTACCTAGCCATTGTGAGGCTTCAAGCAGACTGTTCTCAGACGGAAGTGCCACTGAGCTTAGAGTCACAGAGTGTCATCAGCAGGTTGCAACAGAGATACAGAGAGACTGGAAGAGTCACAGAAAGGCATAGAAGTGGATGTCCTTTGGCCACATCCCACACTGATGGTCGCTTCATTGTGGACAATGCCCTGAGGAACCGGATGATGAATGCCACACAACTCAAGGCACATTTAAGGGAGCTTAGAGGCACCCAAGTGTCATGTCAGACCATTTGAAACCATTTACATCATTGTGGTCTGCATGCTAGGCGACCTGCAAGGGTATCTGACCACACCACCAGGCACAGGCGTCATCGCCTTGCGTGGGCCAGGGAGCATCTGTGCTGGACGAGGGACCCTTGGGCCTCTGTGCTGTTCACTGATGAAAGTCGATTCACGCTCAGCAGAAATGATGGCCACCAACAATGTTGGAGATGCCAAGGAGAGCGCTTTGGTGGTGGTGGTGTTATTACAATGTAGGCAGGTATGTCTAGTCTATACAGAACTGCCCTACACTTTGTGAATGGTACAGTGACAAGCTCATAATACTTGAATAACATCATTAATCCAGTTATAGTGCCTTTGCATGAACAACACAGGCCTAATTTCATCTTCATGGACAACAATATGCCAACTCATTGAGGTCGCATCATTAGGTAACAGCTGCTGGAGACTGGGGTACCTCAAATGGAGGTGAAAACCTATGGGATCAGCTGAGTCACCATGTAGAGGCTCGTAACTCCGTTCCCGAGAACCTCAATGACCTGAGGGCCGCCCTTCAAGAAGAGTAGGATGCCATGCCTCAGCAGACAAGTAGTCGACTTGTGAACTACATGAGATGTAGTTGTCAAGCTGTAATTGATGCTCAAGGCCACATGACAAGTTATTGAGACATTGACATTTTTGTGGGGTATACCCACAACTGTTGTTGGCTTTTGTTTCAATAAATTGTTTGAGCTGAGGAAATCACCATTGCATGCTTCTACTAAAATGCCCTACTTACATGATATGATATCACTGTAGCGTGAAAGTTGTACGTTTTCCATAAATTTCACCTGAAAGCCAAATATCCCTAACTTTTTGTGAGTGGTGTAACTTCTATAATACTGCTCCATATGTGGAAGAGTATGACTATATATGACTAGTAAGACTGTAATACTGCCCCTGTGTACAAGAATATGACTACTATAATGTTGTCCCCTATGTGCAAGACTATAACTTCTGTATTACTGTTGCTATGTACAAGAATATAACCACTATAATGTTGTCCCCTATGTACAAGAATATACCATGCTGCTTTCAATGCATAATAATATAACTTCTATAACAATGCCCTAATGTGCATGAAATATATATAGTATATTACTGTTCCCTGTCTCTATATTAGTGTAATATACTCCCCTCTTCCTAGATCCTTATGTGAAGGTGTCACTGATGTGTGAAGGCCGCAGATTGAAGAAACGCAAAACTACCACAAAAAAGAACACATTAAATCCAGTCTACAATGAGGCCATCATATTCGACATACCTCCAGAGAACATGGACCAAGTCAGCCTCTCCATAGCCGTCATGGATTATGATAGGTAAGTGCTTCTGTCATTTCAGCCTTTGCATTCCTTCCTGCTAGGAAAAAGACACAAAAATATGGTGTGCAGTTTGGCTACAAGGAATGAAGAAAACATAGTCTCGGGGAGGGTGGGGGCGCTCATGACGATGATTGACAGGATTTTAGTCACTGCAGAGAGGGGTGGAGTTTATTTATTTTATGCATGTATACAGTGCCTACAAGTAGTATTCAACCCCCTGCAGATTTAGCTGGTTTGATAAGATGCAAATAAGTTAGAGCCTTCAAACTTCAAACAAGAGCAGGATTTATTAACAGATGCATAAATCGTACAAACCAAAAAGTTATGTTGCTCAGTTAAATTTTAATAAATTTTAAACATAAAAGTGTGGGTCAATTATTATTCAACCCCTAGGTTTAATATTTTGTGGAATAACCCTTGTTTGCAATTACAGCTAATAATCGTCTTTTATAAGACCTGATCAGGCCGGCACAGGTCTCTGGAGTTATCTTGGCCCACTCCTCCATGCAGATCTTCTCCAAGTTATCTAGGTTCTTTGGGTGTCTCATGTGGACTTTAATCTTGAGCTCCTTCCACAAGTTTTCAATTGGGTTAAGGTCAGGAGACTGACTAAGCCACTGCAACACCTTGATTTTTTCCCTCTTGAACCAGGCCTTGGTTTTCTTGGCTGTGTGCTTTGGGTCGTTGTCTTGTTGGAAGATGAAATGACGACCCATCTTAAGGTCCTTGATGGAGGAGCGGAGGTTCTTGGCCAAAATCTCCAGGTAGGCCGTGCTATCCATCTTCCCATGGATGCGGACCAGATGGCCAGGCCCCTTGGCTGAGAAGCAGCCCCACAGCATGATGCTGCCACCACCATGCTTGACTGTAGGGATGGTATTCTTGGGGTCGTATGCAGTGCCATCCAGTCTCCAAACGTCACGTGTATGGTTGGCACCAAAGATCTCGATCTTGGTCTCATCAGACCAGAGAACCTTGAACCAGTCTGTCTCAGAGTCCTCCAAGTGATCATGAGCAAACTGTAAACGAGCCTTGACATGACGCTTTGAAAGTAAAGGTACCTTACGGGCTCATCTGGAACGGAGACCATTGCGGTGGAGTACGTTACTTATGGTATTGACTGAAACCAATGTCCCCACTGCCATGAGATCTTCCCGGAGCTCCTTCCTTGTTGTCCTCGGGTTAGCCTTGACTCTTCGGACAAGCCTGGCCTCGGCACGGGAGGAAACTTTCAAAGGCTGTCCAGGCCGTGGAAGGCTAACAGTAGTTCCATAAGCCTTCCACTTCCGGATGATGCTCCCAACAGTGGAGACAGATAGACCCAACTCCTTGGAAAGGGTTTTGTACCCCTTGCCAGCCTTGTGACCCTCCACGATCTTGTCTCTGATGGCCTTGGAATGCTCCTTTGTCTTTCCCATGTTGACCATGTATGAGTGCTGTTCACAAGTTTGGGGAGGGTCTTAAATAGTCAGAAAAGGCTGGAAAAACAGATAATTAATCCAAACATGTGAAGCTCATTGTTCTTTGTGCCTGAACTACTTCTTAATACTTTAGGGCAGGGGTCAGGAACCTTTTTGGCTAAGAGAGCCGTAAACGCCACATATTTTGAAATATAATTCCGCGAGAGCCGTACAAAATGTTTAAAGGGCCATTGACAGATCAATCGCTCCAATGTTCACTTAGTACAGCAAGGAATGCTCCTCCCTGCTGTATAAAGCCACAACTGGACTGAAACAATGGTAATTAGCAGTAAAAAAATTAAATAAATAACTTACATTGTGAGCTTGCGATGCATGACATCAGTCCAGCAGTCTGGCTTCTTCTTTTTCCTGCGCATGACTGGAAGCTGGCATTGGTGTAATATGGGTGGCAGATGTTTTTTAAGGCCATATTTTTATTTTTATTTTTGGGGGGGGCTATATAATGGATTATGTGGGATTATTTTCAGGGGTGAAGTGGGAAGGGGGGGTTGGTGGGACACACTGTATTACACAGCCCCTTTATTGATGCAGCTCACTGCTGCTGACCATGAGGCTGTGTAACTATTTCCATGTTATAATGTTCACCTTCAAAGCAGCAGCACAGCCAGGGGTTTCTGGAACGTCCAAGGGAGACACAAGGGAGGAGGCAGATGCCGCTTCACTAGGGGACGCAGGTGCGTGCTTGCAGACGGCGCGGCTATGCAGGGAGTTATGGGAAATGTAGTCCATGCTCCCTGCCGCTCACCACTGCCGCCAATGCTTATCAGGCCATCAAAGAACTACCAATATCAGCGTGCACCGCGGCCTGATGGAGCGCGGTGCATGCATCCTTCCCATAGACAGGTAGCAAGGGGCGTAGCTAAAGGCTCATGGGCCCTGGTGCAAGAGTTCAGCTTGGGCCCCTGCCCCCCCCCCCGCCTAATACAGCGCCTCATACCTCTTACATCCAGTATAATACAGCGCCCCATACCTCGTACATCCAGTGACGTCTCCTCGGATGTACATCTTCTCTTTCCTCATCTTCTCCTTTCAGACCAGACGCCATTTTTCAGCCATTTCTCATGTCTGCAGTTTGACAGAAAAAAATCTTAGTTTACTACTTTTCCATCATCCTCCCATCTTCTGGACAAATCATCCTACCACCCCCAGTACTGTGCCACTAGTACCACACAGATTATGTGCCAGTAAGAAATGCCCCAATAATGCGCCAGAAGTTCCCCCCATTGATTCCCCCCCAAAATCATGTGCCAGTAAGAAATGCCCCAGTGCCCCCATGTGCCAGAAAAATGCCCCCCATACCAGTAAAAATGGCCCCAGTGCCTGTAATAATGCCCCAGTGCCCCCTTGTGCCAGTAAGAAATGCCCCAGTGCCCCCATGTGCCAGAAAATGCCCCCCATACCAGTAAAATGGCCCCAGTGCCTGTAATAATGCCCCCAGTGCCCCCTTGTGCAGTAAAAATGCCCCCAGTGCCCCATGTCAGTAAAAATGCCACCAGTACCAGTAAAAATGCCCCAGTGCCCCATGTGCCAGTAAAAATGCCCCCAGTGCCCCCATGTGCCAGTAAAAATGCCCCCAGTGCCAGTAAAAATGCCCCCAGTGCCCCCATGTGCCAGTAAAAATGCCCCCAGTACCAGTAAAAATGCCCCCAGTGCCCCATGTGCCAGTAAAAATGCCCCCAGTGCCCCATGTGCCAGTAAAAATGCCCCCAGTGCCCCCATGTGCCAGTAAAAATGCCCCCAGTGCCAGTAAAATGCCCCGGCCCCCATGTGCCAGTAAAAAATGCCCCCAGCTGCCAGTAAAAATGCCCACAGTGCCCCCATGTGCCAGTAAAAATGCCCCCAGTGCCCCCACTGTGCCAGTAAAATGCCCCCAGTGCCAGTAAAATGCCCACAGTGCCCCCATGTGCCAGTAAAAATGCCCCCAGTGCCCCCATGGCCAGTAAAATGCCCCCATGTGCCAGTAAAATAATAAAAAAAAATTAACACTTATACTTACCTCCAGCAGCGATGCGATGCAGGCCTCTTCTGGCCTGTGTCCCGCGCTGTACGGCTCAGGCGGCGCGATGACGTCATCGCGCCGCCTGAGCCGGCCTCTGATAGGCTGCAGGCCCAGTGCCTGCCAGCCTATCAGAGGAACGGGCAGGGGAGACACCTCTCCCTCCCCTGCCCCAGTACAATACAGTCATCTGTATCGCCTGAGGACGGCGGATACAGATGACTATGGAGATGAGCGCTTCCATAATGGAAGCGCTCATCTCCCTCTGCAGGGCCGCGCCGCACCTGACGCCACTGACAGGTAGGAGCCCTGTCTGCGAGCCAGATACGGCCATCAAAAGAGCCATATCTGGCTCGCGAGCTATAGGTTCCCGACCCCTGCTTTAGGGGAACCAAACAGAATTCTGGTGGTTTGAGGGGTTGAATAATAATTGACCCACACTTTTATGTTTAAAATTTAACTGAGCAACATAACTTTTTGGTTTGTAAGATTTATGCATCTGTTAATAAATCCTGCTCTTGTTTGAAGGCTCTAACTTATTTGCATCTTATCAAACCAGCTAAATCTGCAGGGGGTTGAATACTACTTGTAGGCACTGTATAGTGCTACTATATTCCACTGCGCTTTATAGACATTAGCATCCAACTGTCCCCAATGGGGCTCACAATCTGTTCCCTCTCAGTATGTCTTTTGCGTGTGGGAGCAAACCAGAGTACCCAGGGGAAACCCGCACAAACATAGGGAGAACATACAAACTCCATGCAGATGATGTCATTGGTCAGATTCAAACCCTGGACCCCAGCGCTGCAAGGCAACAGTGCTAACCACTGAGCCATCATGCTGGAGTTGGTGGGCAATGGTGGAGAGAAAGGTGTGGTATATTCGTTTAAAGCTATTAGTAGCAAAATTGACCAACATTTTTTGTGCCATTTTGGCTGTTATGAGTATGGACGTGTAGCTGTAATATACTGCTTTTACATGGGGCACCATATGAAGCTGATTTATCTGTTCTAGCTAAAGGATATATCTTACTGTTTCCTGAAATTTCCCGTAATCCTTTATTTTGTGCAGTGTTCTTGGAGGATTAGTTTTTGAGGCGTATGAATCTTCACTCAATAGATTTTAATTATTTTAACAAATTTAACTGAGCTTTACCACCAGGGTGGGACACAACGAAGTCATTGGAGTGTGCAGAACTGGAGTGGATGCCGAGGGGCTTGGCAGAGACCACTGGAATGAGATGTTGGCATACCCAAGAAAACCAATCACCCACTGGCATGCATTAGTGGAGGTAATAAAACAGAACAGTTTCATCCATGACACATTGAGTTCTTTTATCCCTTTCTTTTCATGAATTCAGTGAGACAGATGGTGTTACCTACACTATTGGTGATGGCATGGCCTTCAAGGCAACACAGTGTCACAGTGAAGACATTACTACGACCATCTCCCTATCAACTAAAAAGTAGCAGCCCTATTGGGAAACTACATCTTGTGGTTGGGGAGCTACAGCAGATCTGGTGCAAAGGAAAAGTAGAATTGATGCCCATAGCAACTAGCGGTGCATTGTACTGCATTCAGGGTAGAATATAAGAGGAACCAGGACTGAATCATAGCTCTTTAGCTGTTAGAAAATAGCTGTTTTAACTTAGCTCATACTTTCTGACTCTCCCAAAAAGTCTGGAATTCTCTCATTAAAAGGAGAGGCCTCCTAGAAAGCAGCCCCCCATGCCAGGATGAAGCCTTATCATACTCAGTTTCAGCACCCAAACAGTTCACTAAAGAGATGGTGCTGAAAGGGAGCGTAATTGGGTATAAAAGGAGTGTGACTCGTCAAAACTCAGAGGACGGCTTCATAAAGTTGACAAGTATGACAGAACTGGCCGACATACAAAGAAAATTATATTTACTTGGATTTGTTTTATTTTTTTTAGAATTTTTGGACAAAAGGATCAAGAATTCTGCTTATATTAAAATAAAATCTATTTAATACATTTTATTTTATTTCCAGATGCCAGGGAGAGCAACCAGTTTTGACAGTCAAGGATCCTGTTCTTCTCCGAAGCCTCCTTTGACACCTTAGAACAAACAGTATGAGGTCTTACTTATCAACCGCTTGCCTAACACACTTGTGAGCACATCAAGGAGCTTGGTGTAGAGCAACCAAACCCAAATACGTTTTTTTGTGCAACTTGACAACACTCTTTGTCTCCAACAGGAGGCACTCACAGTCCCAGGGCACAAGCAGCAGAAAAAGGGTGGATCTGGTGCCGACAGGAATTGTGAGGGCACTTTCGTTATTCCTTGTGGTGGGTCACCCTGAAATGTGTTGTAGTTAACACAAATGCACTCAGGAGTAATATTTCTATGTCGTTTTATATATTAATATCTATATGTATGACCAAACGAGAAAAAGCCTGCAGAGGAAGCAGTGCATTGTGGGTGTAAGGCTACAGCCACTTTTACTACTCCTCCAAAAGCCAATGGAGCTTAGCATCAAACCAGCAGTAGAACTTTGACCACATTGAATGAGAGTTCCAAATCATATGCAGAGTACAAAATGCCTAAAAAAATAAAAAAATATTTTGAGATGACAGCTTACAAAGCAGTAAATTATTGATATTGTCATTTACATATATTTTTTTTTATAAATTTGCATTAATAGTTATAAGGGCTGGGATTGGGGAAATGTTTGTATTTGATATTTCCCTGTAGACTCTTTTAGGAGGTTCTAAAACTTGAATTTGTTTTGCCAAAACAAAATCAAAATTCAGGATTATAATTGAGATAAAGAGAAAAAAATCGTGTTTCATATCAATTAAGCCTAAAGGGAATGTCCACCGGTAATGATCCAACAGTCTGTGCTGATTCATTTCATGATATTTGTTTACAGAGCTCCTAATCTCCTGCATAGATATAATTACATAATAAAATTCTAGCTGCCTGCAGTCACCACTAGGGGGAGCTCAGATGCTTACTGTCTACAGTTGTATTTGAATTCAATGAATAAATAGTATGAGGTATGCTTCTAGGCTTCCTCTAATGTGCCTCTTGGCTAGGCAGGAGATTTGGAGCTCTAACCACTATAAAGATTTATTACGAAATTGATTGGAACAGAATTTTGGATCCATAAACAAAACAAAAGGTAAAAAGCTTACTGCCAGAAGCTTACAGTCTACAGTTATATTATTAAGGTCAATGCATAAACAGTATGAAGTAAGCTTCTAGGCTTCCTCCGCTAAAAAGATGTATTAAATTGATTGGAACAGAATTTTGGACCCATAAAGAAAACAAATTGTATATAACTTTTTATTACATGGTAAATAAGATTTGTCTGCATAAACCATAAAAATCCCTTTAAAGGGCAAGGATGAGCCTGCATTATATTACGGCATGTACCAGATGCTCTAGAAAAAGAGATTGGGTGCACCAAACGGCCCCTTAGTTAACCATTCACTAAGTCCCTTTTATTAGGCAGAAGAGCTGACCGTTCAGTTTGCCCATGCTGGAGGATATAAGTCTATAAAGTATCATATGAGGTCACAATCAGAGACAGGGAGGACAATTTGCAAATATTTGTCAGCCCATGGGGGGGAATGGGGATTTTTGGTGCTAAGTACTATATTGACTAAGTACCCTAGTATCTTATATTAAGGCATCTTTAAAATGCCGTAATTTAAAGGGCAGACATCCTTTAATTTACTCATTCTGAAACTTGTGCCAGAGCACAGCAGCCAATTACAACAGTGTTGTCATAACGGAACGTGTATGTCCTGATTGGCTGCAATGGGAACTTTTCACCCAAAATGCAATGTTAATTAAGCATGAATGTTACCAAATATTAACAACGTATCCTGGCTTTTGTAATTCTATATCAAAGATATACAGTACAGACCAAAAGTTTGGACACACCTTCTCATTCAAAGAGTTTTCTGTATTTTCATGACTATGAAAATTGTAGATTCACACTGAAGGCATCAAAACTATGAATTAACACATGTGGAATTATATACTTAACAAAAAAGTGTGAAACAACTGAAAATATGTCTTATATTCTAGGTTCTTCAAAGTAGCCACCTTTTGCTTTGATTACTGCTTTGCACACTCTTGGCATTCTCTTGATGAGCTTCAAGAGGTAGTCACCTGAAATGGTATTCCAACAGTCTTAAAGGAGTTCCCAGAGATGCTTAGCACTTGTTGGCCCACCATCTCGATTGGGTTCAGGTCTGATGACTGTGGATGCCAGGTCATCTGGCGTAGCACCCTATCACTCTCCTTCTTGGTCAAATAGCCCTTACACAGCCTGGAGGTGTGTTTGGGGTCATTGTCCTGTTGATAAATAAATGATGATCCAACTAAACGCAAACCGGATGGAATAGCATGCCGCTGCAAGATGCTGTGGTAGCCATGCTGGTTCAGTATGCCTTCAATTTTGAATAAATCCCCAACAGTGTAACCAGCAAAGCACCCCCACACCATCACACCTCCTCCTCCATGCTTCACGGTGGGAACCAGGCATGTAGAGTCCATCCGTTCACCTTTTCTGCGTCGCACAAAGACACGGTGGTTGGAACCAAAGATCTCAAATTTGGACTCATCAGACCAAAGCACAGATTTACACTGGTCTAATGTCCATTCCTTGTGTTCTTTAGCCAAAACAAGTCTCTTCTGCTTGTTGCCTGTCCTTAGCAGTGGTTTCCTAGCAGCTATTTTACCATGAAGGCCTGCTGCACACAGTCTCCTCTTAACAGTTGTTGTAGAGATGTGTCTGCTGCTAGAACTCTGTATGGCATTGACCTGGTCTCTAATCTGAGCTGCTGTTAACCTGCGATTTCTGAGGCTGGTGACTCGGATGAACTTATCCTCCGCAGCAGAGGTGACTCGGTCTTCCTTTCCTGGGGCGGTCCTCATGTGAGCCAGTTTCTTTGTAGTGCTTGATGGTTTTTGCAACTGCACTTGGGGACACTTTCAAAGTTTTCCCAATTTTTCGGACTGACTGACCTTAATTTCTTAAAGTAATGATTGCCACTCGTTTTTTCCTTACTTGGCTGCTTTTTTCTTGCCATAATACAAATTCTAACAGTCTATTCAGTAGGACTATCAGCTGTGTATCCACCTGACTTCTGCCCAACACAACTCATGGTCTCAACACCATTTATAAGGCAAGAAATCCCACTTATTAAACCTGACAGGGCACACCTGTGAAGTGAAAACCATTTCAGGTGACTACCTCTTGAAGCTTATCAAGAGAATGCCAAGAGTGTGCAAAGCAGTAATCAAAGCAAAAGGTGGCTACTTTGAAGAACCTAGAATATAAGACATATTTTCAGTTGTTTCACACTTTTTTGTTAAGTATATAACTCCACGTGTGTTAATTCATAGTTTTGATGCCTTCAGTGTGAATCTACAATTTTCATAGTCATGAAAATACAGAAAACTCTTTGAATGAGAAGGTGTGTCCAAACTTTTGGTCTGTACTGTATATATATATATATATATATACTGTATATTGTACTGGGTCTATATGTTGCCATGTTGCTGTGGTCTTGATTAGGAAGCCTCCTGTGCATACATGAAATGCTTCTCCAATGTAGTTGGATCTAATTGAAACCACTCCAGTAATGGTCCCTTGAAACCCACCCCTGTTTTTAAATGTAATGTTCCTTTAAGTGCATAACATTCAATATTCTTTGTATTTTTTGCTCTGGTCGTAGATTACATCCTGCGTTCACTGAAGAAATATTCTTTTACATCTTACAATTGGTGGTAATTTTTGCTTTTAAAGGGGTTTTCAGAGAGATTTATCATAGACAGATGTTTTACGCCAGTGTATGATCGTTTGCGCTGGCAGAGGATGCGCCTAATTTATGATAAGGTGCTGGCTTCATCATATATTAAACCCATCCTCCGGCAGTCCCTGTGCCTAAGCAGAAAACTGGCATAAATAGGGATAAATGTCCTGAGCCTGCTGGCCCTGCCCTCTCCCCTCACCACGCCCCCTTTTTTGAAAGTGGCAAGGATGGCATTTAAACACCACTTGGGACAATATTTTGTCACAATGATGTTTAAAAAAATGCAAACGCAGTTGAAGGGAGATGATAAATCTCCCCCTTGGCCTATACAGTCATGGCCAAAAGTTTTGAGAATGATACAAATATTAATTTTTACAAAGTCTACTGCTTCAGTTTTTATAATGGCAATTTGCATATACTCCAGAATGTTATAAAGAGTGATCAGCTTAACAGCAATTACTTGCAAAGTCAATATTTGCCTAGAAAATGAACTTTATCCCCCAAAACACATTTCAACATCATTGCAGCCCTGCCTTAAAAGGACCAGCTAACATCGTTTCAGTGATTGCTCCATTAACAAAGGTGTGGGTGTTGATGAGGACAGGGCTGGAGATCAATCTGTCATGATTAAGTAAGAATGACACCACTGGACACTTTAAAAGGAGGCTGGTGCTTGGCATCATTGTTTCTCTTCTGTTAACCATGGTTATCTCTAAAGAAACACGTTCAGTCATCATTGCACTGCACAAAAAGGGCCTAACAGGGAAGAGTATCACAGCTAGAAAGATTGCACCTCAGTCAACAATCTATCGCATCATCAAGAACTTCAAGGAGAGAGGTTCCATTGTTGCCAAAAAGGCTCCAGGGCGCCCAAGAAAGACCAGCAAGCGCCAGAATCGTCTCTTAAAAGTGTTTCAGCTGCGGGATCGGGCTACCAGCAGTGCAGAGCTTGCTCAGGAATGGCAGCAGGCAGGTGTGAGTGCATCTGCACGCACTGTGAGGCGGAGACTCTTGGAGCAAGGCATGGTCTCAAGGAGGGCAGCAAAGAAGCCACTTCTCTCCAGAAAAAACATCCAGGACAGACTGATATTCTGCAAAAGGTACAGGGAGTGGACTGCTGAGGACTGGGGTAAAGTCATTTTCTCTGATGAATCCCCTTTTCGATTGTTTGGGACATCTGGAAAACAGCTTATTCGGAGAAGACGAGGTGAGCGCTACCACCAGTCTTGTCTCATGCCAACTGTAAAGCATCCTGAAACCATTCATGTGTGGGGTTGCTTCTCAGCCAAGGGAATCGACTCTCTCACAGTCTTGCCTAAAAACACAGCCATGAATAAAGAATGGTACCAGAATGTCCTCCGAGAGCAACTTCTCCCAACCGTCCAAGAGCAGTTTGGCGATCAACAATGCCTTTTCCAGCATGATGGAGCACCTTGCCATAAAGCAAAGGTGATAACTAAATGGCTCAGGGAACAAAACATAGAGATTTTGGGTCCATGGCCTGGAAACTCCCCAGATCTTAATCCCATTGAGAACATGTGGTCAATCATCAAGAGACGGGTGGACAAACAAAAACCTACAAATTCTGACAAAATGCAAGCATTGATTGTGCAAGAATGGACTGCTATCAGTCAGGATTTGGTCCAGAAGTTGATTGAGAGCATGCCAGGGAGAATTGCAGAGGTCCTGAAGAAGAAGGGTCAACACTGCAAATATTGACTTGCTGCATTAACTCATTCTAACTGTCAATATGAGCTTTTGTTACTCATAATATGATTGCAATTATATTTCTGTATCTGATAAAAACATCTGACAAACACACATAAAAACCAGAGGGCAGCAGATCATGTGAAAATATAATATTTGTGTCATTCTCAAAACTTTTGGCCATGACTGTACAAGTAAAGAATTCAAAAAACAAAAAAAAACATTGTATTTCATTTTTTAACTTTACACAGGAATTTAAAATGGACTACAGAAAAAAAAATAAAAATAAATATAAAATTTACAAGTCCCAATGTTAATGAGCCCATCTTAGAGGAAAGGCTATTATTTATTTATTTATAATAAATAAAATTTTAATAAACGGTGATTTACATACTCTACAAAATATTCACTATTTTGAAGTTTCTTTTTTTTATTAAAGAGTTTGTATTTACACTGTTTTTTATGCTTTATTTCTTGTTTTTAGTGTAGTTACAGTAGCAACACCAGCCAAGTAAATTATCTAAGTGCAGGATGTGATAGATAGAGAGAATCTGAGCTCTGTGATATATAGTTTTATGTCATATGGCACAGGATTTCTGAGTAAAAAGCAGAATAAATCCTGACTGGACTCCTAGGAGAGACCGTGAAAGTCCTGATAAACCGCCCACACACATTATGATTGATAATCCTCTGTGTACACAGACTGATACAGGGAGAGCTGTCAATCAGTGTGTGTGGTCTGGGGGAATCAGGACTCTCACTGCCTCTCCTAGGAGTCCTGTCAGCATTTACACTGTTTTTTTTCAGAACTCCTGCTCCAAATCATATAAACCTTTATATCACAGTACCTGGCTTCTCTCCCTCTATCGTGTCATGCTGTCAGATTGGGCAATAGAAATGATTCCCTTTAAATTGAAAGGCCTATAGATCGGTCTCATAAAAGGTTGAGTTCACACTGAGTTTTTCAAAGGGACTCCACACAGCCGGTTTTCCAGTCCTTTCTTGGTGCAGTTCTGTGCACACCACTGGAAACTGCAGTGGGAGTCTGCTTGTGGATTAGCCCCATTAATTGTTGCTAAAGCCTACAAGTGGATTTACTGCTTTCAAACTGCAGTCCATGCCAAAATCCTCGAACATAAAACTCTGTGTGAAGTCACCATAACATAAATCTGAATGAATAATGCAGATTGTGCACAGTGCCTTATGTCTTAATGGGGTTATCCAACCTTTCAAAATAAAAATAAAAACATCAATACATTTATAAAATACCAAAAACTATCTAGTCCAATTCCGTGCTTATCCAGAACAGATGCTCCGCTGCTCCCCCTGGCCTTCCTTCACATGTGCTAGTGGCTATTGCAGCCAGTGAGTGGCGTAATATTGACATTGTGGCTCCCATCACTCAGCAGTTATGCCAGTGGCATAGTATGTGACTGCTGAGGCTACTGACTGGCTAAGGCCTCTTTCACACTAGCGTTAGCACGGATCCGGCACCTAAAGGGTGCCAACGGATCCGTGCTAACGCTGATACATGTGTGGAGCTGGAGCAGCGCTCCGGCCCCACACATGTTGACAGACATTGAGACAGCAATACATACAGACATACACACACAAACACATACATACTTACATACTCGAGCCCGGGACGCCAGCAGCACGTCTTCACGCGCCTCCTGCGCGCAGTGATGACGATTCCCCACAGCGCCCTCTGCTGGGCGCAGTGGGGAAACGTCATAGCTGCGCGCAGGAGGCGCATGAAGACGTGCTGCCGGCGTCCCAGGCTGGCGTATGTGAGTATGTATGTATGTATGTCTGTATGTATGTATGTCTGTATGTATGTATTTCTGTGTAGCCGGATCCGGAATGACCCCCCATTGCAAGTCAATGGAGGACAGATCCGGATTACTGGTGTGTCACACCAAACGGATCCAGCCCCATTGACTTGCATTGGGGGTCATTCCGGATCCGTCTTGGTGCGGATGCCTGGACCGGAGAGAAAACCGCAGCATGCTGCAGTTTGTTCTCCGGTCTGAAGACGGAACGGAATGCTTTCAGGAGCATTCCGTTGTCTTCAGTTCAGTTTTGTCCCCATTGACAATGAATGGGGACAAAACTGAAGCGTTTTTTTCTGGTATTGAGCCCCTATGACGGAACTCAATACCGGAATTTAAAAACGCTAGTGTGAAAGTAGCCTTAAGCTGTGCCAGGTGCATAACCATGGGGACTGCCAGAATGACTGGATCGATATTCATTTTTTCCCCAAAAGTTAGGGTGGGATAACAGGACCTTTTTTCCATCCATTAAACGTATACAAAAAAACATACGTTAAACGGATGCATCAGACTGATGACATCCGTTCACCATGGATTTTCAATTTTAAAAAAAGTATACTTTTTTTACTGGACTCTGCAGGATACAAGTGCTGCGTTTTTGTATGCTTTTTTTAAATAACATATACATCAAACGGAGGCATAAAACGTGATGTGAACCCATCCTGAGATAACCTCTTTAACACTCTCTAATCACTTTTTTAAATCAAATGTTTATTTTTTTGTTAAAGATTTTTATTTTATTTCAGATACATACTGTAGATTTATAGACAGAAATAAATGTTGCATTTCCAGCGAGATAAATGATCTGTACTACATATTAATAAGGTGCTGTATTTAGCACTTGTCGCCAAAGACCTTATGCTCTTCTGGCACTTTCAAGGGAGTACATTAGACCCATCGTATATTACAATATTGTTGGAAGAGCCAATTAACACGGGGGCTGTCTGTTGCCATGACACGGGTCATTCAGTGCCTACATAGATGATCATGCTTGCGCACTACTTATTAGTACACAAAGAGCATCTCTGCACTGTGCAGTGGCGGAGAGATTTTTATAGATAGGAAAAAAATAAAACAATCGACAGGGAGGTCACTGCTTATTTTTCCATGCACGTCTATGACAGGAGAAAATCCAATATTCTGCAGTGGAAATAAAGCTGCCAATGACATTAAATGAAATACTCCCGGATGTTTTTGACAATTTCAGCCAACAGTTAGATAAAATCTTTACATCCCTGATGCCAGCGCTTAATAGATCTCCTAAGGAAGATGGAGAGGTTGGAGTGGTTTTAGCCATCCATCAATCACTATCAGGCATTTTTCGGTCACTTATAATGCTTAATAAGTTGAAGAAATGACTAAGTATCATATTTTGGAAGATTTGAACTGAATTCCTGGTCTTCTTTTAGCCAACAAACATTCCTCTATTATCTACGGCCAGTATAAAGTAGTCCAACACTATTAAAAACGTGCCCTGACACTGGTGTGTGACCAGGATGATTTTTGGAAATGTGTCAGTTAGGGCTCATGCACACGAACGTTTGCGGTCCACAATGCATGGGCACTGACTGTGGGGCCGCCGCATTCGGATCGCAGACCCATTCACTTGAATGGGGTCCGCGATTCGTATCCCACGGTCTGCACCGCAAAAAAGTAGTGCATGCACTACTTTTTTGCGGTTACAGAGGCACTCCGTAGTGCTTCCGTGGGGTTTCGATCCGTGCCTCCGTGCGCATCTCCGGAATTGCGGACCCATTCAAGTGTGCATGAGCCCTTATTTTGAGGCTTTCAAAATAATTTCAATTTTACACAATATTTAAAGGGGATATTCGGGTTTAGAAGGAAAAAAATGCAGTTATTTCCCCCAAAAACAGTGCCACATCTGTCCCCAGGTTGTGTTTACAATTGCAGCTCAGCTTCATTGAAATGGATGGGACTAAGCTGCAATACCACACACAATCTGTGGATATGCATGGTGTCATGGAGAAAGCTGCTCCATAAATGTCTAATAGATGTGGGTCTCACACCTATCTCCAAGGTATCCCTGTCATGTGAATGGAGAGGTGGCCACGGCACAGGGAACCCTTGTGGAGATAGGTGCAGATCCCTTACGTGGGAATGCATCTCTCAGTCATTTATAGCATATCCTGTAGAAGTGCCCTAACTTTCTAAGGTAGGCATACCCCTTTAAACAGTTCAAGGTGTATTTAGATAACTAGGTTCGACTCCTGATCCCAGAGTCGGTCAATAGATTTTTGGAAGCATTTAAATTTTGCACAGTTTTCTTCACAGCATCAGCATGGCAACATTGTAGCAATTTTGACAAAATGTAAATAAAATTTCTCACTTACATATGACCCCTTATTACATGCACTTTTGCCTGCTCATGGCAACACTTGTATTAAAAAAAATTCCAGTGGTTTGAATTACATCATATTGAAGAAATTAATGTAATCAAGATTTTCTTAAATACCCAATGGAGGACGTAGCAATTAACATCTAATTTCTTTTTTTAACTTGATTCCTGCCTGTGACACTTTATTTGAATGTTCTTTTATGTGGTATGTATAGAGTTGTGTGTTCTTAAACATCATAATACACTGTAGCAGCAATATTTCTAGACTGTTATAAATCAATTCCAGGTAGTATATTTACCAATACAAGTATTAACTTCAAATCTAAATAGATATTCACGCTTCAAGCAGCCATTTTGGCTAAAAGGGGATTTTATTAATGATAAAAAAGCACATTTTTTATTATATTTTTGAATTTACCTATATTTATGGGTCATTAAAACATTATTCAGCTAATCTAATCAATTTAAATTCTCGTACATATCAGAAGGTAATTTATACTATGGATTAAATTGCCAGTAAATTATTCTACATCATATGTATAAAACATCATGTCTACTATTTATTGTATTCATTCATTCAAGCTTAAAGGGTTATTCCCATCTTGGCTTTTTATGTCTAAGATTGGAATAACCTGAAAAAACGCCTCATCGTAGTCCCCACTCAATGCTATCGGAGTTATGGAGCACTGCCGACTCGAATGTTTGGTAACTCCACCTGCTCAGTTTATTCCAATTTCAGCAATGAAATGCAGAGATAGGGATAACCCTTCAAGCCTGAAGGTTTTTTTTGTATTTTTCAGCAGATGTGCATGGGCTTAAAGTGTACTTTAACGTTAGAAAATGTATTAAAAACTAGTCTAAATAACGTGAAATTAATATTTGTAATTTTTTTCACATTTTCCATGCAAAATAGATACCGGACGTGATGTGTACGGGTGTACCGATTCCAGTGGGGCTGCAGTGAGTGCTATATAGGCAGGAGCACACATCTGTGTCAGCTTTGTTCTGCTAAAGCTTGGCATAGATTTGTTATTCTAGGCTTAAGCAGAGTGGGCAAAAGCAAGAACAGGGCAAGTGCTCCTGCCTGTGCCCACTGGTTCCACTCTTATTGACCCTACACCATACAAGGACTTTAGCAGACCAAGTGAGCGCAGGCAGGAGCTCTGCATAGCACATCACTGTTCCTCCCTATGTCCGCTTCGCTAAAGCCTGGCATACCACATCAGCAGTGTGTGCTCCTGTCGGTACAGCGCTCACTGCGGCCCCAGTGAAATTTATACACCAGTACACCGCTGACATGTCAGTGGTGTATGAGTGTATGTATGCCAAAGTGCTATAGACATCTGAATTTCAGGTGTCTATTTTGTATGGAAAACGTGAACATTTTTCTTTTAGTAAATTACAAAGATAAATTTTATGTCATTTAGAATACTTTTTAATTTAAAGTTTTCCTAAAGTTTAAACTTTACTGAGGAAATTAGCCTAAAAAAGTACAGATCAACATAGAAGCCTGAATGTGGATGGCTGACTTGCAGTCTCATAGGAAACAGGAATGGTGTACATGGTTTGGTTTAGCATACAAGGAATGTAAGATTCTGTTGTGCATGGTAAGATTGGTCATACAGCTTGACAGTAACGAGGTTTTGAGACACCCCTACTATACAATATCAGATCAATGAACTACCAGCAAAAAAATTAAATAAAATTTAACATTGTTAGTTATTATCGAAGATGATGAACTAACAGTTGGCAATTGGAACTCAGTCAAAAAAGTCTGTCTGGCCTATCACTTATTTCAATCACCATTTTTATGATACAGGGTCCCAGATGCCGTGAATAGACATATAAATAATAATTCTGTCTGCCTACAGTAGCCAGTAGGGGGAGCTTAGGAGTTTACTGCATACTGTTTATACACTGAAAATAATGATAAAACAGTCTTCAGCAAGCTCCCTCTAGTGGTAGCAGCAGGCAGGCAGAAGTGTTATCATGTAACTTTATGACTATGGAGGGGAATTGGAGCTCTGCAACCGCTACAAAAATATATTATGAAAATAATCAGTTCAGAATTGTGTATCTAGAAATGACATGATAAAATGTGGGGATTCACTTTAAGTTAATATGCATTATATTGTAAGAGACTGCAATGCAAAGAACCCATTGTAGTAAAAGGAATGTGGGTGTTGCAAACTCTCAGATGATTAAATTGATACCTGTCAGCTGAATGTAGACATTTTCAGCTAAAATTTGAAAAGTCATAATGCACAAATCAAGATGCCATGGTTCTCAGCTAAAAGTAATATATTGTTATTTCCCTACCAGAAGGCAGAAAAAAATATTTGATTATTAATGAATTTGTGTATTTTTTTTAAATGTATTTAATAAATAAATGGAACTACTTTGTTGAAGTGATCAGCAGTGTAATATTCTGGTAAATGACATAAAAATTTAATATGGTTATTGAGACACTCAGTAATATTACTGTCTGAAATTTCCATAAATTATCTTTCATCTGGAGTTGCTAATAGTCCTCCTCTTAGTCTGTTTAGGGCTAAGTCTTTGCAGTAGGGACTTCACATGTGGTGCCAAGTTGGCTATGAAGCTTCCAAATACTTTAAAACAAAATTGTGTATATGCTAGAATTTTTTGAAAAATGTTTTTGGTGCAAATGACCTTAAAATGACAAAGAATGCAATAAATCTGTATGATCAGCATGATGTCTACATGCCAAGAATATTTATTTTATTTTATCGCATTCAGAAGATGCATAGATGTAATTTAGAGGGCTGAGGGCCTAATTAGGTTTTCGCAATTCATATGCAATATGATCTGCCCTGATTATTGTACAAATCTACAGCTTAATAAGAGCATGATATAGGTAATTAATGGATGATCTTATTAGCATTTGGTAATTAAATATGAAGATTTTTAATACATCTCCGAGAATTATATTGGTACAACTGTCATCAGTTCCAATGATAGCATTCACTTTGCTGACAACTGTATTTAAAACTAAGGCTACACTTCTAGTGTCCTCCTGACATGTTTTACCTATATTGTGTTGTCATCAGGGGCATGAGACATGAGAGAAACGAGGTCACTTAGGGTACAGTAGAAATGTAGCCTAAGTTTTAGGCTACATGCACACGACCGTATGTGTTTTGCGGTCCGCAAATTTTGGATCCGCCAAAAAAACGGATGATGTTCCGTATGGCATCCGTGTTTCCGGTTTTTTTTTTTGCGGATCCATTGTAACAATGCCTATCCTTGTCCGCAAAACGGACAAGAATAGGACATGTTCTATTTTTTTTGCGGGGCTACGGAACGGGCATACTGATGCAGATAGCACACGGTGTACTGTCCGCATTTTTTGCTGACCCATTGAAATGAATGGGTCCGCATCCTATCTGCAAAAAAAACGGAACGGATGCAGAAACAAAATACGTTCGTGTCCATGAGGCCTTAACTACAGTTTTGGTAGTAAAATGAAAGCTGTCTCCCGCACTTGGGACTACTGTACCATTAAAATTTATAGTGATGTAGACGGACATACAGCTGTCTTTAATACTCTACTTCAGAGACCCATGTATACTTGTCATATTTTTAAGGTGACTTAATAAAAGGTGGTTTTAAATAAGACAGCTAGAGACATTAGTGGGACCTTGGTACATATGCCCGGTATATACAGCCCCTACCTAGCACCAATCTATAATAGTGCAGGGTAAAAGCTATATTTGATGAGCACATTGCATTCAGCTTCCTATAAGAGATAGGAGACATCAGTGTCGGACTGGGGATTCTTGGGCCCACCGGATAAAATTATACTTAAAGCCCACCCCCTATATCAGAGATGTCCTCCAGCTGTTGTAAAACTACAACTCCCACCATGCCCTGCTGTAGGACGATAGCTGTAGATTGTTCAGGCATGCTGGGAGTTGTAGTTTTGTAATAGTTGGAGGGCCACAGGTTGAGTGTCCTTGCCCTATATCATCAATAAAGTTTAATAGGTTTTGAATCAAAGACATAGAGCCTAGTGACAAGAAATTTTTTTCTCCAGGACCCATTATGGTGTCAGAACCTGGGCCCACTTGAGGATCCTCTCGTACTCTAGATCTCTGTAAACCACTAGACCACCAGGTCTTAAAGAGATTTTCTAGGATTAAATAAGCATGGGCATTTCCCCCAACCCCCCAGAAAGAATGCCGCATCTGCCCATAGGTGATCTGTAGTATTACAGCTCAGCCCTACTCACCTCAGTGTAGTTGCAATTCCAGAAAAAAAAAAAGCCATGGACAGCTGTGGTGCTGTTTTACGAAGAAAGAAGCTATGTTTTTTTTTATTCCGCACAACCCTTTTAACTCCCTCTTCTACTCTAGACCACCAAGGGGGATTCACCCTTCCTTTACAGTAAACTACCAGGAAAGCAAATATTAATCCCTCCATTACCTTACAGCAGGGGTGAAGACATTAACCCCTTCATTACTGGACCACCAAACAATAGAATATTAAACACTCCCATTACTCTGGACAGTAAACAACTGTGCACAGCATACCGATAACACTCAGGTGAACGGCTCTGCCATACCTGGCATTACTATTACTAGACGTTCAGTAAAATGGACCTCACATAACCACAGAAAACCAAAGTGTGTGTTTTTGAGTTTTTATGTCATTTTTTAAAAACAATTTGCTAAAGTAGCTACCAAGAATGTAACTTTATAAATCCCACCATTATCCTCTTTTTCTTTCTTTTTTTTATTGGGGGGGGGGGGGGATGTACAGGAATAGCTACTTTAGCCATTCTCGCTGTTGTATAAAACACTAGTTGCATATGGAAAGGCTTCTAGAAAGTAAGATCTAATAGAGAACTATAAAGTATCTTAAATAACTTGATATTTTTTCATTAATAAAACTAATAACACTTTCACAGAAAAAATGTTCCCAAGCATTTTAAAACAGTGGAACTCATCAGATTATGGCTTCCAGGGTGTAGTTGTAGGGAATCGGGGGGACGGGGGTGGGGCTGGTGTCTGAGGGGGCCCATAGACTTTGTCATATAAGAAACCGATGCTATAAATGGTACATGGTAAGTGGTGTCCCAGTAACAGATTTTACATAGGGGTCCAGGAGCTTCAAGATAGGCCACTGATGCTTCCAAAACGGCTACCCAACAGATAACTTTCTATCCGTGCCTCAATTTCCCTTTCAGGGGGATGACCTGTTGTCTGTAAAATGATAACTTTCCAGCACAATGTCCTTGATAAAAAGCAGCCTTTCAGTATTACTTAATATGGGAAATGGTTAATTTGGAACATTATGATTTTCTTTCAAATGTAGCATTCTATATATAAACATAGTTATTTTATTTTAGTATTCTTTTTTATTCCGTGATGTGTTTGTTAGAATTGTATAGATATCTACGGTATATATATATATATATATATATATATATATATATATATATATTTGATAATATAGGTACATAATGTTGAGCTCTATATTTCTTAAAGTATTACATTTTAATGTAAATTACAGAGTCTCTTGGTGATAAAAGCATTGTGGCATTGTGCAGCCATGTAATCTGGCCAGTTAATCTCTGTATGCACAGGTAAAAAGAAGCATATAAAATGTATAGCCTTTTGCACGTATACAATTGGTAACAATTTTCCTAATATCATTATTATCATTATACCTGATTATATAAATTTTATTATATTATTAGTATTTTAAATTATTGTGTTTCCATATACTGAAAAGTGATCACGTTGATCTTTGAATCATAACGAAGATAAGGAGATGTGATTATGTTAAAAAAAATTGAATGCTTAGTAGATTTGAAAAGTCAAAAATAGTTTAAAAGCTTTTTTCAAATTCACTGCTGCTTATTGCTTATCAGATATTTTGCTGTGTGAAAATAATAATGTGAACAATAGAATTTGTAGAAATGTAGTGCAATCTGCAGACAGTAGAAGGAGCTCAGCCGATTGATGTCAATTTTTGTGGGAGAAGATTCAGTAAGTAAATTCCTGCTTATATTGGGTTTAGGAGTCATGTGGGTGGTCCTGCTCAGTGATTGACAAGCTTCTCTGTATGACTATGCGTAGAGATAGCTGTCAGTCTGTAAGTAAAACCACCCATTTGACTCCTAATCCCAGAATAAGCAGGGATTTTAATTTATAATTTACAAGTTTTGCTGGATCTTTGCCCACAAAACTAGATATCAATCAGCTCAGCTGCTTGTACTTTCATGATTATAGGTTCAGTTCAATATTTAATTTTCTGGGTTGTATATGTTATTAAAAATACATTTAAAAATATATGCAATTCCAAGAAAGATTTTTGACAAAAATACTTATGCAAAACATTTTAGTCAGACAATTATGCAATTTTTTGACAATACATTCCAATTATGAACTGTCAGTGTCATTAATATCACCCCTGAAGGCCTTTTGTTAAAGTTGGGAATTATTCTTTTTCTCTTTACAATTTCGCTATAGACTTTGCCAGGTTACACTGCTGCACTTTAGGATATAGCGATTTTTTTTTTTTTTTTGTATATTTGATAAGAGTCCATGAACGTGGCATTTGTAGGGCAATTTAATAAATGGTTTGTATGGAAAGATACATTGGTCAATAAAAAACTAAAAATTCTCATGCAGGATGTCAACTATTTGTGCTAAATGTTGTTGGCTGACTTAAAATACTTGAGCGTTTTGTACACTTTTCCTTGTGTCCAGCATAATGTGAATTTTTAATGGGGTTTGTGATTTGATACTTGCCTATTGTTGAAGTCAATATCTCCAGCTTCTGTACTATTTAAAATGAACAAAACATTTTTTGAAGAATTGTGTATCTGGCTTTTTGTATGCGCTGACACTAATGTTTGTGAAATTTGAGCAACAGAGAGTATATACATATATATATAAATCTATTTATTGTATGACATATTATCTATGTTTTTTTTATTTGATTAATTTGCACTGGCCTGGAAAAGATTGTATCGCATTTCAGTATTTTCAGAATTGTCTGCTCTGGAAAGTGTGCACAATGTTTGTCATTACAGATGAGTACTGTAACAGCAAAACCTCAAAATTATTTGTCATGGAGTGTACAGTTTGTGATAATTTTTCTAAAAAAATGAATACCAAAATAAAAAAAATAAATATAACTGATCTGTTTTATATGTATTTTAAATAAAGATATTCTAAATTCAAAACTTAGTGGCTGTGATTCTTTGGCATTTATTGTTTTAAATTCATTTTGATATCTTTGAAATTGTTTGGTAGTTATTTTTAAAACCAAATACAGTTATACTGTAATCTATTCAATTAGTCAAGTCCTCCAGGAGCTTCACTACTCCATTTGATATCCGTGAATTTAAAAAAAATGCAGACTTGCACAAGAAGGTCCCTTCTGCGTTCAAGATAATGCTATACTCATGACCATTTGGGTGCAAAAACCTTCAATCTTTTTATTTGTAGAAATCTTCATTCAACATTTCACAACATGATGGATTAAGAGCCCAGCAACATCCTAGCCTCTTCCCCCGCCATGCGATGTTTTGGGAGACTGAGCCCCCTTACTCAGGAGAAGAAAGCTAAGATTTTGTGAACTGTTGAATGTAGATTTCCACAAATAAATAGAGTGAAGGTGTTTGCACCCAACCCCAAATGGCCATTAGTATGGAATTATTGCTCAGGAATGCAGAAGGAACTTTTTCTGTGCAAATGTGCCACATCACTTACCATGCCAACCGACATCCTGATTACCGGCACCTTCTGCAAGTTGCTGCCTCCCTGCTTTCCCAACCAACGGATGAGAGTCCCTGGGTATTTATAGGGATTGTCTGCTTTTGTAATATTGATGACCTATCCTCAGAATAGGTCATCAATATCAGATCGGTGGGGGCCAGATTCACGGCACCCCCACCGATCAGCTGTTTGAAGAGAACACAGGGCTTGTACAAGTGCTGTGTTCTCTTTTCTGTTTACCTGCTCGCCATCAACCGCGCTGGGTGCTGGGAGTCAGTTCCCTGCCAATCTCATATAGATAACCTATCCTGAGCAGAGATCATCCATATTACAAAAGCAGGAAACCCCTTTTAGCCACCCTATCCAGGCAGAGGTTGCCTGAGCTTTAGGTTCCCTGGTGACCAGCAATATGAATTTGATAGTCTAGTGCTATTGTGATTTATCTGCATTTAGCCTGCATTATTTCTTGCCTATGTTACTGCCAGGTTCCAGTCCGGTACCCATCCTGCCTGTGTGGTCCTCCACTTCTAGTTCAGTTCCGTTCGTGTTTCAGTTCTATAGCCAGTCTGTGCTCCAGTCTAGTTCCCAGCCTGCCAGTCTGTCCACAAGTCTAAACTCAACCACATTAACTATGTACTGCCTGGTTCTCAAAAAACAGTTTTGAAGCCTTAGTGAATGTTCAGACTGTATCTGCTGTTTTTTGAATTTTTGGTGAGTTTTCTATATCCAGTTGCTTGCACCGGAATACCTGACCCCAGCAGGTTGGCTACCAACTATACCGGGACTATCCCAGGAGTTAGCGGTTGGGTTACTAACCAGTAGCAATGTACAGATCCCTGTATAGGGGTTAAATGGTAAATACTGGGAAAGAGACAAAAAAAAGCCCTACACCAAACCAGTTATTTGGCACAGCAGGTCCACACTCACTGATCCGTAACATTCAAGATGTTTCTTTAGGCTTCCTCCAGACACAAATTTGCTCTGGCATTTTGTTTTTTGCTTAAACAATGCTAGCTTCTTGGGTTTTTTCCATACTAAGTGAATTTCTTAAAGGGGTATTCTCATCTTAGACAATGGGGGCATATCGCTAGGATATGCCCCCATTGTCTTATAGGTGCGGGTCCCACCGCTGCTCATAGAAATGAATGGGAGCCGGGCCGTGCATGCGCGGTGCGCTCCCATTCATTTCTATGGAGCCGACGGAAGTAGCCGAGCCAGCGCTCGGCTATTTTCGGCGGCCCCATAGAAATGAATGGAGGGCGGCTGCGCATGCGCAGTGCGCCCTCATTCACTTCGGGGGCTCCGTTCTGGAAATAGGTGCGGGTCCCAGCGGTGGGACCCGCACCTATAAGACAATGGGGGCATATCCTAGCGATATGCCCCCATTGTCTAAAATGAGAATAACCCTTTAATGGTGTTCATTTCACAACAAATGTGGGGATGAAGTTTTTGTGTAGCAGCCATTTTTTCACTGTAGGGAAAGGGATGGAAAAAACACCATTGCTTCAAGATGCTGCATTAAAAAACACAGATACATAAAACGCCACTAAATTTAAAAAAAAAAAAACAGTAGTAAGAAAATACTCATATTTACCATAGACTTTCAGCTAAGAAATGTTTTCTTTTTTAGCTAAAAATTGCAACAAAACTGCTGAAAACCTGCAATAATCCGACTTTATTCCAACTTGGCAATACAACACTGACTAATCCACACCCAGAACACTGACTCATGACATAATGTAAGAATGTGCAGCCTGCAACTTAACACTTTATTGTCTAGAGTATATGGTGTTACATCCCTCCTCCCCTTAAAGTATAAGCATTTTAAAATTAACTATATTCGTCAAAAATAGATGAAATGAATTATCCAGTCAACCAAATAACATGTTAAATTCTAACTTCTGTCCATTTACACAGGGGAAGATTTATCATCTCCACGCGCTTCTATTTTGGAGTAAAAAAGACACAAACCTCCTGACTGTGACTTTTTAAACACTACTTGGGACAAATTTCGGAAAAGGGGGCATGGAGAGGGTGGAGAATGTGCAGGGCCAGCGCTTCCACCACATTTATCTTCATTTGCTCCTGTAGATTCCATTCTGATTTCATTCTCTAATTTACAGTATGACAAAGCTTACCCCAGTCTGTGATACATCTCTCCCATAGTCTTTATACAAGTTTCTTTGTTGGCTTTGGTAGGTCTTATGTTGATGTTTGTGGGTTCAAATCAGAAATACCAACAGTAAAGTTGCTGTTTTCTGTTGTTTCAATCTTTCTTTGTTGTTTCACTTGACTTTGTGGCTCAACAAATTTCTTTAAGAATGATGAATTCTGCATTATTGTGCTTACAGTGGAATCCACTAAAACCACCTGAGTACCTTCTTTTTCCTTTAGTACTTAGAATTACTGCTCCAGGGAAAGAGGGCACTATTCTGGACATGGCATTGTTGATTCAAAAACTGTTCACCATGAATGTCTGAATTCTCAACACCAGTAGGAGATGGAACCACCATGTCTGGTAAATTTATCCATAAAAAGTAAGCTTTCGATGGAGTTGCAGTCCGTTTTCCAATAGCTTCTGCCCAGTATGAGGTTGTACTCTGATCTACAATGCCATTTGACTTTAGGTAATCCTGAAATTCTTGAGAAGCAAGCTAGGAGATCTAGAATCAGTTTAGGCAAAATATGCTTTAAACTAGGGATGCTCAACCTGCGGCCCTTCAGCTGTTGCAAAACTACAACCCGCAGCATGCCCTAATAGCTGTAGGCTGTCCAGGCATATTAGGAGTTGTAGTTTTGCAACAGCTGGAGGGTCACAAGTTGAGCATCCCTGCTCTAAATCAATAATTCCAACCAATGAACTTGCTTTAGTGACAATGACTTCTTGCCTATTGTGAATAATCACAACTATTAGAAGGTGGTGTCCAGATGGGATATCACACAGACCCACTGTGTAGTCCACCTAATTAATGGAGATTCTAAATAAAGGACCTCATTCTATTAACTCAAAATACCCTACTCTTTGAAAAAAAGGTTTTCTAAACCAGAAAACCCATTAAAAGGGCTTTTCAAAGACTGCAATATTGGTGGCCTATGTTTAAGATACCATATTTTTCGCTTTATAAGACGCACCCAAAGATAAGACGCACCCCAGATTTTAGAGTAGGAAAATGAGAAAAAAATATTTTTCAACAGACCTCATATCAGACCCCCCATAAATTTCAGGACACCACATCAGACCCCCATCAGACCTCAGATCAGCCCAGTGTGCCCCCATCAGACCTCAGATCAGCCCAGTGTGTCCCTATCAGACCTCAGAACAGCCCAGTGTGCCCTCATCAGACCTCAGAACAGCCCACTATGCCCCCATCAGACCTCAGATCAGCCCAGTGTGCTCCCATCAGACCTCAGATCAGCCCAGTGTGCCCCCATCAGACCTCAGAACAGCCCAGTGTGCCCACACCAGACCTCAGATCAGCCCAGTGTGCCCACACCAGTCCTCAGAACAGCCCAGTGTGCCCCATCAGACCTAAGATCAGCCCATTGTGCCCAATCAGACCTCAGAACAGCCCAGTGTGCCCCCATCAGACCTCAAAACAGCCCACTGTGCCCCCATCAGACCTCAGAACAGCGCATTGTGCCCCATCAGACCTCAGAAAAGCCCAGTGTGCCCCCATCAGACCTCAGATCAGCCCATTGTGCCCCATCAGACCTCAGATCAGTCCACTGTGCCCCCATCAGACCTCAGAACAGCCCAGTGTGCCCCCATCAGACTTCAGAACAGCCCAGTGTGCCCCCATCAGACCTCATAACAGCCCAGTGTGCCCCCATCAGACCTCAGAACAGCCCAGTGTGCCCCCATCAGACCTCAGAACAGCCCAGTGTGGGGCTGATCTGAGGTCTGATGGGGGTGCCGCAGCTAAAACATACAAGTTACAATTTTCCCCCTACTTTTGGGGGGGGGAAAGTGCGTCTTATAAAGCTGCGTCCGACGCCGGCTCCTCGCTCCTCCTTCACAGCGGGATGCCGACAGCGCTGCAGGGAGGAAGCGTGCCGCCGGCTCCCCATTACAGTACCCCCCCCTCCACGAGGGGCCACCGGACCCATATTCACTGGAGCCGGTTTTTCAGGGTGAGCCAAACTAAATTTTCTAACCAACCTCGTAGCATGCATCTTACTCGCTGGCACCCAAGACCTCTCTTCAAAACCCCTCCAGTGAACTAAATATTGCAACGAATTATGAATCTTTCTTACATCAAGGATTCTAGATACCTTGTATTCTAGCTGACCGGCAACCTCCACTGGCGACAGATTCCTGTGCAGGAGATACAAGAAAACGTGCAAGAGAACTTACAAGAAAAAAAAGCACATGGCCTTAGGCTGGTGAGAGCTGATGACCCTTGGGAGAGTACTGCCCCCACCCCATCCTCGGAAGCGTCAACCTCAACTACAAAAAGCCTCTCTTGGTGGGGTTGGACCAATACTGGGGCTTCAACAAAACACCTCTTGAGTGTCTCAAAAGCCTCTATAGCTTCTGGCAACCAATTAACTAGATCCACCCCCTTCTTGGTTAGGTCAGTAAGGGTCTTAGCAGTAACAGAAAAAATTTTTATAAACTTCTGGTAATTGTTCGAAAACCCCAAACAACATTGCAATGCTTTAAGAGAGGAGGGTCGAACCCAGTCCAAAATAGCCTGCACCTTCCCAGGATCCAACTTAAAGGATTGGGGATATATCCCAAAAACGATAATTCCTAAACTCCAAATACACACTTCTCATCTTTAACGAATAATCGGTTTTCCCGAAGAACCTGCAATACCTGTCTAGTGTGTATAATATGAGAATCCCAGTCAGGTGAATAAATTAGAATATCATCTAAATAGACAATCATGGATTTTCCAATAAATTGTCTAAAAATGTCATTGACAAAATTTTGGAAAACTGCCAGAGCGTTGCTTAAACGAAACGGCATCACCAAATATTGATTGTGACCTTCAGGGGTATTAAAGGCCATTTTCCATTCATCCCCTTCCTTAATTCGGATACGATTATACGCCCCCTGAGATCGAGTTTAGTGAACCAGTGAGCTCTCAGTATTTGGTTGAACAGGTCTGGGATCAAAGGCAAAGAGTATCGGTTCTTAACAGTAATTTTGTTTAACTCTCTGTAATCAATACATGGTCTCAATGCGCCATCCTTTTTTCCCACGAAGAAAAACCCTGCCCCCATAGGGGACACCGAGGGTCTAATATGTCCTTTTTGTAGGCTTTCCTTCAAGTAATCCCTTATAGATTGTCGGACCAGACAAATTATAAATACGACCTTTAGGGTACTTGGATCCCTGAACAAGATCGATGGCAGAATCATAGGGTCTATGAGGGGAAACTAAATCAGCATCGGACATGGAAAAAACATCAGAAAAATCTGTGATGTATTTGGGAAGAATTTTTGACTCAGTAGTGAGACCAGCTTGAATAACAGGTAGACAGCAGGAATCACATTTTTACGCCCATTTCTCTAATTCGCCCATGGACCAGTTGATGACTGGGTTAAGACATGCCAAGCACTATCTCCACGGGTAAATTTTTTAAAATAAAAAAGAGCAACACTCAGTATGAAGGGCCCCCACCGTCAAGGTCACCTCAGGGGTACAATATTCCACAGTCCCGCCAACCAAAGGTGTGGAATTATAACAATAATATGAATAGGGTTAGCAAGAGACAAAACAGGCACACCTAGGGAAAGGGCAAAATTGTGGTCAATAAAATTACAGGCAGACCCAGAATCAATAAATGCTTTCCCAGAACCCCTACAGGTGCCAAAAGAAACGACCATCAGTAATAATATTTTTTCTTTAACCACCTTGGGGAGTACCTTATCCTTCTGGGCGTCAGGACGCGGAGATCTCCTGGAGGATGGAAGTTTAAGACATTGCTTTAACCAATGATCCGTCTCACCACAATAGAAGCAGGCACCCCTCTGACGTCTTTGATCTCTCATGGTAATTCCGAGCTGCATGGGCTCCTCTAGGCGATCTTCCGATTTGGCTCTCAAGGGTGGGGAGTTGGGGTTTAATTACCACTTGTGGAACCATCAAACGTTCTCTTTGTCTTTCCCTGATACATCGGTCAAGTCTAATGGCTAAAGTCATCGTTTGCTCTAAGGAGTCCGGAGAGGGATAACTGACCAACATATCCTTCAAGTCCTCAGAGAGCCCTAACCTAAACTGACACTTAAGTGCTGGATTGTTCCAGCCAGAAGAAACCCACCATTTCCGGAATTCGGTGCAATATTCTTCCACAGGTCTGTTACCCTGACTAAAAGACCTTAATTGAGACTCTGCCACAGCCGACTTCGGGTTCATCATAAAGTACACCTAGTGCCTGAAAAAAACTCAACTGTAGTCAGACAGGGAGAGTCCGTGGGGAGAGAGTAAGCCCATTCTTGCGGGTCTCCCTGCAACAAAGAGATAATTATGATAATTATACCTACTCTTTGTTGTTCAGAACCAGAAGAGTGTGGGCGTAAACGAAATTAGAGCTTGCTGCTCTCTTTGAACGTCAAAAAAAGCTTACGGTCCCCAGAAAAACCATCGGGCAATTTTACATGAGGCTCACGATACTGAAGGGAAGCAGCCAATACAGGTGGAATCTGAAGCAACTCCTGCTGCTGTAGCCTTTCTGCCAGATCCTGCAACATTTGGGCGAGATTATTCATTTGATCGGTAAGGACTCATGGCGTCCATGGTTTTTTAGATAGGCCTGTGATTCTGTCACGAAATAGGTAGGGAATAGTGCAGCCCTAAACTCCACCCACACCACTATCCCTGATGGTGTGCGACTGGACGGCGGTCCCTAGTTTAACGTAAGTGAAGAGGCCTAAAAGGGAAGGAGAACAATGGGAGAAAACAACAGACTAAGACAGACAACACCGATGCGTAAACATTACCAGGCCAAGTCAGATACCAAGTAGTCAATTAATCCAAAACCTAAGCAAAACCAGAACAAGAGGAAGCCGAGGTCAAAGAGGTTGCGTCAGTACAAAGGGGTCAAACAAGGTCAAGGTTAAGTTACAAGCTGAGGTCAATTCACAAAATCCAAACTCCAAGGAAACACTAGTGAGGCAAGGAAAACCAATCTCAGGCAACCTGTGGCCAGCAGGTTGCCTGTTTAAATAGGCCAGATTGATGGGTCACGTGACCTGCGTCAGACTCAGCCACACACCTGAGCGCCGACTCATCCACGTCGGCACTCACTTCTGCCCCTGCTCGTTGCCTAGGGAATGGGGGACTCCAGCCACGCTAAAGAGGCGTGCGCTGCCGGGTCCTCCCCGCCCCCTTGTTGTCAAGGAGACGTGGACAACGGCCGCGTCCGACGCCGGCTCCTATAGGCTATTCTATGACTAGTTTTCCACCAGAGAAACTGCAAAAAACACCTACGGGTGTTCATGAAAAAGGTCCGTGAAAGATAGAGGTCATAGGAAAACAGGCCGAACCACCCAAAAGGAATGGGCCCAGAAAGGCCATATCCTCCCTTCCCCCCAACCCCAGCGCCAAAAACCATACAGATAGAGATAATTGCTCTCCGGGTTGGGGAGAGGGTCATCTAGAGTAGGTGGAGGAACCCAGATATGGAGCCACATGTAGCTTAGACTAGAAATAGAAGAAGAAACATTCAGTCCTCATTAGGAACAGCAGATCTCTTTCTTGAACCGAGTCCCCGCACGGTCTGCCGTGGCGAAATCTCTGGAAGCCGAGGGAGGTCCAAGACATCCGAAAATTGGAGCCAGGAAGGGATAGTGGAGGTGTCCAGTTGTAGGGCCAAGCATACGAGAGGTAAATCCTCAGGGTAGCGGATAACTTTCAGCAAGCCATTGAAGGTGAAAGAGAGGCCAAACAGAAACAGCCACCTGTAGGGAATTTTCTTCCTCCTTAGAACTTCCGTGATCGGCTTAAGACATTTGCGTTTGTTGAGGGTCAGAGAGGATAGATCTTGATAGAACTAAATGGAAGCTCCTCTGCACATAATATCCTCTGGCCGACTTTAGAATAAGTTCGCGATGTTGGAAGTTTAGAATCCTGCAAATGATATCTCTGGGGGATCTCCTTCCTTTGATTTCAGGCGAAGTGCTCTATGGGCATGTTCAAGAACTAAGTGTGTAGCCTCTTCATCTGGAAGCAGAGATCTCAAAATGTTGTAAACAGTGTCCATTAGAGAGGAGGGTGGGATAGTTTCTGGGAGACTGCAGATCCTTAAGTTGTTCCGTCTGTTCCTGTTTTCTTGATCTTCCAGGTGAGAGAGAAGTGAGGTGGAAGTGTAGGTGTTGTAGCTTCCCCAAACGTTACTATAAATGCCTGATTCTCTTCCAGTTGCTCCACTCTAAGGCCAATACTGCGGACGTCATGTTTAATGTTCGATAGATCATTTTTAAGTGGTTTAAGGGCTGTTTCTATTATCCACTGCATTGTGGTTTGAGAAATTGATAGGATCTGGTCTTGGTCCTGGGGTCCCTCTCAATTAGAACCTTCTGAAGTATGCTCGTCTGAGGAAGCGGTCGGGTGGCGGCCGTGTCTTTTCTTTAGGGGAAGCTGAGGAAGAGGCCCCCCCCTTTTTTTCCCACAATTTCTCCATCTCAGATTGTGATTTTTTCTTGGTGGGAGAGTGCGGACCCTCCGGTTTGCCAACTTTTACCATTGCTGGAACCATGGGGATCCAGATGAAAGGTTAAAGAAGCTTCTTAAATACAGTGGTGAGCAGTGCGTATTTGTGGGTTACGCATAAAACAGGGCTATGTCCCCTCCCGGCGGCGGAGACACTATTTAGCCAGCATGATGCCTCCGGACATAGAAAAATTGGGCCTCAGGCCCCAAAGAAACAATATTGTCGTGCAAAGTTATATGGGAGGTTCGCCAGGGGTGATCTGAAAAAATTGGAGCGATGCTCCCTCGCAGGTGGGAGGTGGGTTATGAGGAGGTGTGGCAGGTGACCGGTGGCAGATAATGCCAGGTGATACCCCACAGATTGGGCAAGGAGTGCCCCCTAGCTGGAACTTCTGGGGGATAGGTACTCCTGCCAAAAATACGATGACGCCCTGCATATGTTCGGTAAGGGCTTCCCCTGTATGGTAAGGCAACAGTCCTTCTTGTTGATGCGGTGGTCTCCAGTCAGGGAGAGTTGTCAGATAGGGCCAGGTGGAGGGGGCCCGTTTACCGCTCCTATGGTGAGCGCGGGCCGCTGACGTGCGCTGGCTGCGGGAAAGATGGAATAGGTCAGGACGGGGGAGGACTTGCTTGATGCACCGGGCTCCCTTGGAGGTCACTGCAGTGGTATCTCCAGTGTGGTAGCGGTACCTCCCTCAATGTCGCTGCCCGTAATCGAGGTTGAGGATTTGTAGGGCCAAAACGGGCGGGAGAGGGGTCCCCACGTAGATGATGAGGGGTGATTGGCTGGAGGTATATTGGGCCTGTTAGAAGGACAGATGTTGCTGGATGTTGTGAGATGTCGTCAGGTTGCAGAGAGAAGCCAGAGAAGCCGTCTGCCTGGATGCACATTTTTGCACACTTTCTTCATCATGGACTGAAACATTTATGATTTTTTTAATTAAAAATGTAGTAATGGATCCTTTCCAAGTTCCTTTCAGTTAATGAAGCATCAATATCATACCCATAAGATATCTTGAATTATTTAATAACAAGACTCAAACATTACATTATTCGCTGCCGAGCAATAGAATTTAGAAAATAAAATTTTCTCTCAGGACTGCCAGAATACAAAGACTGCTGTTCAATTTTAATATTTTGAAATGCAAAGATATATATATACCTAATATTTTTTTCCCTAAGGAAATCATACCCCCTTTCATTTGTAAAGCCTCACACATTACTGGTGAGTGCTATGATTTTCTAAAAATGGGAAACTTCTAAAATAATTACTTGGATGAAAAAATTCATTTGACCTATGATGGGGAGAGATGGGTTATTAGGTAGTTAAGAGTCCAAAGGATCGATGACGATCGCCTACTAATCCGTAGTCATGTAATTTAAACAAAATCTCTTTTTTTGTAATTAGAAATGCTGCAAAAGCGGCACCGCAGAGGAAATAGTAGACCGGTGTGCCAGCGGCTGCGGGCGTGATCTAACATCCAATGTAAATAAATAAAAATAATACCACGGCACTCCCACGGATGTGTTTCAAAAGTGGTGTTCTTTATTCACCAGAGCGACGTTTCAGTCCTCTTACTAGGACTTTTCTCAAGCAGTGATATACATACTAAGGTGCTCAGTGCTTATTTATAGATATAGTGTCATAATTGCTCATTATACATAATTGATCAAAAATTTCAAAAATAAACATGATTTACTCATTATTTCAACAAAAAACTCTCCAACATGATTATTCCATATTCAATAATTCATATCAACCAAGTATTAAGTGTATATCCATATATGTTATTCGTGATAATAATTAATTATAATTCAGATGTCATGATGAATGATTCAATACAAATGCCAAAAACATGTGTAGTGCCCAAGTGCAAATTAAAAACAGTTGAATTCAATCAATGTAATATACATATAAAAGAAACTAACCAGCATGGTCCCCACAAGGTCTCCGTCGTAAATCTCAATACACATGCGTGCGTCAATTGTAGGAAGACTACATCACCGCTGCATACAGCGTAGTAACGCTAGAACGTGCACGTGATCAAAATAGCTGATGTCATCACATAGTCGCAATAGAACACACATGTGATGCCTCAATGGAACGCACGTGATCACAAGATTGAGGTAATGTGACCAAAACTCTCTGCCAGTGTTACCAGCCAAAGTTATATGATCACACACCTCAACCATGGTCACGTGAGCGCACACCACTCACTAGATACCGCATCAAGTCCATACATAAATAGAATCAAAAGGAACATGCGATTCAATTTAATCTGCAAAAATTATCCAATATAGGGGAATATGTATTAAATTCATTAAAGGGGTTGTCCGAGTTATTTTTTTGTCCTTTGTATGTTTCTAACTAGTCAAATACAACAGCTTTCCCTTGCACTTTCTGCTTCTAAACTTGCTGATTTCTCAGATTACACTCACGGTCACATGACCTGTGATGTCAGCTTGCCTCCCTGCTAATCTTGTATTCGTGCACCAGCAGATAAGAGCCTGTACACGAAACGTCACTGTGCTGGCCACACCCCCTGCTTTGCCGGGGCTGCTATCTGCTCTCTCCTTGCATTCTTTCAGATAAAACATTAACCCCTTCAGCCAGAACACACTGAAGGCTTTACAACAGCAGCTGCAGATGTAAAGAGACACAGGATCTGCCCTCCTCACCCTACAGACAGATCTGACTGGAGCTGATCTGGAGGAGATCTGCAAAGTATTGTATTGTACAAGAAAGGTAGGGGGGAGATCCTGTGTGTATCAGCACTGTCATTGTACAGCTGGGACTTGTAGTACTACACATACAACATGCTGCTGAGTATTCCTGCAGACAATTCACTCAGGGCAGCACTTGTATTCACTCTCTTTGCAGAGCAGGGGGAGGGGCAGAGATTGTTATTACTGCAGGTAAACAAAGGTCAGAAGAGAAACAGGGAAATGAGGAAACATAGATTTTTTTTGTTGCCTAAAACTTGCTTAACTTAGTTATATATTGCTGCCCATCAGATTTACAGTACTATATAATTTTTTTCATAATTCGGACAACCCCTTTAATGTTAGAATCAAAGGAGTATATATTATAGTACTATGGTAGGAGTATCCTACACGACTAATCGCATCTTCAACTGCAGATCAGTCATGTGAACTAGGAGCAACGAACGCTCTGTATCTGGAACCCAGACACAGAATACATTTGTTGTACACCCAAACCTCCATATCCCATATAGAAATAAGTATTCCAACCTTGTCCAAATTAACAAAAATTAAGGGGACCGTTTTTGGGGGTCAAGATCTATGATGCAAAATTTGTAACATAGTCATATCACCTCATCATTAACATCATCCCCAACAGAGTAAAAATGTATAATCTAATATACTCTATGATGCTGGCCAAGAAGAAGGATTAACCATCCAAAAGTATAACCATAATAAATTGCAGAAGAAAAAAAAAGCATAATTCCTGAATCTCATCAAAAGAAGTATGTTTATTACAATAAAATAATAGAGACTCTCTCCAGTGACCATGATGGGGGCAATGCTGGTTTTACAATGGAAATGTTCCTTGTTGAAGTCATTCTGCAGGAGAACAAAAACGTTTTTATGTACCGTATTTTTCGCTTTATAAGACGCACCTGATGATAAGACGCACCTAGGTTTTTGTGAAGGAAATTAAGAAAATAAAATATTTTGAACCAAATGGTGTGCTTTTGGTGGGTTTGAACTAATGGGGGATCTGTGGATGTCACTGTTATGGGGGATCTGTGGAGGACACTGTTATGGGGGATCTGTGGAGGACACTGTTATGGAGGATCTGTGGAGGACACTGTTATGGAGGAGCTGTGGAGGACACTGTTATGGAGGAGCTGTGGAGGACACTGTTATGGGGGATCTGTGGAGGACACTGTTATGGGGGATCTGTGGAGGACACTGTTATGGGGGATCTGTGGAGGACACTGTTATGGAGGATCTGTGGAGGACACTGTTATGGGGATCTGTGGAGGACACTGTTATGGGGGATCTATGGAGGACACTGTTATGGGGGGATCTGTGGAGGACACTGTTATGGGGGATCTGTGGAGGACACTGTTATGGGGGATCTGTGGAGGACACTGTTATGGGGGATCTGTGGAGGACACTGTTTATGGGGGATCTGTGGAGGACACTTATTGGGGATTTGGATGACTGTTATGGGGGGATCTGACCTTTACATTGGGCCCCAGTTATTAGAGCCATTGCTTCTAAAGTGTATGAATCTCCCCTAGCAGGGCTGCTTTGCTAAACTACCATAGCTTTAATCACTTTTCAGTACTCACTATTCATGCAGGCAGCAGGCAGGCCGGCAGCTCAGGTCCCCTCACTCAGTAACGCTATGGCCCCGCCCACTGAATTAATGAAGTGGGCGGGTCCAGAGCCGGGAGTGTGACTGAGTGAGGGACCTGCGCTGCCGGCCTGCTTGCTGCCTGCATTCATTCATAGTGAGTACTGAAAAGTGATTAAATCTATTGTAGTTTAGCAAAGCAGCCCTGCTAGAGGAGATTCATACACTTTAGAAGCGATGGCTGCTGTGAAGGGGGCCCGGCTTAATGAGCTTCAGTGACTGCGCTGGGCCCCACTTTACATCTGGCACATCGCAGGCAGCACAGTGCGGCCATGTAATACTGATCTATTCGGTTTATAAGACGCACAGCCACTTTCCCCCCACTTTGGGAGGAAAAAAAGTGCGTCTTATAAAGCGAAAAATACGGTAAGTATTTTAATCCATAGCAACAACATAACAACACACAAGAGTCTGCATAATACATATATCTTTAACATGAGAAGATCCATGGCTTAAAATCCACATTCAACCCATTTGGTTTCAACATATTTCATTTCATAATCCACTGTATTTCCCTCTTTTTTTTAACTAAGTACACGGTTACCTCCTCGTCGTGACAGGGGAACATACATCTCAAATCACATTCTCTGTGTCCAGTATCAGTAAAGTGTTTTGAAACAGGTAAATCCATACACTTTTTTCGTATGGTGTACCTGTGTTGGTTAAAGCGTGTCTTAAAATCCAATGTAGTTTCTCCCACATATAGAAAAAGGCACGGGCACCATAGAACATGTATAACATATGTAGAGTCACATGTTAGATAATAGTTGATTTTAAATTCTTGACTGGAAATAGGATGTACAAAAGAACTGCCTTTTTTATATATTTGCAATTAATGCAATTAAGGCAAGGAAAACATCCCTTCTTTTGTGCATATAAAAAGGTCTGACCTGACCTTTTTTCTGGGCCAACATCCATGCGGACCAACCTATCACGTAAATTGGATGGTCTATGATAAGACATAAGTGGGGGTCTATTCAATTCCTCTATCCTCAATTTTTTATGAGAGACCATTGTTTATTTATAATTCCACGTACTTTTTGACTCTGTTCTCAGTATGTAGTAACTAAAGGAATTCTATTACATTGCCTCACCTTTTTAGTATTTATGCAATAATGTGGATCTCTCTAATTGTTTAGTTGTCATTAAATGTTTATGAAGAATTGAGTTTGGAAAACCATGTTCTTTAAAGGACTGTGTCATTTTATTGTAATTAGAGATGAGCTGCTAGGAGGCACAGTGGTCACAGCTCCCTCACTCCTAGCTCCCTCACTCCTTCCTCCCTGGCTGACAGCTTCCCTGCTGGTCTCTATTCTACACACATAATTCTTCTTCTTTGTAATCCTAGCCTTTCCCTTCACTCTCCATAGCAGTTGAATATAAGCTGGATTGATTTCTGACTGTTCCTGATTGATTTTTCATTCTTCCTGACTACCTAAGATCATTTTTCTGGCAGACATTAGAGGGGTTATCCCATGAATAATGTAAAAAATGAAAATCAGACATCATATAGGACATGACAACCTCTTTGTAACAAAGCTAGAACCAGCCCTGTACCTCACATGGATCCAGAGATCTCCCCATTCTTTGCTCTGCTAGATTTATATCAAGCTGACAGCTTAAGGGAGTTTCTTTTACACTGCAGTTCAGGGGGCATGTCTCATCTCTCCCTATCACAGCTCAGGAGGCAGTTTAAGGATGAAACTGAGCATGTGCTGCCTTCTAAGTGAGCAGGTCAAAGAAATAAGAAATTAAGTGGCACTATACAGATACATTTTACTGAATAACTCAGTAGCTATACAAAATTTTTAATTACATGCAACTACAAAAGTATTCAGACCCGAGTGAAGGTTTGAAAACCGTAGAATATTTTTCATGGGACAACCCCTTTAAGACCCAACCACCCTCATTCACAACCCAGCACAGAATGGCGTTCTGAAGGTTCTTCTAGGGCACCTTCCTGCCTGGTTCAGCATTGATTGGCTCATCCAGGCTGTCTGGTAGTTTGGGAGCCAATCAGGGCAAGCCCCCCCCACTTTGTCTCAGGGTCATGTGAGACCCCCTTCTTCTTCCTCGCTAGTACTTTTGTCTAGTCGACATGTGCACTAAAATGGCGCTACGCACCATTTTAGTGGATTCATCATCTGCTGTCAGGTTTGGTCCGAACTGGTTCTCTCATCCTTAATTGGTATACAAGCACTCCACTTTATCCACTCCAACCAAACCATCTACAAACTGGACCACAATTGCTGGAAATATTGGTGCCACCATATATTTCTTGTGTCTCCACTGCTTCACCTGGGCATATTTGGGTTACTGCTTAGCCCATTGGATTTCCATAGGAATGTTTCATTAAAATATACTCTGATGAGATATTATCAAAATCATCTGGTAAGGAAAAGGTTATACATTATGTTCATTGTAGGTCCAATGACCCAACAATAGAGATTTATCAAGAGCGCACAAGGATGATTTTACCAAATTTACATTCATACAAATGATAATCTGGTACCAAAAAAAGTTATACATTTGTCCTGGTATATCCAGTATATCTTCTATGCTGTCTATATTTACTGTAGATCTGGTATTGGGGTGCCGAGAATGAAGGACACCATGACCTCGTGGTTATTTCACATTCTGTGAGGAAGAGTTGTGATCACATATCTATCATCCTTTTGACAGTTCTCAAAACAAAATGACAAAACTATCAACTGGAGAACTAACATTATGTGTTCTGTTATCATAGGCATCAACTCGCCTGTACAAGACATGAACGTTAATATCTGTCTGTATATATATTTAACTCATATCATGCTGGTCATTTAAACCCTGTGGCATTTTGGAATTAAGATTAGGAATGACTCATATCTATCTATCTATCTATCTATCTATCTATCTATCTATCTATCTATCTATCTTTGCTTCGTGATTATAGTTTCTCATTGAGGACAGAGGCTTAAGGCTGTATTATACAGCCCGATGTGGCAGACGATTGTTGGGATTGAAGCGTTACCTCCCGGTAATTGTCTGCTCGCTAACGGAGAAGACAGCTGCTATTACATCTCCTCTGCAACATGAGGAGGAGGGATCACTATGCCATGCTGTATAGTGGTTTGCCAGCCGCAACCAATAATTTTTTAACATGTCAAAAGATATGGATTGCCCAATGGTCAAGCAGTTGCCGGGAGAATTAGGCTAGGGCTACACAACAACTTGTGTCGCGCGACACATAGGGCACAACTACACTGCAATGTGTGTCGTGCAACATTGATGTCGCACCAATGTCGTAAGACAATTTTTATAATGATAGTCTATGGTGTCGCACTGCGACATGCGACATGCTGCGATGGATTATTTGCTACTATCATGTCGCAGTGGCAGCATGTCGCATGTCGCACTGCAACAACATAGACTATCATTATAAAAATTGTCGCACGACATTGGTGCGACAAAATGTTGCGCCACACATGTCATCGTGTAGCCCTAGCCTTACACTGCCAGATGATCGTTAATGAGTGTCCATGCAAACGCTCGTTAGTGATTATCTGCTGAAAAATCGGGCAGTGTAAGGCTAGGGCTACACGGCCACATGTGTTGCGCGACTTCGTATCGCACAAAAGTTGCACAACATTTTTTAATAATGATGGTCAATGGTGTCGAATTGCGACATGCAACATGCTGCGACTGCGACACAACAGTCCAAAAATCCATACAAGTTGGATTTTTGTGCGACTGTCGCATTGCAGTCACAGCATGTCGCGTGTTGCATTGTGACACCATTGACTATCATTATAAATAATGTTGTGCGAGATTGGTGCGACATGAATGTCGTGCGACACCTGTCGCCGTGTACCCTAGACTAAAACTAGCCTTAGCTTTAGAGGCAACAGGTTAATTACATTGTCTCTTTTAGAGACAACAACTTATTTTCCATTTGGCTTGTTTTGCACCCAAATCCTGGCTGACAACACTCTCGTTCTGGCCTCCTTAGAATGGCAGCAATGACGATGGTTGTATAAGCAGTTGTTTTCTCTCTAGGTTTTGTGATACCGCACATCGGAGGAGATTTATCATTATCTTTCCGCCTGAAAAGTGGCATTAAAAAGTCGCATGTCCTCAGCATTTTTCTGAAAGGGGCAAGGTGAGGTTCGGGAAGGGAGCGTGACCAGACAGACCGACAGATTTAACTTCATTTACACCAGTTTTCTGGCACAATTGAAGCCAGAAATCTACAGCAGCTTTGAGCTGTCATAGATTTCTGGATAGGCACACGGACTGCAAGGAGATGCGCCTATTTTATGATAAGGCATGGGCCTTGTCATACAATAGGCACATCCTCCGGCAGTGCAGGGGATATCAATACTGGCACAGAAAGCACCACTGTTGATAAATCTCTCCCATTGTGCACAGTCCCAATCTGTTCCGGAAATACCTTTTCTCGTGACAAACATAAATGTTGCCTATTAGACACAGTCTCTCTCGCTAGGTTGATTTCAGGTGACAGGTAGGCTGGTCTTGGTCAAAGGCTTGACTATTATACCAGCCATGGCTATTTCAAGGATGCACAATTTAGGCAGCTATTTTCTACTATTCAGATCCAGCCTCAACTCTGCAATACTCTGCTGCTCTGTGATGCTATCTGTGCCCCGAGCTGTTCTACCTTTATGACTAGTACCAATCACTTCCACTTTCTAGCTAGCTACCGACAGAAATATTGCTGGCTATCAATCGCATATTTCATATATCCCATATCTCATATCTATATATTTGAAGCATGCACAGAAATCATACAGTAGGTCCCCATAGGAAATTCTAGAATGTCCTTCCAAATAAATGTCTGCAAATGGGGCCTAGCTGGATATGGCTTTGTTTTCTACAACTTTTCAAAGGCTTGCTTAACACATAGTTTATTTACAACATTTTTGGCCACACCTAAACCACGCTGTGTTTTGGAAAAAATATTGACCTAAAAAAAAAATACACAAAAATTAGGAAAAACATCTTCAAAAAGCACTGTTTATAGTTCATTTTATATTTCCCTACAGACTTTAAGATAATACCAGCCACAAAAAAACACTCGTAAACCTACTTATAGTGACAGATATTGTTAACAATCTGTATAAAACTAATCAGAAAAAGTATGGCGTTCATCCAAACCTTATATGATTAACCATATTTATGCAATAAAACTGCCATCAGTACATTGATTAATCTCTTCCAGTGAGCTCCATATCAATCGCTAAAACTCTGAATGACTGCAGCCACCACAAGGGGGAGTTAAACACATATGAATTTATACAACTGTATAAATCTCTATTCAGTGAACTTCACCTAGTGGCAGCTGCAGGAATTTCACTTGCCTTTGTTGGAAAGCAGTGAAAGTAGTGCAGTCAGTGCCAGACACCCCTTGCCCCCAGACCCTGTAATAGTCATGTGTTCTGCTCCCATGCATGTACACCATTTCTATCTTTAATCTATCTCATATCTGATCCAGACCCCATACAAAACTATAAGTATTTACATGGGGGTGTTTTCTTTGTTTTGTTTTTTAATTCACTGTCACAGGAATCAAGTGGCTGTAGACGGATTTGATTTAAGGCTAAACCTGGGAGTGGTATTCATCTATTCACACTTTAAAACCCCTATATAGGAATCTGGTCTTCACTGCAGGAAATCCTCTGATCCCAACCACAGGAGTAGTCTATGTTAGCAACAGCTAGTTTTAACTGGTAACATCTAGACATGGTGCAAAATAGATAGTCAGACATTATAGTTTGACAGACAGTGGTCAAGACTGGCAGAGTTCAGGCAATACAGCGGACAGGCAGATCAGGGCAGTTAGCAGACAAGCAATATGTAGACATGACAAGCTGGATATGCAATTTAATGGAACCTACTGTATTGATCATGCCAAGAGTGAAGGGGTTCCTTAAACAGCCTGGTGTTACAGGGAATAGGCAGTGGAAATGAATATTTGAATGCCCTTGCTTGTTAAGATGCCACGGTCAGCGCACATGACGTCCAACACTAGAAGTCCAAGGAGATCATAATCCACAGCACCAGGTGAGTAGGCATAAATCAGGGAGTGCCAGGCAGAGTTGAATGGATGCCAGACAGGAAAGTGACAGGAAAGCAGTAGAAGGTGAAAACAGGATGAGGACCCGTCCAGTGGACCAGTACAAAATTGTCAGAGTCTAGTGAGAATTTAAATAGCATTTTCCAAGAACATTTTTAGATTCTTTCACTTTGACATAAAGCAACACTGAAAAAACTCAGTAGCAGCTTCTCATCAATCTTCACAAGTCACAGACAGTGACACCAGACAAATAGATTATCTTTCCCATCCATGTCATCTCAGATTGTGCAGGCTGGAAAATCAATGCAGCAAATAATTTGTCTTTTGTGTCTGCCAGCAGATCTGAGTGACCAATCTCTGAAAAATACAGGGACTATGTAGTGAATATTCAGAATATCATGTACTTACTTTTACTGACCTATATACAAGAATATAACAACTATATGTAGCTCGTATGTACAAGAATATAACTACTATAATACTGTTTACTATGTACAAGAATATAACTACTATAATACTGCCCCCTATGTACAAAAATATAACTACTATAATACTGTCTCCTATGTACAAGAATATAACTACTATAATACTGCCTCCTATGTACAAGAATATATTCCTGTCTCCTATGTACAAGAATATAACTACTATAATGCTGCCTTCCATGAACAAGAGTATAATAACAATAATACTGTCTGTATGTTGAGGAATATAACAACTATTATACTGCCCCTATGTACAAGAATATACCTACTATAATACTGCCTCCTATGTACAAGAATATAACTACTATAATACTGCCTCCTATGCACAAAAATATAAATACTATAATACCACCTTCTATTTACAAGAAAATGCTATTATACGGCCCCCTATGTGTAAGAACCGAACAAATATAACACTATCCCTATGAAACAGAATATACTATTCTAAACAGGGCAGTTTCTAGGGAATTTTACCAACAGGGCGAACATTAAACCCCCCCCCCATTCAAATAACACTGACCTAAACAATGTTGCATAGCATGCACAGCTCAGTAGCCACAACAATGAACAGGCTCAGATAACCACCCTCATGCTCAGATGACCGCCCCATGCTCAGATGACCGCCCTATGCTCAGATCACCGCCCCATGCCCAGATCACCGCCCCCTGCCCAGATCACCGCTCTTTCTCAGATCACCGCTCTTCCTCAGATCACCCCCTCATGCTCAGATAATCCCCCTCATGCTCAGATCACTGCCCATGCTAAGATGACACCCTCATGCTCAGATGACCGCCCACGCTCAGACGACGGTCGGTCCATGTTCAGATGACACCACCCCCCCATGCTGAGATCATGTGGGGGGGTGATTTGACATAGGGGAGATCTGATCATGGAGTGCCTGATTTTTAATGTGTGAGGTGAGCACTGAGGGGGGGTATGGGGGTTATTTTGAGGGGGTCTGATGAGGATTTGGGGGTCTTATCATACTACCCCCCCCTCCCCATGTTCAGTATTTTAATAACAAAAAAATAAAAAACCTCCCTTCTCCAGGCATTTACCTTGCCCACAGAGGACCTTGGCGCTTTCTCCTCAGTCAGGTCATAGTTGAAAGAGCAGCTGGGAGGAGCCAGGAAGGAAAGCTGGCCTACCCTGCGATCCCCTGCCACTGCCAGCCGGAGGTAAATTAAAGCAGATGCAGTGCTTCCCTGCCAGCCGGCTGAGCCAGAGAGGTAATGTGATTAGCAGAGGCATAGCTAGAGGTTCAGCACGGGGGGGGGGGCGAAACATACTTGAGTGGGCCCCCCACTTAGTGGCTTCCCAAACGCACGTTTCCAACTTCACAGGCACATACTACTAGTTGTGGTTATAATATTGTATTAGAAAGATGACTGTATAAACTGCTAGATCACCTATGCTGTTAAGTACAGTACAATAGACTTTCTACATACCCTAGTCAAAATACTCTACCACATAATGCAGTAAAATATAGGAGTAATAGGAGTAAAAAACAAGGGGACTCCTACGTTAAAGAGGCTCTGTCACCTGTTTCAAGTATACCATGCTAGATATATAGTGAGGTAGGGCTCCAAACGCTGATCACAAACCACCATAATGGAAGCGCTCACTTGTATTCCCCACCACGGCGCCCCCCTCTTCTCCTTGAGACACGCGCCCCGGCGCTAATTCTAAAACTACTATACTACTATAACACTGCTATAACACTGCTTTAATGATCAAAACTATACAGTGCATTGTGAAAGTGTTCACCCCTTGGGGTTTTCCTGTTTTGCTGCATTACAATCTATAAATAAAATTGAATTTTGGTGGGTCTGTATCATTTGATTTACACAATTCGCCGATCAATTTGAAGGTGCAAAATATATTTTAACTGGGATACAACCAATAACAAAGACAAATAAACAGAGAACCTTTCTGTGCATAATTATTCATCCCCTGAAAGTCAATATTTTCTACAGCCACCATTTTGCTGCAATTACAGATGGAAGTCTCTTGAGTCTCTATTAGCTCAGCACATCATGACATTGGGATTTTTGCCCATGGGCCATACAGTAGCGAGCAGGAAGAGAGACAGGAGACAGCACGTGCGCACTGCGCGCGCTGTCCCACCATACAGCTGATCATGGGGTTACTGGGTGTCGGACCCACCACACCACATTCCATATAATCAGTAATCACATCTTTAATTTGTCTACACTTGTAGATATGCTGCCTGCAAACAATTAAACTATATGGGGACAAATGATCAAAGTAGCACTCATTTGTTTCCATATAAAAGGGATTACTGGTGCATTTAAATGCTGTTCTCCCCTCGGATCAACATTTTGACAATTATCGGGAGGAAATTGTTTGTTGGCGATAATTGCCTTTACATCAGCCAGTGTAAAAGGACTTTTTACTTGGGCTATCATGTTGCAGAAAGGGGTTCCCTTGTTTTGAATTCTCATCTATTTAGGCAGAGTAGAAAGTCGCTAAAATTACATTTTACAAACAGATAATTGATTTCAATACAGACTGTGTGATGTTTCATTTTACCTGTGGTGGCACAAATTACAGTTGATCTTTACTAGTCATAATCATCATTTTCGTGATTGGTAGTGGACCCAGAGTCATGTCATATCCAATGGCGTAGCAGGGAAGCAGGTGAAGTGGCTGCTTCTGGGCCTGAACTCAGAAGGGGCCGGGTAGCAGTACTAAATGATTTTATTCTTAATGTACTTAATGTACTTAATGATTTTATATAAGGCCAGGCCCCCTCAACATGTGATTTAATTCATGAAAGAAAGGGCATGCAGCATGGGCCCACCAGCCCATATAATATAGAGCTACACGTGCTGCAGGATTTTCCTCATTGTTCACTGGACCGGCTGTGCACTATGATTATAAGTGACATATGCAGCACCTGCCCAGGAAACAATAGGAAAAGACCGGAAGGAGAAGAGAACACACAAAGAAGGCTGGCAGAGGAAGGAGTAGGCAGAGGCTGGGATGGCTACCTGGCAGCTACATGCTTAGGGCTTCAGCATGCAGCTTCCAGACAGCTATCCCAATTCGCCCACTCTTTCCTCTGTCATCCTTCTTTACTATAGCATGTGCAACGCACAGCCCCCCAGGGCCCTATTGCATCCCAGGTTAAATGGAATGCCGAGTGGTGTGGTGCGGCCTATATGTGTCACGGTGCTTTTACCAGGATACAGCGGGACCCCAGGCTTAGGCTCCGAAGCAAATAAAGGGGGAACTGTTGAGTTAAAGGATGAAGAATAAATTGAGTCCAGACCGTGATAAACTTTAACAGCAGCTTTACTTGGGTAAACTTGATTCCAGACAATATTCAGGCTTTCTCTTGGTTCCAGCAGGCTTTGGAATAAACTGGCAGGCAAACTACTCTGCTTTCTCTCTTTCTCTGCTGGGCTGACAGGCTTGCTTAATAACTCTGCTTTCTTTCTCTCTGCTGTGCTAAACTCTGCTTGGGTCTGGTTACTGGACTTTCAGTTGGTTCTGGTATCCTTGGATTGGGGTGCCTTCGACTGTTATCCCCCTCCTGACACTTAGTAAAATAAATTGGCATGGAGTCCAAGTGCTCTACAAGCTACTTCCCTTTGGTGGCTCCAGCTCCAGCCGAAGAACACTCTCCTCTGGCTGCTATATCTTTCATGTCTTCCCAGATCCACTATGGAGTCTAAACCAGTATCCTCTAGAACTGCAAGCCCTCCCTTCTAGTAGGAAGCAAGACTAGTCCATTACTGCCCAAAGGAAAGGGGGTGGGGGAGAATGGAATGGTGAGTTCCATTCTGTCTAAGGATAGCTCTGCCATATACGCTACCACCTGCTGGCGAACCAGGCATATTACATGAACAAAATAGTTGCATAACAGTAATATCAATGCACGCTTGTGAAGGACATGGAAATAAATACACAGATGACATAGGTGTTAGCAATAAAAGACAGTAGCATGACAGAAGAATAGTAACACCACTCTGGTGTGTTACATATACAGTACATGGCAGCCTCCTTTCTCTGCCCATGCTGCTCCACAGTGTACTAGTGCTTATTATGGTACACTTACATACGCACACAACCGATGCCAGAACCATCCTGGCACAGGGTGTGTTCATATGTAAGTGTACCATAATAAGCCATAGTACACTGCGGAGCAGCATGGGCAGAGAAAGGAGGCTGCCATGTACTGCATGCTATAGAAGGGGCGTAGCGAGGGGGAGGCGAGCAGCTGCCCACGTCCTTCTTCACAATCCCACTGAGCTGCAATGCTCCCTAGTTGGCTACACATTACACATGCCTACAATGTGGGCATAACTACTGTGAGGGGGCATGATGTAGGCATTAATACTGTGTAGAATCACTATGAGGAAAACAATGCCCTCGATTACCCTGTTATACCACTGGGGTGGCTTGGTCTTACAGGGCCAGCACAGCGCCCTCTGCTGGGGATTAATAGGAACAGGTATCACCCCCTGTTTAAGTGATTTATTTTTTTGCTCTGTGACCACAGGGACCTTGTGCCGGTTCCAGAAGTCATCATGCAGAGAGGCCAACAAAGCCATGGATGCGGTAGGAGAAGTTAGTACTTTAATTCAGAAGGTGTACTGGTACTGCCATTTACCCTATGATAAATTTTAAAAAAGTCACCAAATAGCCACTTGAGTGGGTTTTGCATGGGAGGAGGAGGTTACGAAGAAGTGTGTGTGTGAGTTTTTAAAATGAGATGGTCTCTTAACAAAAAAAAAAAAAAGACACTGGGGGAGATTTATCAAACTGGTGTAAAGTAGAACTTGCTTAGTTGCCCATAGCAACAATCAGATTCCACCTTTCATTTTCCAAAGGAGCTGTGAAAAATGAAAGGTGGAATCTGATTGGTTGCTATGGGCAATTAAGCCAGTTTACACCAGTTTGTTAAATCTCCCCCACTGTTCGGTGCGGACATCCCCTTTAATATCTTTTTTAAATTACAAAGAGCATGAACTCCTGAAGATTATAATCTGTGTTCTCCAATGACTGAAATTGTAATATTAATTATTTATTTTGTCACATTTATCTCAATCTGCCATAAACATTGTACCCCAGGGCGCCATGACTGATGCCTGTTCCCTGTGGGTTTAATCATAAGATGCAGCATCAGGGTGAAGCTCATTCCTCATGCATATGGAAATGTTTCTTGGCCTTGTAAGACCCTCTGCAGAGGAATCATGAAAAGTGCAAACGCTTATACCAGGTAATCAGCTAGCACTTAACCTTTCCTTCCTTTACCTGGAATTCCAATATGTCTGTTACACAAAGATGATTATGTGACTTTTGCATTCTTCAGAAGGTGGTGCTATGAACACTGTGCTGTACACTTTATCCCTCTACAATCTTTAATAGTCAGTTCTCCTTCTGTCACCTTCACAAATCTGAAATGAGCAAGGCAACAATATAGAGACGGGCGTTAATTGCACTTTGCTGATAGCATGTAGTGCCCATACAATGATCAAGGCAGCGGTCTTTTCTAACAGAGGCAGACCACACAGGTACTATAAGGTCCATGAGCTGAGGAGGAGGGGGGGGAGAGAGAGTTGTGCTGAGAGTCCATATTAGCCATGGTTTTCCCAAAACACATCAACTGTATCAACATCCTCAAGATACAACTGAATAACAGAGTGAACAGTGTGTAGAGGTGATCTCTCAGTTGCCTGCTGCCAGTAAAGAGGGTTGGCACCAGTTGCTGGAGAGGTGGAATCGAACAAGAACTAGTATAGAACAGAGTATTTATTGAGTTAGGGTCCGCAGACACAATAAAAATCCAGTGAGCCACTAGGTCAATGATTGAGCTGAAACAAGACTACTTTAAGAGAATGTAAGTTATGGGTCATATTTCTACTGATTTATGCTGTGTTATAATACTTTGAATAGCTCTTTTGTTGTTTATTTGAGAGGTGGAGCTCAGTCCTGGACTTGACATCTCCTCTAACTAGTTCAGTAAGAGAAGGAGTGTGTTGAAGCAAGGCTTAAAGTAAGCTACCTCCAGTCCTGTCAGTAAAAGCCAGCTCATTTGAGACCCAAGGTGGACTCCGTTGAGGGAACCCCCTGAGATGGCATGCAGATAAGAACCCCTAAGACTATTGAGCAGCTGAAAGAGGGAGTATGTGATTTTCCCTGTGAGGCTTCTAGACCTCACAGCCCTTGGTTATGGTGCTTCTGGCCACCCTTTTCTAACCTTTTAACAGCTCATTACACACGTGAACAAAAATGTTAGTACTCTTCCGTTAATGAAAAAAACCCACAATGGTCACTGAAATGACTTGAAACTGCAAAAAAGTACTAAAGATTTATTGTGAATCAGTTAATGAATATCAGTCACTGCTTGAATTTTGGTTCAACAGAATAATTTTAAAAAGCTAATGAAACTGTCCTGGACAAAAATGATGGTACCCCCTAGAGCAGTGTTAAAACACAGTGCTGTTTTAACACTGCTCCCGAAGCAGTTTAATCACATCTAATAGCTTCAGTCATGCAAATACAATCAACACCTCCATGACTGAAGCACAAATGACCAGTACTTAATGCTGGAGATTTCTCCTACAAGCCATTCTAATTGAGAAAGCCAAATTGGATGACTACCGAAACGTCTTCAAGGAAAAAAATACAAGTCCAGTTGCTCTGAATTATTATAGCTGATCTACTATACTAATACTATAATTACCTGTTGAATGAGAATCTTCACAGACATATTTGGTCTCAAATCTCTCAGGCGCAGGAGAACGATACTGTTGAAATATTATTAGTTGTTTGTAGAACTCCAAGTCTTAGAATTCCCTATGTGTGGCAATATAAAACTCCCATCTACTATACCAATGAAGTAATTGGTGACCATAATTAATGCATATATAATGTATACCAGTGAAACGTATAAATCACGGCTAATTCCTCTAAATATCTGGCAAAAATGACATATGCTACTCTTGGAAGAAAAGCGTGGAAAATATATTAAATTAAAAGGGAAAATTTGTAAGAATTAAATTAGATGTCGTTTTCCCTGTTGGCAGTGACAGAAGCACAAGTCATGTGACTGTAGCCTCAGAAGGACCTGCTGTTAAAATGCTAATCTGAATATGCTTATGCAAAGAGAGAAGTCCATTTACAGCAGAGGTATTTATACAGTAATTATAGACGAGCTCCACATCTGTTGTAATATATGTGTGAGCGGAGGGAGTAACCCCTTCCTTGACAGTGGAGATGAAGGATTGTAGTAGTTGTGGCTGTGGTGCAGCGCACCTTCCTGTGCAGATGTTTCAGTCGTAAATGAAAAGAAAGGCCCATATCTATATATATTATAGGGGGCATTTATTATGCCGTGTACGCCAGAAATCTGGTGCCAAAAAGTCACAACGTTTAGCACACACCATACTTTTCTGACCATTTGGAAGTTTGGAGCCACTTTTCTATCTATCTGTCTATCTATCTATCTATCTATCTACCATCTACTATCTATCTACAGTGTGCCAGTAGCCACTGCATAAGGTGTTAAACCATATTTTTCTCTGTGCCATAAATTTTCCTTCTTGGAGGTTGAAAATAGGGTTATCAGCCCCATGGAAACAATTCTGTAGCAGGGATTGCTGCTCAGTTAGGCCAGACACACACAAGCGAGTTGAATGAAAGGAACTCGCAGCGTGTGTCAGTATGAGGTCCTGTTCTGACCTCCGCTCCTCCAACAGGATTGCACAACATTATACTGATTTTTAATGCTGTGTAACCCCAAGGGTCCTGGAATCTATTGTATTACACTGACAACATTATGTCAGTGTAATTCTGTAGATTTGAGGACTCTAAGGGCTGTTTCACACGATCATAGGATTATACTGACAGCCTTATTTCACTATCATTCTGTAGAAGCAAGGTCAAGGGGAGGCACATAGCATTATAAACCATGATAATGCTGTGCGCTCTTGGAAGTCCTGATCGGAGGATCATGCTTACACATGGAGCGTGATTCCCGCAATGGGCTTACTCATGTGAAATAGCTCTAAGGGTTACACAGCATTATAAATCGGTATAATGCTGTGCGATTCTGTTAGAAGAGAGGAGGCCAGAACGGAACCTCTGACACACGATGTGAGTCCCTCGCATTCAACTTGCTCGTGTGTGTCTGGTCTTAGGGTCAGTCTAAAGTTGGAGACAGAGGAAAGACATAAACCAGCACTGGGAGATAATGGACCAGCCAGACTGGTACATTGGAGACAGAAACGAACACCTTTCTGTAAGGAAGCAAAAGAGACCCATTCTGGATTGCAGAACAGCAGTTAGGGGAAAAAGTGTATGACTGTGATGATGCACGTCTAAGGTTTTGGGCTCCACAGTGCAGACATCAGAACACTGATGTTCCGGGGCCTTCCATTAGGCAGCCCTTTTCCAAGCGAGTTTGGAGCATTACTGTCATGATATGACTGCTGTAGACATTGTGACAGATTACAGTTGCTAGCCAGACATCTCAGTATGAGAGACTATAGCAAGAGAAAGAGTAATCCGAGGGTCATTGCTGTAAACTACTTTCTTAGCTCATGCATGGACATCTGGGTAGAATTTACACTGTGTACAGATAATTGCTGGATGTACTACAGCTCCCATTTGGTGCACAGTAAAGAGAGTAACATAGTAACATAGATTGCAAGGTTTAAAGGGCTGAAAGGGGTTTTCCGTGATTTTTTTTTACTGATGACCTATCTTCAAGATAGGTCATCAGTATATGATCGTGGGGGTTTGACATTCAAGTGAATAAGGATGAGCTCCAATACCAGAATAGCATCTCTTAGAAAACCTTCAATCAGTTTACTCACGACAGATATTAGACTTACAGGCCTATAGTTTCTGGGCTCTGTTTTTGATCCCTTTTTGAGAATTGACACCATATCTGTAAAGCGCCAATCCTGTGGAATGCTCCCTGTCACCAGAGTCCTTAATATCATAAATAACAGTCTGTCTATGATACTACTTAATTCTCTTAGGATATGAGGGTGTATGCCATCTGGTTCCGGTGATTTGTCTATTTTAATCTTTTTCAGATGCCGCTGCACTTTTTCCTGGGTCAGACAGGCCACTTTTTTTTTCTTTAAATAATTTTTATTATTTTCAAAATAGTAAACAACAGGTATACATCATAAGGAACTTGTACAGGTTGATACAGCGTTAACAAATATCAATACGGCAAGTCAAGGTTTACAAAGTAGGCCAATAAGTATGTAGAGGCTCATCTATTGATTAATAAGTGAAAAGAATAATAAAATATAAACAAAATACATAGAGAACAGGATATACTGGAGTCAAACATTAATTCTGAGTGCAGTGAAGCCACTGTAATATCAGTGGTCTAGGTATTGGGTTTGAAATTTAACCACGTTTTCCATTGACGGGTAAATTTATCCATATGATGGTCTTTATAGGCCTTCATCCTCTCATATGTACAATTTTGTTGTACCTGCGCTAGTATGGCATCTAAGCAGGGGACTTCCATGGATTTCCACTGTCTAGTGATAAATAATATGGTTACAATAAACAAATGGGCTATTGGCACCCTATAAGTAGGGGGGATTACATTCATATCCATAAACAATAGAGCCCAATATGGTGAGGGGTCTAGCATTAAGCCACAAAATTGAGATGCTACCGCAAAAATTTTTCCCATAAGTTAGTTTGGGGCAGGACCATAGGATGTGTAATAGCATGCCCTTTGCCCCGCAGCCTCGCCAACACAGATGTGATGTTCCTGGGTAGATTTTACTTAACCTGTTAGGAGTCAGATACCATCTCAAGAAAGTCTTGACCGCTGCTTCATATAGAGATACACTAGAGAAGGTGGTGGAGATGAATTTCAGTGCTGGGATCCAGCTACTTACTGGCGCTAGATTTTGCAATTCTTTGTCCCAGGCTAAGAAAGGGGGGTGTTTTTGGAAAGTCTGTTTGTTTCCTAGGCATAGGTAGATTAGTCTGAGATTTGATCTTTTGGATTTAATGGAGCTTGGGTTGCTCCAAAGTTCCATAATCGGTTTGCTAGCTACCAGGAAGCATGGGTTAGATGAGTTAAGTAGGTGTCGTACCTGCAGGAACTTATAAAAGTCTTTGCTGGTTAAATGAAATTCGGACTGAAAGTCACTAAATGATTTAAGACAATTCCCTATATATAATTGTGAAATCCACCGAAGTCCCCGAGATATCCATAGCGATAAATTAATGTGGACCAATTGGAGTTCCAACAGTTGTAGGGGAGATATGTCTTTAGCATTAAATTGATCATGTGTGCATCTCTTATGGAATACATGCCAGTGGTATATGGCTGCTTCTGATAGAAAAGGTAGATTCGGGATTTTGGAGTGGGAACTATGCAGACTATTTAGCAATAATGCTCTGAGGCAATGAGATCGAGCTGCAGAGGTTTCAATTTGAATCCATGGGATAGAGGTATTCCCTGTTCACCAACCATACAATAAGTTGATTTGTGTTGCCAAATGATAATCAGCTAAATTCGGTAGGCCTAAACCTCCTCCTCTTCTGGTCTTGTATAACTGTAAAGAAGATATTCTGGGTATACGTCCTGCCCAAACAAAGGAGTTGAGAAAGCTTTGTGCTTTAGTAAAGAATCAGGATGGTAACTTAATGGGTACTGTCCAAAAAATGAACAGAAGTTTGGGTAGGGTAATCATTTGGAAGGTAGCAATACGTCCTATCCATGAGATTTCAAATTTACCATATGACAGGATGTCTTGTTTGATAACCTCTAATAATGTTATGTAGTTATGTTGGTACAATGAGGTGGGAGAGGATGTGATATTAATGCCCAGGTATTTAATGGAAGTATGTTGCCAATCCAATGGGAAATGGGATTTCAGAATATGAAGTTGTTGTGGAGAAATATTAAAGGGAAGGATTTGTGATTTATTTTCGTTAAGTTTATAATATGATAAACGGCCAAATTAAGCTATCAATGACAGTGCGGCTTTTAAGGAGTCATGTGGGTATGAAAGTGTTAGCAGGATGTCGTCTGCGTATAATGATATGCGATGCTGTACCTTGCCAATGGTAATGCCAGTAATGTCTGGATGCAGTCGTATTGCTTGGGCCAAAGGCTCGATAGCTAATACAAATATGAGGGGAGATAATGGGCATCCCTGCCTGGTACCGTTAGATATTAGAAAGGGAGACGACAGCGCACCCTCGCTGAGGGGGCTGAATATAAGGCTTTAATAGCTGTAATTGCATTTGACCCAAATCCCATTTGTTCTAATACCGAAAAGGCAAATGTCCAATTTAGGCGATCAAACGCCTTTTCTGGTGTACTCATAAAGGCGGGATTTTTTTGACGAGATATATGGGCAAGAATGTTCAATGCCCGTCTCGTATTATCTGTAAGTTGCCTGCCTTTAGTGAAACCTACTTGGTCAATGGCTACTAGGGATGAAAGTATATGTGATAGTCGAGTGGCAAGTGCTTTGGCATAAATTTTAACGTCTGTGTTTAATAGAGAGATAGGTCTAAAGTTCTGTGGTTTGTCTTGTGATTTGTCGGGTTTGGGTAGTGTAACAACTGCTGCCGTCAGCATTTCTTTGGGGAATGAGCCTTCATTAAAAGCATGCGCAAACATTGGCGTCATGTGGGGAAGAAGGGTGGGTGCAAAGGATTTGTAGTAGGTGTTTGAGAGACAGTTGGGTCCTGGTGACTTGTTTAGTGGACGTGAAGAGATTGCTTGTGATATCTCAGTTAAAGAAAAGGGAAGGGAAAGAGAGTTATGTTGCTGTTCAGTTAACTTGGGAAGATTAAGTGAGGACAAGAAGGAATGTACCTCTGATGTGGATGCTTGGTATATTTGTGGGGAGTCAGCTAGGTTATATAATGAGGAATAATATTCCATGAATTGGTTGGCTATATCTTTAGGATCATGTAGCTTACAATCGTGGACCGGATGAGATAGAAAAGGTATTCTGGATTTGGCTGCTCTTTTTTTTAATTTATTGGCTAGTAATTTCCCAGCTTTGCTATCTTGAGAGTAATAATGGGCTTTCACCGACTGTAAGTGCTTCTCATATCGTTATAATAAGCATTCCCTGAGTTGTGCGCTGAGGGAGGAGATAGATTTTTTGCGATCTTCGGTAAAGGACGCTTTATTTAGTGATTCTAACACAGTCAGTTGGGAGTTGATAGAGTGTATTTTTTGTTCTCGTTCTTTCTTAACTTGATGGCCCAATTTAATGAAGATTCCCCTCATATACGCCTTATGAGCATTCCAGATACTGAATGGATTGGACAATAAAAGCACATCTGAATAAATAAAACTCTGTCCAAATTAGTCGTCCTCCGCATACCAAACCCAACCCGGGTTTTGCTCACGCTTCTTCAGTGGTTCTGCGAGCGAAACCCGAGTCGGGTTTGGTATGCGGAGGACGACTAATTTGGACGGTGTTTTATTTATTCAGATGTGCTTTTATTGTCCGACTTTTGTGAGTATAATAAACCTTTTAACCATGACACAGTGTGGAAGGTCTTTCACCGTTGGTGTATCCCTTTAACTACCATTAGGTGTTGTGATAATAAGGGAAGGAAGAAACAATCAAGTTCAAGTTGGTATCATAACCACAAGAAAAAACCTACTTTTGTCTCCGGATGGTTGCAAGCGAGTGAAAAAGAAGCGCAGTTTCTTTCATATATTTTCTTGGTCTGAATAGTGTGCAATCTGAGCCCACCACACCGAAGAAACTTGCAGCGCACGGATAAGTGAGAATCTGTTCTTGGGGTATTTATTCATATTATATACTGAATGGATTGGGTACAGAGCCAGCATTAAACTCAAAGTGGTCCTGTAATGCGTTGTCTAGTTTAGCTTTGTATGTGGGATTAGAAATAAGGTGATCATTACAGCGCCACAAGGTATCTTTAACATTATATGTTTCTGTAATAGCGAAATAGCCACATGGTCAGACGCAGACCACTTTATAGTCTCAATGCTGGATTGTGTTGCCAATTGTAAAAGGGATCTACTAAGTAAAAACATATCTATACGTGAATTATTATGGGAATTATGGGCAGATGAAAAAAGGAGTAGTCTCTTTCTTGTAGATGATGGATTCTCCATACATCATATAATTCTTCCCTATGTAATAGAGATCCCAATGTTGCGGTATTGTGTCTGGAGGGAGCTGTAGAGTCTATCAGTGCATCAGAAACTATGTTAAAGTCTCCACAGAAGAAGGTATGGCCTTGTTTGATAGAGGCCACTTTGTGCAAAAGTTTATTAAAGAAATGCACTTGGTGCTTGTTAGGGGAATATACTGCTACTACGGTGTAGGTGATATTATTTAGGTTGCACGTGAATAATAAATCTACCATGTGGATCAGCAATGGATTTAATGAGCTGATACGCAATTGAGGATTTAAAAGCTAACATTACACCTCTCTGTTTTTTGTGAAAATGAAAATGAACCACATGGGGGAATAAGTGATGTTTTATTCTGTGAGCATCCTGTGATATTATATGTGATTCCTGTATGGTCACTATATCTGCATGTAATGAAAGTGCTTCCCTCCAGACATAAGATCGCTTTTGAGGGCTGTTCAGGCCCTTGACATTAAGAGACATAAGTTTTAGTACCATGGCAATAGGGGTAACGCGCTATGGATAGGCAATATCCCTACATCAGTAGTATTAAAGGGTATGAGAATGGATAGTGGAGAGAGCCATTGTGGGTGAGAAACAACCTTGATCCAGTATATCAGAATGGAAAACATGTTAAACAGGTAAACACATGAAACTGAAAAGAAGCAAGTAAGCAAAATTCTTATCTGCAACAAAAGGAGTCCACTATGAAGGCGACACGGAGTGGTCAGCTCAACCGTGGACGTAGAAGTAGTGGGGTTCAGAGTTCATGACGATGCCATCTTTCTCTAAACGCTCCATGGCACTCATGGAAACATACTGTCAGTGTTTGGTCCCTCGGCGAGTGCCAACTGTAAGCCACTCTGGTTCCAGATGGTGTGGTAGGGTTTTAGAGGATGCAGGGGGATCAGCAATAGAGATGTTCCAAGTCTCCAACAGTTTGCGGTCTTCTTCCACTGAAGAGATGCTGTGTGTTATCCCGTTTTGAGTTAGCAAGATCTTTACGGGAAAGCCCCACTTGTACGCCATCTTGTGCTCTCTCAAAGCAATGGTAATCGGAGCAAGACTACGTCTTTGTTTTAAAGTCGCTGCTGAGAGATCTGCATATAGTTTTACTTGGTAAAATCTGGTATGGAGCTGGTAGCTCTGGATGTTGTCTTGCAGCATCTAGGGCAGCTTCTTTGATATGATAGAATTGCACACGTGCGAGTGTGTCTCTTGGAGCTGTTTCTAGAAGATGGCGGGTCTGGGTATTCTATGGGCCCTATCTATAGTAAAGTCCAGATCTGTGCAGGAGGGAAGAAGTTGTTTCAAAAGTGCTTGAATAAATGTGGTTAATGCAGATGGGGCAACATCTTCAGGGATCCCCCTGAATTTGATATTGTTATGCCTGGACCTGTCTTCCAGGTCTATCAGCTTCTCTTTGATAATGTCCACCTCTGTGGTAATATCATCGTGGGAGTCAATAAGCTGATTGTGTGAGGCAGCAAATTCCCCCATCTTGACTTCTATATATGCGACGCGTGACTCAACTGCATTGATGGAAGACTTGAGAGGGGTAAGTATAGTAGTAAAGTCTTTGTGTAAAGCCGAGCTGAAGGCAATTAGCATGTCTCGCATCAGGTTGCCAGATGCTGGTTTTTCCGAGACAGGTAGGTCTTGTAAGATGTCTGCTAGATGACTGCCTATGTGTGACTCAGGGTCTGGGCCTACCTCTATAGCGTCTTCTGCTTGAAGCCTCGGCCTCTGTTTTGCTGGGCTGCCGGAATTAGATGATGCCGGCGATGTTGCAGGATTTCGGGTACGTTCTCCAGGTGGAGAAGACGGTGACTTCTGCTGTGAGGATGCAGGTGAGCTCGCTTTAGAAGAAGTAGCAACGCTACTATGGGGAGGTTGAAGCCTCTGCATGAGATGAAAGCGGAGGAGTCCGCGTGTGGCGGGAAGATGGCGGGAGCGCGTCCGCACTGGTGTTCTCCACCATTTTTTCAAAGTAAAATTCCAGCTTCCCTTGCTTTTGGGAAGGTCTTTTCCCCCTTGGCATCTTTGGAGGTGTTTAAGAGCCAGTATGGAGACAAAAGGGAGGGGTAGAGGAGTGTTACCACTTTGTATGATACGCTATGTGCCGGAGCTGAAGTTCTATGCGGCCGTATTCCTCGGCAGCCAAGCCACGCCCCCCCCCCCCAGACAGGCCACTTTTAATTTATTTTTACACTCTGCCTTTTCATTTTAGGGTTGGTCTTACTCTCTTTGGCAAAAAGTCTCTCTGTCTCTAGCTTGGCTGCTTTTATTTGTCTTTTACATATTCTATTTTTTTCCCTATAGTTTTTCAGTGCTTCCTCGCTAACGTGAAGTTTGGTATTTTTGTGCCTCTTTGAAGAAACAGTCATGACAATTGGAAGGTTATTATTTTATGGTCACTATTTCCCATGTGTACTCAACCTGCAAGTCTGTTGTTCTGTCAGGTCAGAAAACTTTGTTAAGTTCAATATGACCTGGTTACTGACTCTCTTAACACCACATGGTGACCACTGCATCATTTCAAGCCCTGCCTTGCACCCACATGGAAATTTAACATTACGGGAACCCCCAAACTACCATCAGGCAGGAGCCCTAGCTACAGGGGGTGTCCCAAGGGAATATAGGGTGCCTCTCCTTCACTGCACCGACCCCAATGAATGACAGCCTAAGGGAGTACACCATGACATATCATCATATCAGGGCCACCACAACTCCCATCCTTTGCTCTGGATTCTCACGGGCTTGCTGCAGTTCTCTCACTTTATGGCATTATCAGGTAGACAAGATTAATACAAGGAACTTACTAATATATTGTGATTTTCCATATTGTCTCTTTTGCTGGCTTAATTTTTCCAATGCATTATACACTGCTTGTTTACAGGGGTATGTCCATGGCACCAATCCAGCAGAGGTGGCCATGATTACACACTGTAGGAAAAGATTCCAGTCTCTCTGGTGGCTGGGACTGTGGGAGTATGCAGTGAGCCCCTGAGGAGCTGCAGAAAGGATGGAAGTGATTGTAGCCCTGATGATAATGTCTCATGGTGTACTCCCTCAGGCCATCGCTGCCTGGGGTCAGTGTAGTGAAGGAGACACACCTTGATGTTAAATGTCTGTGTGGGTGCAAGGCAGAACACGTGATGGAAATGCAATGGCCAGTGTGTGGTGTGAATAGAGTCACAGATCAGGCCAGGTTGAAATTAAAAAAAGTTTCTCTTTACTACTGTATGTGCACAATAGGAGTTGTATTACATTCAGCAATTATCCCAAAATAATGCAGACTCTCTTTTCCAGATGTCCAAGCATGAGCTAAGCAGATGTTTACAGCAATGGCCCTCAGATTACTATTTCTCTTGCTACAGTCTTAAGTACTGGGATCTCTGGCTAGCAACCATAATCTGTGACAATGTCTGCAATTTAAAAGACAGCATGCACTTCGAATAATATGACTTGACAAAATTCGACTTAAAGCATGCAGAGTGTCCAAACTTGTTATCCCTGCACTGCAGCAGGGTCTCAACTGCTGTACATTGATCACCTTTCTGACTAAAATGTTGTAGTCTTTGTGTCCACTAATCTGGGGTGCATAGGGCGTTGTAACTTGTTTCCCATTTGCAGCAGTGAAGTCTTTAATGCTTTATACATGTAACCTTGCTGAATCTCTGTCTTTCTCTCTCACTGTAGCCATGCTAATTCTTCTCCAGAGGCACTGAAAGTGAATGCCTGAGAAGAGGAGGACATAATGCCTTCCCCCTGCCTCCTCAAGTCCCATCCTCACACTGCCTACTCCTAGCACAACTAGAATCTTCTGTAACTAGGGGGAGGGGCCAGCCCACACCCTAAGCTCCAGAAAGAGCTGGGTCAGGATAGTTAGTACTGGCAACATCTAGCTTATCCTGCGACATTCTGAGCATCCAGTACATTACATTAAATGAAGTGCAGAACATTACCTTAACAGTACATTATAAAACAATTGCAGATACTCTTTTTAACTGGGGTACTGCAACTAATGTGCAGCAGCTCCCGTCCCAGCCACCTCGTATCTGCTCTGCAGCAGTGGTAATAACACCTGGAAATGAGCAGTATATAATGTGATGGAAAAATTTATCCAGCCAGCAAAGGAGGCAACATGGACAATCACAATACATTAGTAAGTGCCTTGTAATAACTTTCTCTACATGATAAATGTCATTTGCTGAAGTGAGACAACCCCTTAAAATGTATGTCTTCACTTTGTATTGCATTTGCCACTCTGGAACTCATGTTAGTAAATGGTAAACCCTTCCTTTCCTTAATATTTTTCTGTTGCCTACATAGTCTGGGAACATTTTATATGCACCAAGAAATTGTAACAAAGCATCAGCAAAGGAGGAAGATGTATGCTGCTGATTTGTCTACTTCAGAAAGGATTATCTAGACTGGATACAATTGTAAAAAACCCTCAGCAATGAGAAATATTCAGATTTTTACAGGTTTTCAACCTCTGGTTATAATTATACTGTGACAACAAACAAAGATATCAGGAGAAGGACCAAATCCCTGTGTGGCACGTAAGGGAGACCATATTCTTTGTCACCCATCTTTCCCAGGGCCGACATAATGGCTAAACAGAAGTAGGAGAAGTGAAAGGTGATAAAACCTTCCACAGTAAGCGGACGGATCAATATGTTTACCTTTTACCAGCTGCTACTGACTACAGGAGTTTTTAGGGGCGTTCTCAATGTTCATATATATCCGCTATATATTCTGGGAAGTGCCTTTTTCTCATTTTTAAACTGCTGAAAGCTATTTTCCTGACAGCCCATTCATCAGAAGCTGAGCCTGTTACCATGGCCACGCACGCTACTCTCTGTCATTATAAGATGCTACACTGTGGCTGCGCAAAATACACAGATCCAGAATGGAAAATTACTGATTTTATGCAGTTTCTAAGTAAGTGGTACACAGCCCTCCACTCATTATCCTTGTGTGCTGTAGACTAAAAAGTAAAATACATTGACACAGAGGAAATTATGCCAATAATACCGTAGTAATGCACATATAATACCAAACAATGCCAAACAGTGCTTAAAATAATGCCACTATACTGTGCTAAATAACAGCATCATGTAATGTCTATGTAATACTGACATATGTCTACAAAGCATTGTCATATTATGACCAAATACTAATGATTCAGCAATATTATAATAGGGCAATATTAGAGAATAAAATAATTATATTCCTGTACACAGAGGCAGTATTACATTACTAATATTCTTTCCCATAGGGGGGCAGTTTTATAATACAGACCATCTCTTTTAGAAGACCACCCCTTTATCCAGACCAATTTTCCATAAGCCATACTCACAAGTCAGTGTTTGGTCAGTGACTGTGAGATTATATCAGGAGTGGAGGCTACACACAGAAAATGTACAGTATGAGGGAAAAATCTGCACCTGTTTTGTTTGGTTTTGGCTCTCAGTCGCTGATGAAAATCACTGGCCGAACACTGACTGTGTGAATAAGGCCTAAGGCAGATTTTTTATTTCACCATACATTATGCATACTAGCGATTTACTTAAAGAGAATCAACCCTCAGAAGTGAAATTTTCAATGCAATGTTGGATGTTTGTGTCAGAGGATTCACTGCAGTTATATTCTTGTACATAGGGGACAGTATTATAGTAACATTCTTGTAGATAGGGGCAGTACTATAGTAGTTATATTCCTCTCCTTAAAGGGTTATTCTCATTTTAGACAATGGGGGCATATCGCTAGGATATGCCCCCATTGTCTTATAGGGGCGGGTCCCACCGCTGGGACCCGCACCTATATCGAGAACGGAGCCCCCGAAGTGAATGAGGGCGCACTGCGCATGCGCAGCCGCCCTCCATTCATTTCTATGGGGCCGCCGAAAATAGCCGAGCGCTGGCTCGGCTACTTCCGTCGGCTCCATAGAAATGAATGGGAGCCAACCTCGCATGCACGGCCCGGCTCCCATTCATTCCTATGAGCGGCGCGGGGAGCTGCGCCTGGTGGTGGCCGGACCCCCGGAAACCTGGGGTCCTCCAGGCGCAGCGCTCCCCGCTCCGTTCTGGCTATAGGTGCGGGTCCCAGCGGTGGGACCCGCACCTATAAGACAATGGGGGCATATCCTAGCGATATGCCCCCATTGTCTAAGATGAGAATACCCCTTTAAGAGCATTATTGTAGTAGTTATATTCTTGTACATAGGATGCAGTATTATAGTAGTTATATTCTTGTACATAGGGGCAGTATTGTAGTAGTTATATTCTTGTACATAGGGGCAGTATTATAGTAGTTATATTCTTGTACATAGGAGACAGTATTATGGTAGTTATATTCTTGTACATAGGGGACAGTATTATAACAGTTATATTCTTGTACACAGGGAACAGTATTATAGTAATTATATTCTTGTACATATTATAGTAGTTATGCTTTTGGATATGGGGGCAGTATTATTGTGCAGTAACAAACGCCAGCTACTTCTCGGACCTCCGGGGCACGCATAGTGCAGGACTGCACTCACTCAGCAACAAATACGAACGATCTCCAGCCACCGGTGTTGGTAAACTCCATTAGGTTTATTTCTTCTCCATTAAAAAACAGTTACAAAAATGGTAAGTACAGACAGGCCTTACATCACTCTGACGCGTTTCGGGTGCATTTTTTCAACACCCTTAGGGCTCATGCACACGAACGTATTTTCTTTCCACGTCCATTCCGTTTTTTTTGCGGACCGTATGCGAAACCATTCACTTCAATGAGTCCGCAAAAAAGTAGGAATGTACTCCGTGTGCAATCCGTGTCCGTATGTCCGCAAGCTCGTTCCGCAAAAAAGTAGTGCTTGTCCTATTATTGTCCGCAAATAACGGTCCATGGCCCAATAGAAGTCAATGGGTCCGCAAAAAATACGGAATGCACACGGAACGTCACCGTATTTCATCCGTTTTTTGCGGATCCATGCTGTAGATTATTAGGCCATGCCCACAATAGCCATGTGCTTCAGCTTGTAAATAAAGTTTTGCAGACAGCTGCAGATTGTTGTAGGCCACAGAAAAGCTGAAAGCATGCCTAGATTAGATGTGGAGGAATTAATATCTTTAATTCAAGAAAGGCCAGAGCTCTGGGATACCCGTTGTGACCACTATCATGACAGGGTGCGCAAAGACCGTGCATGGATGGAAGTGGCTAGGATTATATTTGGATCCGAGTGGGAGAAGTGTCCGAAAACCCTTGGCTCATCCCTTGGTAAGCCAACCCTTGCGGATCTTAAATGTTAGCATATCCATGTTAATTTTAAGTAGTTTATTAAAACGTATTTTACAATCACCTGCATTCCCATTGAATGTTCCCTCACGTAGTGTTAATTTTGTCATGTGTCTTTAACAGTTAACTATGGTATAGTGACAGCACTTGTGATGTACTAAAAGTACATTTTTATGAATGTCCCCTCTTAGTCAGACCCAGGTGTTTACTGTGTTTTGATCTACAGCATAATTTACAATAATAAAATGTACATTTTTTTATTTTATTTTACAGTCAACAAAGTAAAGACAAGATGGCAGTCGTGCAGGGACCAATTTAGAAGAGAGCAGATTATCCTCAAGGGGCACAGTGGTGACGGAGGCTTAAAGAAAAAGCCCTATTTATATACTGCACAGTTGCACTTCTTAACCCCTGTATTGGAGCTGAGGAGGTAAGTGTAATGTAAATGCCACAAAAGATTGAATATGTGTTTGTGTTTAATGACTTTACATGATGTGCAGGTTTGTTTTTCCAAGTACTGTACAGACCAAAAGTTTTGACACACCTACTCATTCTAAGTTGTTTCAGTATTATCTGAACTTTGAAAATCGTATCTTCCCAATGAACGCATCTAAACTATGAATTAACACATGTGAAATTATATACTTGTCCAAAAAGTGGTTGTTTGCAGCAAAGATGTCTTATAGTCTATGTTCTTCAAAGTAGGAAATTTTGCTTTGATTACTGCTTTGCACACTCTTGGCATTCTCTTGATGAGCTTCAAGAGGTAGTCACCTGAAATGTTATTCCAACACTCTTGAAGGAGTTCCCAGAGATGCTTAGCACTTGTTGGCCCTTTTGCCTTTATTCTACGGTCCTGCTCACACCCAACCATCTCGATTGGGTTCAGGTCTAGTGACTGTGGAGGCTAGGTCATCTGTACCTTCTTGGTCAAATAGCCCTTACACAGCCTGGAGTTGTGTTTGTGGTCATTGTCCTGTTGATCGTAAAAGGATGGTTCAACTAAACGCAAACCGGATGGAATAGCATGCCGCTGCAAGATGCTGTGGTAGCCATGCTGGTTCAGTATGCCTTCCATTTAGACAAAATCCCCTACAGTGTCACCAGCAAAGAACCCCCACACCATCACACCTCCTCCTCCATGCCTGACGGTGGAAACCAGGCATGTAGAGTCCATTCGTTCACCTTTTCTGCGTCGCACAAACGCACGGTGGTTTGAATCTACGAACTCATACTTTGACTCATCAGACCCAAACTCATATTTCCACTGGTCTACTGTCCATTCCTTGTGTTCTGTAGCCCAAACAAGTCTCTTCTGCTTGTTGCCTGTCCTTAGCAGTGGTTTCCTAACAGCTATTTTACCCTTCAAGCCTGTAGCACCCAGTCTCGTCTTTATATTTGGAGTAGAGCTGTATCTGCAGCTCGAACTATGTGTGGCATTGACCTGGTCTATAATCTGAGCTTATGATAAATCTGCAATTTCTGTGGCTGGTGACCTTTTGTTCCAAAACCCATTTAACAATTAACCCATTTAGATTATTCCACATGTGTTTCTTCGTATTTTTGATGCCTTCAGTGTAAATCGTCAATAATCATTGTCTTGAAAATACACATAACTCTTTTTATGATAATGTGTGTTCCCAATTTGTGGTACTACTGTATGTGTATCTAATCTTGGAATTTGTTGTAAAAGTTTTGTAAAATATGGTTATGTTTCTCACTTGATGTTTGTATTTTTAGTACTGTTGACAATCTGGAACCGGAGGGCGCTGGTGATTCTTCGTCAAACCCGGATGAGCCTGCTGCACGCCAATCACCAGTGGCACATATGTCCGAGGACCCCGAAATGTCAGCCCCAGAGGCCGCACATCCAGAGGCGATTGAAGAGGCCTCTTTTTCTGAGGCCCAGGAACAAATATATTCCAGTCCCGAGCCCGTGCTACCAAGGCCACGCACCAGAAGGGGGGCTCGCCAACGGCCTTCTGATGCAGGTACCTCTAGAGCATTGATAGACCACACTGTTCTGGAGTACCTTCAGAAGAGAAGAGCCCAAAGAAGAGCGTCTTCTGAAAAGTTTCGCACCATATATAAGAAAATATTCTGAGGAAAAGCAGACAATATTTGCTAACGTAATGACCTCAGTTATCAATATAATGGATACCTCAATGGATCCACTTGAATTGGTTAAAAGTGTTGATCAACTAAAACATTGTGCATTATCCAAAACAGTTGATCCACAACCTGGCCCCAGTAAGCCTTCTCAGGGGCAAAGTATGGGAACATTTTCTCAGCCTTTATTTTCACAGGAACGAAGACCCTATTATGGCCGTCCAGCTTCTGCTGCTCCACAAGCATCTTATGCCCCACCAGGGGATCGGGCTGGCCAACAAATGCATAGTCAAGGCCCGTTTACAAGGGAGCTTTTTGATTTTTAATTGTATGTTTGTGATTTTAAAAATACCATTTCACTCTTGTCTAATATGATGTATAATATGCTGATGTCAAAGCATTATGTTGTATGTTATTTGACAAGTAAAATTTTTATTTAGGTTAAATAAGTATTTTTGGTACTGTTTTTATTGAATGTACAATTTTTTAATCCAAAAACACATGCACATTTATTAAAAGGACACACAAACATAATTTTGGTTATATAGATTTAGAACTAAAATTTTATGGAACAAGCGTACATAACCAATTTTATTGCACGTAATTTCATTAAGAATGCATTTACTTTATTAAAATGACTACATTATTTTACAATTATTAAACATATGTACATATAAACTTATTCACAGTAGCACAATATGCTCGATACATTGATGTCATACGTGGTAGGTAACAGTCACGTTTCATCCAGTCTGTAGGACCTGTAAAAAAAAAAAAAAAAAAAAGATAAATTACAAATACATACGCATATTTTGAAAACTTCATGACCTGATTACTATAGGAATTTAATTAGGACGAAATGTGTTTCATAAAGGTATGAACACTAGTTAAAGGGGTTTTCCCCCCCATTTCTAACATTGATAATCTATCCTCAAGATAGGTCGTCTATATCATATTTAAAGTCTTGTGACACCTAGCATCCCCACATATCATCTGTACGGGGAGACTGTGCGCGCTCTGCTAATGTTCAATCTCCATTTTCTCTTCCTGTCCACTACTGTATGTCAATGGGACTTCAGCAGCGGACATGAAGAGAGAATGTAGACGGCACACGCTAGGCATACAGATGAGCATTGGGGATGGCGGGTGTCGCACCACCTACAATATGATATGGAGGAAATATCCAGAGGAATTTGCCTCTTTTTTCAAAATGGATAAAAACAGATAAAACTAATATATTAATAATCTGTATGGCTTGGAAAAATGTTTTTGGATATGGAAACAAACACATTGATAGATTCCTGGGTATATATAACCCTCTAGAATGCATCAGTGCTGTTAGTGCCTTTATATTATAAGATGATGCAAACATGTGAAGTCATAGACTCCTTATTCATTTTTTTATATGGAAAGACAATTATACCACTGGTGACTTAATGGACATTAGTAGTGGCAAACCAGGGAGTATCTTTTCTTAATTTAGAACATATTATAAAATACTTACCTAAAGATGCTAGTTAAGATCGGTGATTCCCAAAATGTCTAGAATTCATGAGGAAAAAAAAATATGAATGAGGTATTAGAGGGTATATATATTCAAATATAGGGTCATTTAAAATACAATGGGTCATAGGGCCAATATATTGGCACAGTAGATAAAATGATTCGTTTGACCATATAATTTGCATGATAGATACCCCAGCTCGTAAGCCCACGTCAAGGGTCCTCAATTTCTTGCGAGGCCCTACACTCTCTAAAAAAATATAAAAAACTAAATAGAAAAAAAACAAAAATCTAAATGCCCAGAGTCCAACTTTCATCAATGTCTGCCAAAAACTGCATCCACTTGCCAGGGCAATGCTTCCTCAGTGCTGGAGAAATAGTCAGCATACATGTCCCGAACAGCCAGTCCAGCTGTTCCAGGTCGTCTATGCTGGCTAAGATCATATCCAACAGATGTACTTGTCAGATTTAGATCGAAACCAGGATCTGAAGGAGCATCATGAATCCTAACAAAGTTGTGCAGGATCAAACATGCTTGAATAACCAGGGTGGCATTGTCCGGTGCCATCTGTAAGGATGACAGGAATACTCTCCACTTGTTGGAAAGTATTCCAAACGCACACTCAACATACCGACGGGCTCGAGACAGCCGATAATTGAATCTTCTGTCATCCATGTTGCGTCTGGGGAAGGGTCGCATGACATGGGGCGTCAAAGCAAACCCTTCATCAGCCACTATTACAAATGGAGCCGGTGGTCCTGCAGTCCTGGCAGCTGTGTGGGCTCTGGGAGGGTAAGTTGGTTGGCTTGAAGCCGATCACCCATTCTAGAAGCACTGAAAATGCGCACATCTGCAGTGCTCCCATAGGCCCCAATATCAACAATTATAAACTTGTAGCTACTGTCAGCCAAAGCTAAAAGCACTACTGAAAAATATTGCTTATAATTGTAATATCGGGACCCTGAGTGAGGCGGCTTTTTCACACGAATGTGTTTGCCATCCATTGCCCCAATGCAGTTTGGAAAATTCGCATCACATTCAAAGCCCGCAGCGATTCATAACCAATCATCAACCTTGGGCTGTGGCATCACCATTTCCTGGAGTTGCTGCCAAATGACTTGACACGTTTGACGAACAATCCGAGAAATCGTTGAGATGCCCAACAGGAACTCAAAATGCAATGAAGCAAATTCCCAGTTGCCAGGAATCTAAAGTGGAAAAAAAATAAAATAAGGTTACTATCAGTTTGCCTTTTTAAATTAACCCAAAAAATTAAAAAACCTACCTCAACGTCACGATGAGCCATTCCTCTGGGGAAATGCAGCGCCTCATATTTGTGTCCTGGTAGGTAAGGCCAGAACGCAGAGACGCTAACAAAATGTCAAAGCTGCTCACAGACATACGAAAAAACCCATGAAATTTCTCAGGATACTGTCGCAGATCCATGTACAGCGTGTGGAAGTGGCCCTTCCTGCGCCACTGAGAGACAATTGGGTGAACCCAATGCCTCCTCCTCCTCGGTTCCTCAGTCCACATAGTTGGCTGTAGGCCAAAATTCCGGGAAATCAGCCAGCACATGAAAACCTCTTCCTCCGAATCGTCAGACATGATCCAACAGATAACAGGAGTCAGAAAACAATGCCAGCCAAGCACAGGATTCCAACAAAGCTCTCAATGCTGAAACAAGCTGATGAAAAAGCTGCTCAGGCAATCACATGACCAACTTATATAGGAGGTGTGAAACAGGTGAACTGCCTTAAAAAATTAACTGTTTCTTGCCTAAATTTTTATTCAGGATATGATCCGCATAAAAAAACGGAACGGTTACGGAAGCAATACAGATGTGTTTCAATGCTGAAACAAGCTGATGAAAAAGCTGCTCAGGCAATCACATGACCAACTTATATAGGAGGTGTGAAACAGGTAAACTGCCTTAAAAAATTAACTGTTTCTTGCCTAAATTTTTATTCAGGATATGATCCGCATAAAAAAACGGAACGGTTATCGAAGCAATACAGATGTGTTTTGTAAAATCACAGAACAGATACGGAATGAATACAGGGGGAAAAAACCCTCAGAAACGGAACAACGGCTCTATGAAAACCGGACCACAAAATACATATGGCCATGTGCATGAGGCCTTAGTCATAGAGTTACTGAATGACCACATCAGTCAGGCTATATAGTGGAAAAGGTAGGAGGGACACGCCCAATAGGTGTGTTTAGAATTAAACAATATAAACCACTCCAAAATTAACTGTTTAACCATCAGAAGTCAGACTGTGTGTGTGAACAGGACCATAAAACATTACAAAAATTAACACAAAATATACATAAAATTTAAAACCATTGTACACCGTCACAGCACTATTCATGACAATCTCCAAACAAGAATATTCAATAATGTAAAATTAAATCCTGTTTTCTATTTAGTCCATGGGGGATACACGATTTTAACTTGAACATCCAAAAGGCTTCCCGATTAAAAAGTCTCCTCTGTAGATCCCCACCCCTCTCAGATAATGTCACTCTTTCGATGCCCTGTACTGCAATGTGACTGACATCTCCTCCATGTTGGTGTAAGATGTGATGGGAAACTGCTGAAATATGGCGGAATGTATTTTTATTTTTATTATCTTCTCGGATTGCATCTGACAAATGCCGCCTGATCCTAATTTTTAAAGGGCCGACTGTACACCCTACATACTGGAGTCGGCAGGTTTTATAGGTAATCAGGTAGACTACACCCTGTGTGTTACAGTTAATGTATTGTTTGCTCATGTAGGTTTGATTGTCTGCACAAGATATGAAGTCTTTAGATATGTGGATCACTGAGCAGCAGGTGCAGACATTGTGGCCACATTTATATGTACCTTTATGTTGTAACCAGGTTTTGTTTTTTCCAGTGATGTTTTCTCTGAATAAACTAGGGGATAAAATATTGCCCAATGTCTTTGCTCGTCTCGCTACACACTGAATTCCCTGACCGACTATCTCAGCAAAACCTGAGTCGAGTTGAAGGACTGACAAATGTTTGTTGATAATATAACATATTTTGTTATATTGTGGACTATATGGGGTTGAAAATATCGCTCTGTTTCTATCCTGTGATCTCCCCTTGGGTGTGTCCACATCCCTGAGCAATTTAGTCCTCTCCCTCTGACCCACCAGTTTTAAGGCTCTGTTCACACTCTAGTCAGGATAACTGCGTCTTGTTAATCTCTGTGCTATGTCAGTGGATTCTTTTTGGTAATCCTGTTCACAGACACAATTCCGCTTTGCTCTGACTAGTTCCCCCACGGGTATACTTCTAATTGTGTGTGCAGGATGGCATGATTTGCCATGAAGTATAGTGTTACCTGCTGTGATTTTTCTATAGGTGGATGTAATAATCCTCCCTATGTCTGGTGAAGCTGTCAGTTTCAAATCAAGGAAAGAAATTTCCATAAGATCACAGTGATATGTAAAACGCTAATTTTTGTGTTATTATTTATATATTTTATAAAATCTGATACGGTCGCTACATCTCCGACCCATATAAACAACAGGTCATCGATGTAGCGACCGTACCAGTGCAGGTGGTCAATGAATGGATTATTGTCAGAGAACAGATATTGATGTTCCCACTGACACATAAAAATGTTTGCGATCGATGGTGATACCTTCGCCCCCATAGACGCACCGGATACTTGTAAATAGTGCGAATTGCAAAACATAAAATAATTATGTGTCAACAAATAGTGTATGGCAGTGCATAAAAAATCCCGCAAAAGTAGAGTGGAGTGGAGTATAATCGCTATATGTTGACAAGAACCACTGTAATGCAGATATAGCCTGATCTTGGGGTATGGACGTATATAATGCCATGACATCTACAGTTACCCATAGAAACTCTTTTCCCCACTGGAGGTTGTGCATTGCCTGTAGTACATGCTTAGTATCTCGTAAAAAACCAGGCATGGATCCAATCAATGGCTGGAGTAGGCTGTCAGCCCACTCAGACAGCCTTTCATTCAATGAATCCATGCCTGAGACTATAGGCCTAAGTGGGGAAGGAAAACAATTTTTGTGAACTTTAGGCAGGGCATGAAATATTGGAAGGACCGGATGTGCAGGAATCAAATATTCTGATTGTTTGAGAGTAATGACACCGCTTTGTAAACTTTCTGCTACCAGTCTTTCCAATTCTCTTCTAAATATTGGTGTAGGATCTGACAATAGTTTTTTGTATGTGGACATATCTTGTAACATTAATAAACATTGTTTTTTGTACAGACCTGCATCCAAAACAACAATAACCCCCCTTTGTAGGCTTGTTTTATAAATGTGTCATCCAGTTTACTCAGCAGAGTCAGGGCATCTCTTTCTTTTCTAGAAAGATTGGAGATCTTTTTATTGGATTGGGACTTATTCACATCATATAATTTGACCAAGTCCTGCTCTACTAGCTCCTGAAATCGATCAAGAGCTGGTTTACGAGATACTAAGCATGTACTACAGGCAATGCACAACCTCCAGTGGGGAAAAGAGTTTCTATGGGTAACTGTAGATGTCATGGCATTATATACGTCCATACCCCAAGATCAGGCTATATCTGCATTACAGTGGTTCTTGTCAACATATAGCGATTATACTGCAATTTTGCGGGATTTTTTATGCACTGCCATACACTATTTGTTGACACATAATTATTTTATGTTTTGCAATTCGCACTATTTACAAGTATCCGGTGCGTCTATGGGGGCGAAGGTATCACCATCGATCGCAAATATTTTCATGTGTCAGTGGGAACATCAATATCTGTTCTCTGACAATAATCCATTCATTGACCACCTGCACTGGTACGGTCGCTACATCGATGACCTGTTGTTTATATGGGTCGGAGATGTAGCGACCGTACCAGACTTCATAAAATATATAAATAATAACACAAAAAATTAGCGTTTTACATATCACTGTGATCTTATGGAAATTTCTTTCCTTGATTTGAAACTGACAGCTTCACCAGACACAGGGAGGATTATCACATCCACCTATAGAAAAATTACAGCAGGTAATACTATATTACATGGCAAATCATGCCATCCTGCACACACAATTAAAAGTATACCTGTGGGTGAACTAGTCATAGCAAAGCGGAATTGTGTCTGTGAACAGGATTACCAAAAAGAATCCACTGACATAGCACAGAGATTAACAAGACACAGTTATCCTGACTGGAGTGTGAACAGAGCCTTAAAACTGGTAGGTCAGAGGGAGAGGACTGAATTGCTCAGGGATGTGGACACACCCAAGGGGAGATCACAGGATAGAAACAGAGCGGTATTTTCAACCCCATATAGTCCACAATATAACAAAATATGTCATATTATTAACAAACATTTGTCAGTCCTTCAACTCGACTCAGGCTTTGCTGAGATAGTCGGACAGGGAATTCAGTGTGTAGCGAGACGAGCAAAGACATTGGGCAATATTTTATCTCCTAGTTTATTCAGAGAAAACATCACTGGAAAAAACAAAACCTGGTTACAACATAAAGGCACATATAAATGTGGCCACAATGTCTGCACCTGCTGCTCAGTGATCCACATATCTAAAGACTTCACATCTTGTACAGATAATCAAACCTACATGAACAAACAATACATTAACTGTAACACACAGGGTGTAGTCTACCTGATTACCTGTAAAACCTGCCGACTCCAGTATGTAGGGTGCACAGCCGGCCCTTTAAAAATTAGGATCAGGCGGCATTTGTCAGATGCAATCCGAGAAGATAATAAAAATAAAAATACATTCCGCCATATTTCAGCAGTTTCCCATCACATCTTACACCAACATGGAGGAGATGTTAGTCACATTGCAGTACAGGGCATCGAAAGAGTGACATTATCTGAGAGGGGTGGGGATCTACAGAGGAGACTTTTTAATCGGGAAGCCTTTTGGATGTTCAAGTTAAAATCGTGTATCCCCCATGGATTAAATAGAAAACAGGATTTAATTTTATATTATTGAATATTCTTGTTTGGAGATTGTTATGAATAGTGCTGTGACGGTGTACATTGGTTTTAAATTTTATGTATATTCTATGTTTATTTTTTGTAATGTTTTATGGTCCTGTTCACACACACAGTCTGACTTCTATTGGTGGTTAAACAGTTAATTTTGGAGTGGTTCCTATTGTTTAATTCTGAACACACCTATTGGGTGTGTCCCTCCTACCCTTTCCACTATATAGTCTGACTGATGTGGTCATTCAGTGACTCTATGACTAAGGGTGTTGAAAAGATGCACCCGAAACGCGTCAGAGTGATGTAAGGCCTGTCTGTATTTACCATTTTTTGCAACTGTTTTTTAATGGAGAAGAAATAAACCTTATGGAGTTTACCAACACCGGTGGCTGGAGATCGTTCGTATTTGTCGCAGTATTATAGTAGTTATATTCTTGTACATAGTGGTAGTATTGTAGTAGTTATAATCTTGTACATAGGAGGCAGTATTATAGTAGTTATATTCTTGTACATAGGGAGCAGTATTATAGTAGTTATATTCTTCTACATAGGAGGCAGTATTATAGTAGCTATATTCTTCTACATAGGAGGCAGTATTATAGTAGTTATATTCTTGTACATAGGAGGCAATATTATAGTAGTTATATTCTTCTACATAGGAGGCAGTATTATAGTAGTTATATTCTTTTACACAGGAGGCAGTATTAAAGTAGTTATATTTATGGACATGGGCAACATTAGATTAGAGGGCAGTATTGTAGAAGTCATCCTCTTGTACATGGGGCAATATTGTCGTAGGGATATTCTTGGGCACATGGGTTAGTATTATAGTTATATTGTAGTATATAGGGCAGTATGATAAGTAGTTACATCTTTGTAAGGGGCAGTGTTATATTAGTTATATTCTACCACATAGAGGAAGTTTTATAGCGGTCAGTAACTTGTACTGTAAAACCTGTGGTATAGATTGTTGAACAATTTGTAGAATGTTCTTTTGTAGATGCTATGAATGTAGTTTTTTTTTTCTGTGTAGTTTATGTTACAGACATTTCCAGGTATTTACTTGCTCATCTGACTATATTTTCACATGAGAGGATCGGAGAATGACTAATCCTAATGATAATACTTGTTAAAAAAATTAATTACACATTGCCAGCTAAAGGGGAGACGTGCGCTTTGTGCTCCCGAGAACAGAACATATCAGCCAATACAGCATACAGCTGTATTGAGAGACACTTACAATGCAATTAAAGAGAATGTTTTAGGTTTGTCTTAATAACCCAGACCTGTTCCTTTATCACTTTAACACAACTATATGCACTGTTTCTGCCTGTATTAAATAGGGGCATTGTGGCTATAACTGCGGCTGGCACTGTGACTAGCACTTACATGGAGACTGGTTGACACTTTCATGGGTGAACTGTAGAGATTCTTATGGGCACTGTAGTTGGCAATGTTAGACAACATTATGTGTTGTCATGGGAACGTGTATATAATAATAATTACCCAAGGAAGGCGTGAGATATTTTTTTTTTTTTAGATTTTGGATTAACACAAAAAAGGCGTACCACTGGTATTTCATCAAGCCGAGGGGTGGTTTCCAGGTTACACACCATGCAAAGTAGGCATGAGGGCGACACCCCACAACCCCATAGGGGGTGCTATAATAATAATGTGGTCTAGTTCTAAATCCTATATGTATTTTTATTTTAAGCCATGTCCACTTCCATTAATTTTCTATTGCTCCAAAAGCTAAAATATGCAGAACTACGCGTCTCCATCCATCTCCTACTTCTTGATAATAAAATACATCCTTTCAAAGGAGGGCAGCTGCCATCTTGCTGTCCAATTAACTGATGTTTAATGATATTTCTTCTCTGCTTATGGGTCTATGGGAATTGAAATTATAGGAGTTACTTGATTAATACGATTTTCTCCTATTTGGCTGATATTAGATTACTTTTGCAGTTTTTCCAGTTCAGTTATATGTCAATGTTTTGTGCGCATTTTCTACCAGGCTGTCGCCTACACAGAATGCACGTAACCAGGGGCGTTGCTAGGTTAAAACATTCAGGTCCTGGGCCCCAGATGTTTTGTCCCACACCCCGAATGTACTGCCTGCCAGATAGATACAACTGTATTGCTATCCACAGGACAGCAATACAATTGAATCTAATTCAGTGGAAGAGCTGAAGGACCTGTGATGACATCACAATCATGTGATCAGTGCTGAAGGCAGTGATTGAGAAGGACTTGCGATGATGTCACATCATGTGACCAGTGCAAGACAGGAGGACAATCAGCAGTGAAGAGGAGAAGTCCTGGGAAGAAGCTGTGGTGAGGTCTGCTACATGAGGAGAGTGAAGGGATAGATTACTCAGTGTGAGAGGTAGAGTAAGTTGGGGGTTGTGGTCATTTAAGTGGGACTATATGTTAGGGCTGATGGGAGGAATGTTATTTACATGGGACTGTATATTGGAGTGGGGTGGAGTGATGTTATTTACATGGGACTGAGCATTGAGAGGGTGATGTTATTTACATGGGACTGCATGTTGGAGGTGGCTGGGGCAGAGCGATGTTATTTACATGCGACTGTATGTTGAAGGCGGCTGGGGGAGAGAGTGATGGTATTTACATGGGACTGAATATTGAGGGGGTTATGTTAGTTACATGGGACTGGATTTTGGAGTGGGAGAGATTTTGTGATGTTATTTACACGGGACTCTATGGCAGAGGGAGGGATATAATGTTATTTACATAGGACTGTATGGTGAAGGGGCTGAGGAAATGTAATTTTGGAGGGCACTAAAGGGAGAAATATAACTACAGGGAGCATTATAAATACTGGAGGCACTTCAGGACAAGCATTATAACAGTAGGGGGCCATATAAATACTGGGGGTACTTCAGGGCGAGCATTATAACATTAGTAGGCGATATAAATATTGGGGGCACTGTGGGGAATTTTAAATCCAGGAGACATTCTTATTACTACTGGGGCTCTGCAGAGAGCTTTATTACCACTGGGGGAACAATATGGGGACCTTATTTCTACTGGGGGCTTTGTGATGGCATTATTAATACTGGAGGGCTCTTCTACTAATGGAAAAGAAGGCAATACTATTTTGTACTATTACTATTGGTGGACCATACTGTACCTCCCAACCGTCCCGGATCTAGCGGGACAGTCCCGGATTGCAGTGGCTGTCCCGATACGGGGGAGGTATGTCCCGGTTTCTGGCAGCTATCCCTGCATCCATAGGATGCAGAGACAGTTGCCTGTATGGTGATGAAGCAGAGAGCCGGCATCGGCTCACTACTTCATCCATAATCCCTCCTGTCCCCCCTGCAGGCTCTCCATACCTTTGGTCTGGGTGGGGGGCGGGGCCAGATGACAGTCATCCTTGGCTCCGCTCCCTCCAGACTAGAGCAGACGATGTCCTGCTGGTAATGCTGCTAGGAATTAGGTAAGTATATGGTGTTTATTTTTTTAACTTTCTGTAAGGGGCACAACATTACAGGGGGCACAATGTGGGCATATTAAAGGGGGGCACAATGTGGGCATTTTACAGGTGGGCAGAATGTGGGCATATTACAGGGAGGCACAGCTGGGCATATTACAGAGGGGCACAATGTGGGCATATAACTGGGGGGCACAATGTGAGCATATTACAGGTGGGCACAATGTGGGCATATTTTAGGGAGGCACAGCTGGGCAAATTACTGGGGGCACAATGTGGGCATATTACTTGGGGCACAGCTGGTCATATTACTGGGGGCACATAACTGTGCATATTACTGGGGGCACAGCTGGGCATATTACTGGGGGCACATAACAGGGCATATTACTGGGGGCACATAATGGCACATTACTGGGGGCACAGCTGGGCATATTAATGGGGGCACATAACTGGGCATATTACTGGGGGCACATAACAGGGCATATTACTGGGGGCACAGCTGGGCATAGTACTGGAGGCACATAACTGGGGAATAATTACTATGTGGGGCAGTACTAGTGCTGAAAAAATTTGCACAATGTGTCCCTCTTTCTCCATTTACAAAGTTAGGAGGTATGGTGGGACTTTGAGGAGCACTATTACTATGGGGGGGCTATCCGTATGACAGTAATTTTTCTTCAGGATGGTATTAGGGGGTATTGAAGAGCACACCGAGCAGCAGGATAACACTGCTGGGACTCCAGTTTGGGGGATGATTATAGAAAAGTGAGGAACCTAAGATGCCTGTGGGTCAAACTCTGCAGAGACGAGGCACGGCTGAAAGAAGTTGTCCAGACCGAATGGAGAATATGATGACAGAGAAGATCTACATCAGAGGAGACGTCACCTGGGAGGCACTGTGTGTGAGAGGTATGTGCTGCTGTATAGCACGTGTATGGGGAGTGTATGGGGAAGGTTGGCAGGGAGTTGACTTACAGAATTAGGCCATATGCATTGGGGCTTGGGCCCCAGATCTTTTGAGACCCTAGCATCGCATCTGCCTGTAACCAAAAAAGAGATGTCCCACAACTCAGACAAGACTGGGTTGAGGGTTATAGTGCAGCCACACGGTCCGGTTTCTGCATGCAACCTTTGAAGCCAAAATCAGCAATGGATTATGAAAGGAGAGAAAGTATCAAGGACAGATATGACTGCTCTTTTTTTTAATTAACTCCGGAATTGGGTACCATAATACTATAATACTGTCCCCTATGTACAAGAATATAACTACTATAATACTGACCCCTATGTACAGTAATATAACTACTATAAATTATAGTAGTTATATTCTTGTACATAGGGAACAGTATTATAGTAGTTATATTCTTGTACATAGGGGACAGTATTATAGTAGTTATATTCTTGTACATAGGAGGCAGTATTATAGTAGTTCTATTCTTGTACATAGGGGGCAGTATTATAGTAGTTATATTCTTGTAATATGAGCCCTTGCTAATTGACGTTAATGGAAACAACACTGCAATATTCAGCAGCGCCACTATGAAAAACATTACACATAGGGATGTAAATTTTGAAGAGACTACAGTGCTTGCGCAAGTGACTCAGCCACAACCCCTTCAAACAGCTGATAGGCAGGGGTGCCGAGAGTCAGATAATCTATCTAACATTGATAGCTTGTCCTAAGGATAGGCCATCAGTATTAGGCCTCGTTCACTTCTCCGGAGATCCATCTGGCTGTTCCGGCACAGAGCAGCCTACCAGATGTCGCCGGATACGACGTTGTCAGATCCTCTACTTCACTGCCGAATCCCCATTGATTGCAATGAGGTCCAGGGGTTATCCGTATGCTTTTTCGCATGTAAAATCCGCGTATGCTTTTGCGTTTTCGGACCGACAAAACTTGTTGCATGCAACGTTTTTTTGCCTGGGCATTTGAGCTGGATCTCCTAAATGGAAATGTGAACATAGTCTTAGAAAGCTGAATCAGCTGTTTATGTTTGTATGTGTATAGATGCTTTAAAAGAAACCTGTCAGCACCAAAATGGCCCCTAAAGTGCAGTACCTTACAGCTGATGTCATCTGGTATGATGTATTTGTCTAAGCTTTCTGATCGGCGTGTTCGCTGTAATACAACTTTTATTGAATGCAAATGAGGATCTTGAACTCAAGGGAGCAGCTGCTTTCATGCTTGAAGTCAAACTTGCTGCACCCCCTTCTTGCCCCTTTGCATTTAATTTTTTTTTCTTCATGCACGATTCCTCTTTGAGATCTTGCGCATGGGCCGTATGACAATGGTCTCTGGCACGCTTGTGCGATCTCTCAAGAAGGAATTGAGTATGAAGAAAATGAAAAAGCCCACGTAATGCAAAGGGGTTGGAAGGGGACACAGCAAGCTTCACTTGAAGCTTGAAAGCCTCTGCCGACCCGACTTTAAGATCCTCATTTGCATACCGCCTGCGGACAAATAAAAGTTGTTTTATAGCAATCACGCCCATTAGATGACTTAGACACGCACGTCATTGGAAACCAGATGACATCAGCTGTAAGGTACTGCGGGCAGTTTAGAGGTCTTTTTGATGCTGACAGGTTGCCTTAGTTTAAATAGGTGACAGTGACATTCTGTGTTTCCATGGTGATGATCTGTATACTACGGACGGGCCTGGTTGTATACCTTCCTTTAAGCTCTGATAAGATGACCATAGAGGAAATGTCATCTTCATTACTATTTTCTCTATCAACTTTCACATGCCAGCTGCCAATCATGAGTGGCCGGAGCATTTTGTGGCATTTGCATGCTAAGAAGAGATTACATGTACAATCAGGTGACAACAAGGGTTTCCTGATTCTGGTAGCCGTCGTTCTGAATACCAATGTCGTATTTCGGTGTAACATACCCAGGTTGTCAGGGCAACAGGTATCTCCATCCAGCATACAGAAGACCCCTGCCTGTGACTGTATCACATAAATATCCAGATCCTACAGGGAAGAAATGATCATATTAAAATCTTATTCAGCCATATCTGGGATAGCTGATTAACAACCAATATGGCTGCAACTCCCATCAGCACCCAGATTTCCCAGTGTCTGGAATGGCAAATCTATTTTGTTTTATTAAAGGTAAAAAAAACTTCCAACTGCTTAGCTATGGAACTAGCATGGTCTGGAAAGCTAAACGAACCCCACTTCTACCCTAAAAGAGGTGACGTGGTGGACATTAGTGAGAGAAGTAGAAATACAGCCCCAGACCATTAACCACTGCAGAAATGTATTTTCCAGTCGGTCACTCCAATAATTTAGGTAGCTTATAATGATCTAACATCAACTCTTATACTCCAGTCACAACCAGAGCTACATGCTCAAAGCTACTCAGAATGTGGCTATGATACAGTTTGCAAACAGACCTGTGACAAATTACAACGTGTGGTGACCATTTAAACCTCACCAACCTTGGGGCAGCCCCAAGAAGAAGCAGGGCGAAACGTACGTCGGGGTTATTGACTCTCCTGGTCTCTGGGTATATATGTGCTTGGTCTGATGCATGTTACACTTTATCTTAGTACTGATTTTTCTGTGCACATTGTTGATTGTGTGACCTGCAGCAGCTATGAAATATATTAGGGTGCATAGATTAGTCCTATTAATGTGTTACTAGCAAGACCATGATAGAATTGTGCAGCACTGCTCAACACATTGCACATGTAGACCCTGAGCCCAGTTGAGTCCTCATTATCTACAGCACTTATCTGCTTTTTAAGCTGCTTTCTGTATAGCATTGCATATACTTTTTATGATTGTGTATTTTTTAATCATGAAATAAAGAATGTATTTGTACTTTTTGTGTGGTGTTTTCTGGTTGGTGAGAAACAGACCTGTGACCCAATGATCCTTCTGAGCCTACATAGTAGATTGCACAAAGCCAGCCTTAGTCTATTAAATATACTGAATTGGTAATATCAAATTTAATTTAAAATAACTTAATTTTATGGAGAAATGAATGTGTACCTAATGCTTAAAAGGGTTTTCTGTCATAAATGTCTCATAGGTGCTAGTTCCACCTCTGGGGGACCCTCTCATCTCAAGAACAAGGGCTCCAAAGTGAATGGAGAGCAAGTCGCACATTAGTCACCCCTCCATTCATTGCTGTGTTCTTAGCTGTTTTCTGAAGTCCAACAGCAGTAAATGAACTGAACACCATGCATGTGCAGAGGGCAATTTAAGATATAGTAGTAGCAGTGCCATACCAAGGTCTTTACATAAATACAGCACCAGAACGAAGCATGGTACATAAATACAGCAGCAGAACCAAGCTCATTACATAAATACAGCACCACAACCAAGCATGGTACATAAATACAGCACTACAACCAAGCTTATTACATAAATATAGCACCAGAACCAAGCTCACCACATGAATACAGCACCAGAACCAAGCTCATTATATGAATACTGCACCAGAACCAAGCACAGTACATGAATACATGAAACAAGCTACCGTATTTTTCACCCCATAAGATACACCTTTTTTCCCCCCAAAGTGAGGGGTGTCTTATGGAGTGAATACTTATGAGCGCTTCCATTATGGAAGTACTCATTAGTACCAGAGGATCGGGAAGCGGTGAATGCAGCACTCCCCAGGCTTTGTACTCACCACTTCCTGGTCCTCTGCCGTTGGCTGTGCTGTGATTGCGCACAGTGTGAGGACGCTCTGTGACGTCCCACTGTGTGTGTCGGGTCACAGTACAGCCACAGCAGTAAGAAGAAGAGAGCTGGATCCTGGAAGTCTGTGGTGTCTGGAGCAGGAAAGGTAGGTTGATTTTTATTTTTATTTTATGTGATCTAAAGCATGGGGGCTTATCTGAGGCTGGGGGCTGATCTAAGGCTGGAGAGTCTGATCTCAGGCATGGGGGTCTCATCTGAGGTCTGAATAGGGGGTCTTATTTATATTGGGACTCTTATCTGAGGTCTCAATGGGGCTTGTTCACATTGGGGTCTGAACTGTGGTCTGATTGTGGGTCTGATCTAAGGTCTTATTGGGGTCTTATTAACATTGGGGTCTGATCTGAGGTCTGATTGAGGGTCTTATTAACATTAGGGGTCTGATTGGGGCTGTGATTTGAGGTCTGATTAACATTGGGGGTCTGATTGCTGGTCTGATCTGAGGTCTAATGAAAATTTGTTTTTCTTATTGTCCTCCTCTAAAACTTAGGTGCATCTTATGGGGCGAAAAATATGGGAATTACATAATACAGTACCAGAACAAAGCTCATTACATAAATACAGCACCAGACCCAATTACATAAATAAAGTACCAGAGCCAAGTTCTTTACATAAATACAGCACCAGAATCGAGTGCATTATACAGTGCTTTCAGAAAGTCTTCAGAACCTTTCACTTTTTTTCACATTTTGTTATGTTGCAGCCTTGTGTTAGAATAAAAATAAAATTCAAGTTTTCCCATATCATTCTGCACTCAATACCCTAATGATTAAAAAGGAAGAACTAACATTTTGTGTGGACATAAGTATTCAGACCCTTTGCCTAGACACTAGATGTTTAGCTATGGGGGCTTTCCATTTCTCTTGATTATCTTTGAGATGTTTCTACACCTTGATTTGGGCCCACCTTTGGTAAATTCAGTTAATTGGACATGAATTGGAAAGACACTCCCTTGTCTATATAAGGTCTCACAGCTAACAATGTATATCAGAGCTAAAACTAAGCCTTGAGGAGGAAAGAACTGCCCATAGACATGATTGTGTGGAGGCACAGGTTGGTAGAAGGGTACGAAAAACTTTCGGCTACACTGACAGCACAGTGGCCTTCATAATTCTTGAATGGAAGAAGTTTGGAACAACCAGGACTCTTCCTAGAGCTGGCTATCCCTCCAAACTAAGTATTCAGGGAAAGGGGGCCTTGGTAAGAGAGGTGACCAAGAACTGAATGGTCCAAAGATCCTGTGTCCAGATGGGAGAAACTTCCAGAAGGCCAACCAACACTCCAGCATTCCACAAATCTGGGCTTTAAGGTACAGTGGCCAGAAAAAAGCCTCTCCTCAGTAAGACACATGAAAGTTTGCAAAAAAACACCAAAAAGACTCTCACACTATGAGACACAAGATTTCCTCGTCTGATAAAACTAAGATCTAACTTTTTGGGTCAATTCTAAGCGTCATGTCTGGAAACTAGGCACTGCGCAATATCATCCCTAAAGTGAAGCATCATTCTGTGGGGGTATTTTTCAGAGGCTGGGACAGGGAGACTGGTCAGAGTTAAGTTAAGAGTTAAGTAAAGTAAAGAGCAGAGGTATTCTTAATGAAAACCTGTTCCAAGAAGACAATGACTCTGCAACAACAGGAGTGGCTTAGGAATAACTCTGTGAATGTCCTTGAGTGGCCCAGCCAGAGCCCTGACCTGAACCCAATTGAACATCTCTGCAAAGACTTGAAAATGGCTACTCACAGGGGGCGTGGCCTGACCGGGCATGTGAGCAGACGCATGGTGTGGAGCTCCTGGCCAAGTCTCCTGTTTATTATCCATTTACCTGCTGCTTTGCTGGAATACTTACCTTTAACCTGTGAAGACTTACTCTCCTTGCGGTTTGCTGCTTATAAAGGGCACAATGACGCGCCAGAGGACCAGAGAAAAGGAGGGAAAGGATTTCGGCCTTGTTACTCCGGCTAAACAACAGGGCGCAGCGAAAGCTGCCAAGATGTCAGAGGTGGCTGCACGGTTAGAAAAGTTTGCCTGCTCCTCCACACTCTTGATGAGCGCTTCTGAGTTGGAAATAACTAAGACCTCTGAGGTTATCGATGCTACTGGAAATGTCGACTGCCGGTCTGTATCACCCACGGAGATGGAGGTCAGTGCAGTGCCGAGCGTGGGAGATGTTCCTGAGAAGGAACCTACCATTAAAGATGTCTTTGCCGCTGTGGCGCAACGCAATATGGCGCTTATCTCATTGAATACGCATATAGGAGGCCTCAAGGAGGACATTCTACCTATTAGACAAGATATGAGGCAAGTGAAGGAATGAATTGGAGAGATGGAGGGCCGTTTAAGTACAATAGAAGACCTGGTACCGCCAGTAAAAAGAGATCTTCAGCGGGTTATACATAATGTCTCCCTGCTTATATCCAAATCTGATTATCTTAAAAATTCGAATAATTGGTGTGCCTGAATGTGCCGATGGAGCGGATGCTGTCACATTTATGGAAAAATGGCTTGCTGATAAAATTGGAAGAGAAAGACTATCACCCCTATTTGCCATTGAGCGGGCTCACCGAGTGCCATTTCGCCCTCCAGGGGCGCCACCGAGACCTATCCTGATCAAAGTTTTACATTTCAGAGACCGAGATGCGATTCTGAGAGGAGCTCGGAGCTGTAAAGATCTTACTATTGATGGAAATTGTGTATCATTGTTCCCTGATTTCTCTGCGGAGATGCAGAAAAGAAGAGCACACTTCCTGGATGTTAAATGTCGGTTGAGAACTCTACAAATACCCTACTCAATTATATACCCCGCTAGACTGCGAGTGGTAGCAAATGATACGACACATATGTTCGACAATCCAGCGGCGGCATGCCAGTGGCTAGACACCCATGAGAAGAACCTGCGTGGCAACACCTGAGAGGCTATAGTGGACACATGTGGTATTTGCACTAGGTTATTTGCTTCTATACCCATATCTAGTAGTGGTCCTTTGTTGGCTTTTTGTTGTATTGAGCAGAGAGAGTATTACTATGCTCCTATTTTCTACCAGCTCTTAAGGTAGGCTAGTTTTTACTGTTCTATGTAAGCAGCAGGTCACATGGTTTTGTTGTGCCAGGTTTTAGCGCCGCACTAATACTATTGATGCAGGTTCTATGCTAGCTCTGTTAGTCTGTATATACATACATGGATCAGGAATTTATTCTACCCCAGATTCTCCAGTACAGGGAGAACTGTCTGTTTTGTTTGTGGGTTTGTTTGGGTGGGAGGAGTGGGTTTTTGGGATAAACAAGACATTATATACTTTTTTCTTGGGCTGTGTTTTGGCTCCCTTGGGGTGGTTGGCATTGAGAGAATTCATTTCTTTGGATGGTTTGATGATGGGTTCCCTTAATATTATTGCTTGGAATGTGCAAGGCCTGGGCCAGACTTCTAAACACATGTTTTTGCAAACTTATCAACCAGCAATTCTTTGTTTTTCTGAAATACATCTTACCTCTGATAAGACACATCTGATTCATAAGGCATGGATGGTGAATGAGTTTTACTCTACTTATTCTACACATGCTTGTGGAGTTAGTATGCTGGTACACAGGACTCTCTCCTTTGTGGCCAGAGATACTTATATTGATAGTGGGGGACGATTTGTATGTGTTGAATGTTCTATATTTCATTTTAATCTGATACTGGTGGCAGTGTATATACCTCTGCCGTATTCTAGTGAGATCCCGAAAAGAATTTTAACATTCACAGCTAAATTCCCTAATGTACCTATTTTATTGCTGGGAGACTTTAATATGTATTTAGATAAATTCCTGGATAAGTTTGACCCAGCTGCCAATATGACTACCAACCCTTCCACCTCCTTGGCCCGGTTGCTATCCGAGATTGATCTGTGCGATCTGTGGAGGGCTAGAAATCAGGGAGAGCGACAATACTCATGCTATTCCTCCTCACACAACTCATTTTCCAGAATAGATTTGGTGATAGGGTCCCCGTCCTTGATGGCTGTCACTCAGGAGGTCAGCTGCCTTCCACGTAGCATCTCTGATCATTTCCTGGTTCCAGATTCGCTTGGGAAACTTAGGGCGAGTTCCACGGCCTTTATGGCGTCTAAACCCATTTTGGCTCCATCTGGAACTTTTTTGCTTATAATATAGGGTCTGCTTCAATGTCCATAGTGTGGGTTGCTATGAAGGCTTATGTTAGGGGACTATATATTAAATCCATTAGTGTACATAAGACTAAAAGCAAAGCTTTGACTGTAGAACTCTCTAATAGGGTGGTGTCCACAGAGTGTAAATATATAGCATGTCCGTCAATGGAGAATGCAGCCAATTGGAAGGAGGCCCAGGGCCTGTTGAAGGAACATCTGGAAGTTAGGGCCAGTGATAAACAGTTTTTTAAAACTCAAAAGTTTTATACTGAAAGGGAAAGTGCTGATCATTTACTGGCAACTGTTATTAAGGCACAATTGGATCCCTCCTGTGTAACCTCTATTAAGAGTGTACAAGGGGAACTGGTTACTGAGGATATTGATGTGTTGGGAGTGTTTCACGCTCATTTTAAAGAGGTATATACATCCAAATTGTGAGTTGACTCTTGCGACAGAGACAATTATCTGTCGCCATATCTATGCCCACACTCTCTCTGGAACATAGACAACTGCTTGAAGAGGACATCTCGCTAGCGGAACACGAGTTATCGTTACAATCCTGTCCTAATGAGAAGGCACCCGGTGGGGATGGCTTGCCAGGGGAATTTTACAAGAAGCATCAAGAGACCTTGCTTCCACACCTCCTCAATGTCTTTAATGATTCCCTTCGTGCTGGTACTCTTCCTAGCTCTATGAAGGAGGCGATTGTGGTGGTGATACCTAAACCTGAAAAGGATCCTACATTGGTGGATTCTTACCGACCTATGTCTTTGTTGACAGTTGATATCAAAATACTAGCTAAAGTTCTGGCCAATCAGTTACTAAATGTCATCACTACTGTTATTCATGACGATCAATCCGGCTTTACGCCTGGGAAGTCCACATCTTTGAATCTTAGCTGTTTATTCCTTAACCTCCAGTTGGGGGGAAAAAGGGGATGGACGTGGCGCTGTGCTCTCACTCAACGCTGCCAAGGCCTTCGATAGCGTCGAGTGAGAGTACCTTTGGGCAGTTATGTCCAAGGTGGGATTTGGCTCAATTTTTTTGAAATGGGTGAAACTGCTATATAATGAACCTAGAGCCAGAATTTGGGTCAATGGAGGTGTCTCCTCGGCGTTGGCCTTGGAGAAGGGAACGAGGCAGGGTTGCCCTCTGTTCCCTCTCCTATTTGCCCTTTCCATAGAACCCCCGGCATGTCTATTCAGATCCACACCACTACTGACTGGCTTTAGAAGGGGGAATTTAGAGGAGAGGGTCTCGCTATATGCAGACGATATGTTGCTGTATGTGGGAGATTTGGCTTCATCCATAGACCCGGTTATATCCTTCATCTCTGAATTCGGCAAACATTTTGGGTTGCTTATCAACTGGAACAAATCAGTTATATTGCCGCTCTCCTCGCTTCCACAGAGTCTTTGTCTTTCCCACATCAATCTAAAAGTTATATCCTCCTTTAAGTACTTGGGGGTTGAGGTGTCCACTGATCCGTATAGATATATATCAGACAATGTAGTGCCCCTATTAGCTAAATTTAAACTTAAAGCTACTTACTGGCATAAGCTGCCTTTATCCTTAGTGGGCAAGGGAAATCTGATTAAGATGGTGCTAATGCCACAGCTCCTATATATACTTCATATTTCACCTATCTGGATTCCCATGCATTATTTCTACAAAACCCAACAAGTCTTTTGCTTTTTGTTGTGGAAGGCTAAAGGTAGTAGAATTAGATATGAAACTTTGCAAAGAGACAAGGATTCAGGTGGATTGGCATTCCCTAACCCATTATTGTATTTTCTATCTGCTCAGCTGCAGCATCTTAAGGGGTGGCATGTGGCTGGGGGAGCAGGGAGCAGTGGTAGACTGGTGGAGTGGGTGTCCGGATGCTCTCCACCTCTGGCAGCGTTGGAGGGGGGCGGGGGTAGATCCCAAATTGGGGTCTACTCCCACTTTGATGCTTATGAGTCAAAGGGCTTCTTGGGATCCCTGGACTTCTGAATATGTCTCCTATCTGGAACAATCCTGCATTTCCGGAACTTTCCCATTTGCAGGGATTTTCCTTGTGGGAAAAACAAGGGATTTGGAGTATTGGCCACTTATACTCTGAAGGCCACCTGAAACAATTTCAGCAATTGGGCTCTGAATTTATATTACCCTCTAGTCACTTTATAAATACTTACAGTTAAGGCATGCGTTGGATGCCCAATTCAAAACACTGTCATTGACTAATTCATCTTGCAAGGCACTTGACTCTGTGGTGGAGGGAGGTGCCATTTCAAAAATATACCGTGTACTGCTTGGGGAATTTCTGAAGGCCTTTCCTCTTAAGGTTAGAGCGCATTGGGAAACCAATGTTGGGGACATTTCTGAAGCTCAATGGGAAGGGACGCTGGCACTAACCCCAAGCCTATCACTGAGTGAAGCTGCTAGGTTATCTCAGCTACATATGATTCATAGAGTATACAAAACCCCGCTTTTTATGTTTAAGATTGGGTACAGGGGCGACTCCTGCTGTCCAAAAGGCAATGAGACGGAAGCCGACCTGTTGCATATGTTGTGGAGCTGCAATGCAATATAAAGATACTGGAGTGAAGTTTTGCAACTGGTCAACAAGGTGTATAGTGCGAATTTCTCTCTCAATCCTAAACTGTGCCTACTAGGTATTTTTGATTCTGAACACCTACAGACGCCTGTTATCATAGGAATAAATAGACTATTATATCAAGCACGCAAAACACTGGTGGCTAGGTGGATACAACCACTACCTCCTGTTATTGCAGAATACATAGTGAGAATGATTGTAGTAATTAGGTTGGAAAGAGGGGTCTACCTCAAACGTAATTGCCTTTCAAACTTTGAGGCTATTTGGGGTCCTTGGATAGATAGATCTGGAGTCTGCAGTCAGTGGTTGGCACTTATCAGGGCATTTATGCCTCCTTAGCTAAGAGAAAAGTACATAGCTAAAGCGGTTTTGTTTTGAGATATATGACTGTTTTGGTCTAGGCTAGTAGATGGGCGTTGCTGCTACCCCGGGGGAGCCCTTTTATTTTATTTTATTTAAATATAATTCATTTTGCTTTTACTTCATATTATTTTTCTCTTTTTCTCTGCCTCTTTTCAGGGAGTCAACCTCGAAGTATCATTCCTTCTCTTGTTTGTCTACAATTGCAGCCATTTTGCATTATGATTGTCTCGGAGATGGAGGGGGGATTGTTCGATTGTTTAGGTTACTGTGACTACACTTAATGAGACAGTTGTGACAACTCTGTCAATGAAATATTCTTTTATAACTGTCTTATTTGTGAAACTGTAAGCAAACCGTATATTTTGTATAGTTTTTTATGTGAAAAACTTAATAAAAATATATCTGATTAAAAAAGAAAATGGCTATTCACCGATGGTCCCCATCCAACCTGACAGAGCTTAAGAGGATTTGCAGAGAAAAATTATAGAAAATCCCCACTTTCAGATGTACAAACCTTGAGGCATCATACCCAAGAAGTCTGGAGGCTGTAATTACTGCCAAAGGTGCTTCAACTAAGTATTGAGAAAAGGATCTAAATACTTGTGTCAGTTCAATATTTTAGTTTTTCCTTTTCAATAAATTAGCAAAGCATTCTGTTTTCCATTATGGAGTATTGAGTGCAGAATAATGGGGAAAAAATAGATTTTTTTTTTATTCTATCACAAGGCCACAACATTTTATAATGTGAAAAAAGTTAAAGGGTCTGAAGATTTTCCAAATGCAGCTTAATGCATGAAATACAGGGACTTTAACACTTTCAATGCTTTGCAGTGAGGGCACTGCATTTTCAGTTATGACCTGTTACTAATGGCTTACCATTACCACCTTGTTGTGGTGGCAAGTCCTCCAAGATAGAATTCTTGAACTGTTGTTCTACTGTTATGTCTATTTCATGCCTTTATCATCTCCCTACATTTAAAAGGAAACTGCCAGCTCCAAAACTACGAGGTATATAGTCTAAGTGAACCTGCGTCTAATTATGTAATTTTTATCTTCGTACTCACTTGCATTTCAACACTGTCCTTCCACAAACAAGCAGTAAAATGCATTGAGAGGAGTCTTTCTTAAAGGGGTATTCCCATCTTACAAATGTAGTTTGTATAGTGATATATATCCATACCAATATTATTACTAATAGAATGTATTTATATAAAATGTACCGTTCACAAGATTTGCCTATTTGTATTTCCGTCACACACACATCAGTCAGGCCGTTGCCCCTAGTTACGACCACCGTGATCATGTAGTAGTGGTGGCCGGCTTGCTCTTGTTCAAACCCACTCTGAGATAACTGCTGTATTGTGAACGCACATGGCATCAGCATGCAGAGACACATCTTAGGGTTGTAGCATTTTTGTCTACACTTCCAAAACGCAGAGAAACGGATCCTGTTCCAAAATCAATTCATCTCTATGAAGCAGGATCCTTTTATAAGTCTGCGTTTTGGACGGATCCTGACCATTGGTTTTGGACTGGTAGCATCCAAAACGCAGATGTGAAAGTACCCTAAGGCCCCATTCACACGTCCGTTTAAAACATCCGCAATCTATCTGCATCCGTTCCGCAATTGCAGACGGTTTTTGCGGATATTTTGCGGATCCATTCATTTCAATGGGTCCTGATAATCTGCGGACATTGCACTGTATGTTGTCCGCATCCGTTAATCTGTTCCGTTCCGTTTTGCGGATCCGCAAACAGAAATCCTCCTGTCCTACTTTTCTCCCGAATTGTGGTCCGTAGCACAATGAAAGTCTATGGATCCACAAAAAATGCGGATTACATGCGGAAAGGCATCTGCATTTGCGGATTCCGTTCCAGGAGGGGTGAAAAAAAAAGATGTTATTCATCCTTCCGTTTTTTGAGGATCCGCAAAAAACGGATGACATATAGATACATCCTTTCCGTTTTTTACGGAAATTGACTTTCAAACTTTGAGGCTATTTGGGGTCCTTGGATAGATAGATCTGGAGTCTGCAGTCAGGGGTCGGCACTTACCAGGGCATTTATGCCTCCTTAGCTAAGAGAAAAGTACATAGCTAAAGCGGTTTTGTTTTGAGATATATGACTGTTTTGGTCTAAGCTAGTAGATGGGCGTTGCTGCTACCCCGGGGGAGCCCTTTTAATTTAATTTAAATATAATTCATTTTGCTTTTACTTCATATTATTTTTCTCTTTTTCTCTGCCTCTTTTCAGGGAGTCAACCTTGAAGTATCATTCCTTCTCTTGTACATTCTATAAGTAATAATATTGGTGTGGCTATATCTAACTATACAAACTACAATTGTGAGAAGGGAATACCCCTTTAAGTCCCTTCCATTATTGTTATAACCTCGGGAGTCCTCTAAATGGATTTTACTGCCTTTTTGTGGAAGCACAGCTTTGGAATACAACTGAGTCTGAAGAAAAACATTACACAATCAGATTCAATGTCACACTATACATTGCTAAGTCTAGTTTGGGGTGGATGTTTCAGAGCTGACATATTCCCTTTAACCCTTTCAGTACCTGAGGTTTTTTCGGTTATGCGTTTTCGTTTTGCGCTCCCTGCCTTCAAACAGCCATAACTGTTTTATTTTTCTGTTCACATAGCTGTATGAAGGCTTGTTTTTTGCGGGACAAGTTGTACTTTCCAACGCCACCATTTAATATTGCATATGGTGTAGTGGGAAGCGGGAAAAAAATTCCAAATCGGGTGAAATTGAAAAAAGAACGCTATTCTGCTACAGTTCTACTGTTTTTTTATTTACAGCGTTCGATTTTCATTAAAGTTGACCAGTTGCTTTCATTCAACTGGTCATTACGAATCCGGCGATACCTAATATGTGTAGTTTTTTCTGCGTTTTGATAGTGATAAAATAATTAAAAAGTTGGACATTTTTTTATTTTTTTTTTTGTTGTCATATCTTGACCCTTATAACTTTTTGCTATTTATGTGTACGGAGCTGTATGGGGGCACATTTTTTGTGGGGCGATCTGAACTTTTTATTGATACTATTCTGGGGTGTGTATGACTTTTTGATCACCTTTTATTTATTTTTTTTAGAAAAAAAAAGTGACAGAAAACAGCAAATCAGTGAATTTTTTATATTTTAAAAGTACGGGCGTTTTCGGTCACGGTGATACCCATGATCTCTATATTTATTGTTATTTAGGTATTTATTTTTAAATTATACGGAAAGGGGGGTGATTTAAACTATTTTTTTTATTTTTTATATATTTTTTACACTTTTCTTTACATTTTTTGTAATTATTTTAAAGCTCAAATATGAGCAAATAGATTGTGTTTATTATTTTTTCTTTATGAGCAATCAGGGGTTTTTAATATTGAATTAACCCCTTCGCGCCCGGAGCTTTTTCTGGTTCTGCATTTTCGTTTTGCGCTCCCTGCCTTCAAACAGCCATAACTCTTTTATTTTTCTGTTCACATAGCTGTATGAGGGCTTGTTTTTTGCGGGACAAGTTGTACTTTCCAACGCCACCATTTAATATTGTATACGGTGTAGTGGGAAGCGGGAAAAAAATTCCAAACCGGGTGAAATTGCAAAGAAAACGCTATTCCGCTACAGTTCTACGGGTTTCTTATTTACAGCGTTCGATGTGCATTAAAACTGATCCGTTACTTTCATTCTACTGGTCAGTACGAATCCGGCAATACCTAATATGTATAGTTTTTCCTGCGTTTTCATAGTGATAAAATAATTAGAAAGTTGCCCTTTTTTTTTTTTTTTTTTTCTTGTCAAATCTTGACCCCTATAACTTTTTGGTATTTATGTGTACAGAGCTGTATGGGGGCTCATTTTTTGCGGGACGATCTGAAGTTTTTATTGATACCATTCTGGGGTGTGTATGACTTTTTGATCACTTTTTATTTAATTTTTTTTAGAAAAAAAAAGCGACAAAAAATGGCAAATCGCCATTTGGACGCTTTTTTCCGCCACACAATTCGCCGTATTGGAATTTTTTTTTTTATATTTTAAAAGTACGGGCGTTTTCGGTCCCGGTGATACCCATGATGTCTATATTTATTGTTATTTAGGTATTGTTATTTTTTACTTATACGGAAAGGGGGGTGATTTGAACTTTTACATCTTTTTTATTTTTATATATTTTTTAACATTTTTTTTAAATTTTTTTTTACTATTAGAAAGCTCAAATATGGGCTTATAAATTGTGGCTTTTTTTTTTTTCTTTATGAGCAATTCTGGGTTTTATAGACTCAGAAATCCATCAATTGCTCATTTCTTATCCTGGCATCTAGTGGCCAGAATAAGAATTGCACTTTGAAAACTGTAATCCTCACCAGCGAGGATTACAGTTTTCATATGGTGTACAGACACCCCGATTGGCCACACGGGGTGTCTGTACACCACCCGGAAGCGAACGCTTCCGGGTTTAGACGCAACTAGATGCCGTGATCACGTGTGATCACGGCATCTAGTCACCCCGGAAGACGCCGCCGATGGCGGTAAGTAGCGGCAAGTCTCTGCTGTTAGAAACAGCAGAGACTTGCCGGCCATGACGCCCGCCGCACCCGCGAGCGGGCGCCATGTGCCCGCATCGCCCCAGCGCCGTACATGTATGGCGCTGGTCGCGAAGGGGTTAAAAACCGAATTTGTTCATTTCTTATCCTGGCCTGCCATCTAGTGGCCAGTTGCACTAGTTGCACTTTAAAAGCTTTAAAGGGAACCTGTCACCTCCTTTTCTCAAAATGAGCTGTTAACAGTACCTTAAAGTAGAGCCGAGTGTCATCCTAATGTTGTAGTTGAAACTCAGAACTGCCGGATGAAAAGGCTGAAAACAGAACTTTTAATCTTGCTGCGCTGGCTTTCCGGTGTGGGCTTGAAGTCAAGGGGGCAGCGGCCTCCTTGCTTCAAGTCAAGAAAGCCACTCCCCACTTGCGCTTGACTGACAGTTAGCCGGGGTGCCGGGGATCGCAGAAATCTCACGCATGCGCGTTGCGCGACTGAGTACTGCGCGATCCCGGCACCCGGCTCTTCATGTTGCCGGCGCTTCAGTAGTCATTGCGCATGCGCCGCCTTACATCAGTGACCCCGTGCAAGGACGGCGGGCGCGCTCTCCCAAGCGCGCTCGCATAGTAAGGCGGCGCATGCGCAATGACTACTGAAGCGCCAGCAACATGAAGAGCCGGGTGCCGGGATCGCGCAGTACTCAGTCGCGCAACGCGCATGCGCGAGATTTCTGCGATCCCCGGCACCCCGGCTAACTGTCAGTCAAGCGCAAGTGGGGAGTGGCTTTCTTGACTTGAAGCAAGGAGGCCGCTGCCCCCTTGACTTCAAGCCCACACCGGAAAGCCAGCGCAGCAAGATTAAAAGTTCTGTTTTCAGCCTTTTCATCCGGCAGTTCTGAGTTTCAACTACAACATTAGGATGACACTCGGCTCTACTTTAAGGTACTGTTAACAGCTCATTTTGAGAAAAGGAGGTGACAGGTTCCCTTTAAACCTCATCAGCGAGGTTTACAGCTTTCAGATCGTGTACAGACACCCCATTCGACCACATGGGGCGTCTGTACACCACCCGGAAGCGAACGCTTCCGGGTTTTTGCGCTACTAGATGCCGTGATCTCATGTGATCAAGGCATCTAATGGCTGAAGAGGAAACTGCCGATGGCGGTAACTACCCGCAAGTCTCTGCTGTTAGAAACAGCAGAGACTTGCCGGCCATGACGCCCACCGCACGTGCGCTGGTATCCTAAGGGTTAAAGGGGTTCTCCGGGAATTAAGAAAATAAAAATAATTAAATATTACTTTATTATAAATATATTCCCAAATATCTTTCATTAGTTATAATGGCTTGTTTTGTCTAGGGAGCAATGATTAGGAGAAATAAAATGGCCGCCATCCTATTAGTGCAGACAAAACCAGTCCTAATCACACAGCAGGACAAGTTACTTCACAACACTGAGGTAAAGATATGCCTCATCCTCCTCTCTGGTCTGCTTGTCAGGGATTATGATCCTGAATACAGATGATAAGATCTTCAGCTGAATCTCTGTAGGAATTTAGTTCATGAGGAGACATGAAGTACAGAGAGGACGGACAGGACAGACTGTGGTAATGGAGACTGCATACAAGTGCTGCGGCTCATTAGCCACACCTCACAATCCTCTCATGTCTCCTCATCTTCTTAATTCCCACAGAGATTCACCTGTATTCAAGATTCAGAGCAGAGAGGAGGATGAGGCAGCTCTTTACCTTAGTGTTGTGAAGTAACTTCTCTTCCTGTATAAGGACAGGTTTTCTGTGTACTGATAGGACAGCGGCCATTTTGTTTCTCCTAATGATTGCTCCCCAGACAAAACGAGCCATTATAACTAATGAAAGGCATTAGTGAGTATATTTATTATAAAATAATATTTAAGTATTTAGATTTTTTTAATTCCTGGAGAACCCCTTTAAGTGTGCCATATAAATAGTACAGTGTCTTTTATGACATGTGCCTTTAAGCAATTGTTATAGAAAGGGTAACATGTAAGTCAACTATTGTGGGTGACATGCCCTTCCTACTGTGACCTTTTTATACCCTGTCATGGTACTCTGTCATTATTTGGAGTCATATACCTAGGGCATCACTGTGTTTATTATCCCTGTACGCTGACATCTCTGTGTTTATTATCTCTGTACGGTGATATCACTGTGTTTATTATCCCTGTACGGTGACATCACTGTGTTTATTATCCCTGTACTGTGACATCACTGTGTTTATTATCTCTGTACGGTGACATCACTGTGTTTATTATCCCTGTACGATGACATCACTGTGTTTATTATCTCTGTACGGTGACATCACTGTGTTTATTATCCCTATACGGTGACATCACTGTGTTTATTATCCCTGTACGGTGACATCACTGTGTTTATTATCTCTCTACGGTGACATCACTGTGTTTATTATCCCTCTACGGTGACATCACTGTGTTTATTATCTCTGTACGGTGACATCACTGTGTTTATTATCTCTGTACGGTGACATCACTGTGTTCATTATCCCTGTACGCAGGGCCGTATTACCAACTAGGGCGGCGGGTTGCGGGGGGCGGCACCCCGCCGGGTTAATCTATAATGATCTTGTAAAAAAAAAAAAGAAAAAAAATTGTAAAACCATCCTGGCTTTTTTTTTTTTTTTCCCGGGATGGGGGGGGGGGTTGTGGGGGGTGCTGTGTCGGGTGCTGTGGTAAATCTTTCTTATAATGGGAATACTAGCGAGCGCTTCCATGATGGAGCTGTACAGTACTTACCCCTCCTCCTGCTTGCCGGCGCTGCTGTGTCCTGACTGCCTGCAGCGTCAGGACGTACAGAGCGCCCTCTGACCTGACGCTGCAGCCACAGCCAGGACCAGAGGTAAGTTGTTTTTTTTTTTCTTGTCTGATCTGAGGTCTGAAGTGGGGGCCAAAAAGAGATCTGGAAAGAATGGGGGGATCTGAAAAGTGGCAACAGAATGGGAGGATCTGAAATGGTGGGGACACAATGGGGGGGTCTGAAATGGTGGGACAGAATGGGGGGATCTGAAATGGTGGGACAGAATGGGGGGGGGTCTGAAATGGTGGGACACAATGGGGGGGGATCTGAAATGGTGGGACAGAATGGGGGGGTTCTGAAATGGTGGGGACAGAATGGGGGGGGTCTGAAATGGTGGGACAGAATGGGGGGGTCTGAAATGGTGGGACAGAATGGGGGGTCTGAAATGGTGGGACAGAATGGGGGGATCTGAAATGCTGGGACAGAATGGGGGGATCTGAAATGCTGGGACAGAATGGGGGGATCTGAAATGGTGGGACAGAATGGGGGGATCTGAAATGGTGGGACAGAATGGGGGGGGTCTGAAATGGTGGGACAGAATGGGGGGGATCTGAAATGGTGGGACAGAAATGGGGGGATCTGAAATGGTGGAACAGAATGGGGGGGATCTGAAATGGTGGAACAGAATGGGAGGGATCTGAAATGGTGGGACAGAATGGGGGGGATCTGAAATGGTGGGACACAATGGGGGGGGGGTCTGAAATGGTAGGGACAGAATCGGGGGGGATCTGAAATGGTGGGACACAATGGGGGGATCTGAAATGATGGGACAGAATGGGGGGATCTGAAATGGTGGGACAAAAATGGGGACCAGAAAGGGGGGTCTAAAATGGGGGCCAGAAAAGGGGTTCTGACATGGGGCCAGAAGGGGGGGGTCTGACATGGGCCCCAGAAGGAGAGTTCTATATGGGGGCCACAAGAGTATGATATGGGGCCAGAAAGGGGGGGGGCGTATGATTAGGGATCTAATTAGGGGTCTGAAGGAGGTCTGATTAGGGGCCTGAAGGGTCTGACTAGGGGTCTAGAGGGGTCTTATTGGGGGTCTGGAGGCCTAATGAGGGTCTGATAAGGGGGTCTGGAGGTCTAATGAGGGTCTGATTGGGGCTTTGGAGGTCTAATGAGGGTCAGATAGGGGGTCTGGGGGTCTAATGAGGGTCTGATTGGGGCTTTGGAGGTCTAATGAGGGTCAGATATGGCAGTTTGGAGGTCTAATGGGGGTCTGGAGATGGGGGGGGTCTCATCTGGGGTTTGATATGGGGATCTGATCTGAAAGGTAAGGGGGGTACTGTTTTTCTGTGTGGTGCCAGTATTTTCAGGGGGGCTGTTTCTGTAGTATAGTATGGGGGTGGGCAGGGTGAGATGTGGAGAAGATGAGAGGATGATGGAAAAGTAGGAAAGTAAGACGTCTGTTTGTTGAACTCTTCAGAGACAAGGCATGGCTGAAAGAAGTCACCATGGCAGTCTGGTCTGACAGAAGAAGAGGAAAGAAAACGTCATCAGAGAAGAGAAGTCACTGGATGTAAGAGGTACATATGTGGCACTGTATGACCCTGTATGCTCTGTAGTGCTGTATGAAATGTTTTCCAAGTCTGTCTTTGAAGGGGTTGTCTTTTTTTTTTTGTACGAGCGCTGCTTTCTCTGCTCTGTTTACTGCTCTTCACTGCAAATTCTATGGCGAGCAGGTGAACAGAGCAGAGAAAGCAGCTCTCATATGAGCTCTGCTCTCTCTTCAAACAGCTGATCGTCAGGGTGCCGGAGGACCCCAGCCGATCTGATATTGATGACCTATAGTGAGGATAGGTCATTAGTAGTAAAAAGAGGACAACCCCTTTAACAGTAGGACTGGAGGGAAGGGATTAGGTTGAGAATTTGGCATGGGGGGGCATTTCAATATTTGCCTTGGGCATCAGAAAAGCTAGGTGCACCAGCGGCAGGTGGGGGGGGGTACAGACTGAGGGTAGTTGGGTGTATGGGGATGGTGGGGTAGTTGGGCGGGGGTTAATTGGCTTGGTAGAGGACCATTTTCAGTATCCAGGGGGTTGGGGGGGAGGATAGGTCACTGTAATAAGGTCCAGGAGGAGGCTACTATGGGAGGTGGGGTAACAAGGTTACTATGGGGTTGGGGGGGCTACTGAGGAGAGACTACTATGCTACTGTGGGGGGAGGAGGCTACTATGGGGGGTGAGGGGGCTACTACGGTGGGTGGGGTAACGAGGAGAGGCTACTATGAGGTGGGGGGTGAGAAGAGGCTACTATGGGGGGTGGGGTAACGAGGAGAGGCTACTATGAGGTGGAGGGGTGAGAAGAGGCTACTATGGGAGGTGGGGTAACAAGGAGAGGCTACTATGAGGTGGGGGGTGAAAAGAGGCTACTATGGGGGCTGGGGTAACGAGGAGAGGCTACTATGAGGTGGAGGGGTGAGAAGAGGCTACTATGGGGGGGTGGGGTAACGAGGAGAGGCTACTATGAGGTGGAGGGGTGAGAAGAGGCTACTATGGGGGGTGGGGTAACGAGGAGAGGCTACTATGAGGTGGGGGGGTGAGGAAGACGGCTACTATGGGGGGTGGGGGAGTTAACGAGGCTACTATGGGAGTGGGGTTCTAAGGAGCAGGCTACTATGCCTACTGTGGGGGGAGGGAGGCTACTATGGGGGGGGGGGACTGAGGAGAGGCTTACTGATGCCTACTGTGGGGTGAGGGGGCTACTATGGGGTGGGGGGCTGAGGAGGAAGGCTAACTATTTGGGGGCGTGGGGAGGGGGAATGAGGTCACGTTGGGGGGGGCGTCATTCACAGGGAGTGCCTAGGGCCCAGCATGAACCCTAAATAAGGCCCTGCCTGTACGGTGACATCACTGTGTTTATTATCCCTGTACGCTGACATCTCTGTGTTTATTATCTCTGTACGGTGATATCACTGTGTTTATTATCCCTGTACGGTGACATCACTGTGTTTATATCCCATGTACTGTGACATCACTGTGTTATTATCTCTGTACGGTGACATCACTGTGTTATTATCCCTGTACGATGACATCACTGTGTTTATTATCTCATGTACGGTGACATCACTGTGTTTATTATCCCTATACGGTGACATCACTGTGTTATTATCCCTGTACGGTGACATCACTGTGTTTATTATCTCTCTACGGTGACATCACTGTGTTTATTATCCCTCTACGGTGACATCACTGTGTTTATTATCTCTGTACGGTGACATCACTGTGTTTATTATCTCTGTACGGTGACATCACTGTGTTCATTATCCCTGTACGCAGGGCCATATTACCAACTAGGGCGGCGGGTTGCGGGGGGCGGCACCCCGCCGGGTTAATCTATAATGATCTTGTAAAAAAAAAAGAAAAAAAAATTGTAAAACCATCCTGGCTTTTTTTTTTTTTTTCCCGGGATGGGGGGGGGGTTGTGGGGGGTGCTGTGTCGGGTGCTGTGGTAAATCTTTCTTATAATGGGAATACTAGCGAGCTCTTCCATGATGGAGCTGTACAGTACTTCCCCTCCTCCTGCTTGCCGGCGCTGCTGTGTCCTGACTGCCTGCAGCGTCAGGACGTACAGAGCGCCCTCTGACCTGACGCTGCAGCCACAGCCAGGACCAGAGGTAAGTTGTTTTTTTTTTTCTTGTCTGATCTGAGGTCTGAAGTGGGGGCCAAAAAGAGATCTGGACAGAATGGGGGGATCTGAAAAGTGGCAACAGAATGGGGGGATCTGAAATGGTGGGGACACAATGGGGGGGTCTGAAATGGTGGGACAGAATGGGGGATCTGAAATGGTGGGACAGAATGGGGGGGTCTGAAATGGTGGGACACAATGGGGGGGATCTGAAATGGTGGGACAGAATGGGGGGTTCTGAAATGGTGGGACAGAATGGGGGGTCTGAAATGGTGGACAGAATGGGGGGGGGTCTGAAATGGTGGGACAGAATGGGGGGGGGTCTGAAATGGTGGGACAGAATGGGGGGATCTGAAATGCTGGAACAGAATGGGGGGATCTGAAATGCTGGGACAGAATGGGGGGATCTGAAATGGTGGGACAGAATGGGGGGATCTGAAATGGTGGGACAGAATGGGGGGGTCTGAAATGGTGGGACAGAATGGGGGGGATCTGAAATGGTGGGACAGAATGGGGGATCTGAAATGGTGGAACAGAATGGGGGGGGATCTGAAATGGTGGAACAGAATGGGAGGGATCTGAAATGGTGGGACAGAATGGGGGGGATCTGAAATGGTGGGACACAATGGGGGGGATCTGAAATGGTAGGACAGAATCTGGGGGGATCTGAAATGGTGGGACAGAATGGGGAGATCTGAAATGATGGGACAGAATGGGGGTGATCTGAAATCACTGTGTTTATTATCGCTGTACGGTGACATCACTGTGTTTATTATCCCCATGCAGTAAGGGGACTGGGTGAGATTAGCTTATAGTGGGTGGATTTAGGGGCGTGGCCTAGTGCTGAAAAAATTTGCAGCACAATATGTCCCTCTTTGTCTCTTTGCAAAGTTGGGAGGTATGGATGTGAGTGACACTAACCAAAAGGGTGCACCACCTCAGGGCCTGGCAGAGGCGTCGCTAGGGCTAGGGCTTTTTATCCGGGACCCTGGCCCCGAATCAATCTACCACTGCCCCGAACCTCGGGACTGGTGGAGACGGAGTCCCTGCTTTGACTCCATATATGGCTATGTCCATATATGGAGTTAGTGTTATGAACGGTGAAAGGGGTGTTCCCACTATGCTTGGGAACACCCTGTATATTTATAAGTCTAGTTTAGACTCTAATTTTAAAATACTCATGTGGGGATTTGAACTCACAACCTTCTACATTACAGGCAAGTACCTTAACCACTGGGCTATGGAGCTTAGTGTTAAGCAAATGATGAAAAACCTCATAGAAGTTCTCTTGTATAATGCAAGAGAACCTCTTAGGAGGTTTTTCAATATCAGAGAAACCTCTATGAGGTTTTTCACCATTGACTTAATGCTGAGCTCAATAGCCCAGTGGTTAAGGTACTTGCCTGTAACGTAGTAGGTTGTGAGTTCAAATCCCCACAGGAAGTTTTGAAAATAAGGCTAAATTAAAGCTTAAGTACACAGCCTGTCATTTTGGGGTGTGTTTATTACTTTTTATTCAATTTTCTTGGGAGATAAAGTGTTCTGTTACACCATATAGGCGAACTTTTTTTCAATATTTTAAAAGTATGGGTGTTTTTGCATGCCTATAATGCCATTTTGTTCTTTTTTTGTGTGGAGAATGGGGTGATTTTACGTTTTTTAAATATTTGCAAAACTTCTTTTTTATTTTTTTACTTTTAAGTCCCCTAAGTGGACCACAACTTACAATCATCAGATGTAAATTGCCTCCATTAGTCTGTATTGAAATCATTATATCACAGTTCACTGCTGCCACCTAGTGGCCTGAACTGGGATATACTAACAATGAACCTGGAAGCCTGGTACAGGCTGAGGCTTATTTACAGAACAGGGTGCTTTCACCAATCTTCGCTGGTGGAAAGCGCGCCTGAAGAGAAATCCCGCGTCAGGACGTAGTATGCTCACGATGACCTGACGCTGCATATGGGGGTTGAGTGGGCTCATATGGGGGCTGATGGGGGCTGAGTGGGCTGATTTGAGGTCTGATGGGGGCTGAGTGGGCTGATTTAAGGTCTGATGGGGGCTGAGTGGGCTGATCTGAGGTCTGATGGGGGCTGAGTGGGCTGATCTGAGGTCTGATGGGGGCTGATTTAAGGTCTGATGGGGGCTGAGTGGGCTGATTTAAGGTCTGATGGGGGCTAAGTGGGCTGATCTGAGGTCTGATGGGGGCTGAGTGGGCTGATCTGAGGTCTGGATGGGGCTTAGTGGGCTGATTAAGGTCTGATGGGGGCTGAGTGGGCTGATCTGAGGTCTGATGGGGGCTGAGTGGGCCTGATTTAAGGTCTGATGGGGGCTGAGTGGGCTGATCTGAGGTCTGATGGGGGCTGAGTGGGCTGATCTGAGGTCTGATGGGGCTGAGTGGGCTGATCTGAGGTCTGATGGGGTCGGAAAAGGTGATCTGAGGTCTGATGAAAAATATTTTTTTCTTATTTTGGTACTCTAAAATCTGTGGTGCGTCTTATAAAGCGAAAAATACAGTAACTGTGTTGTTAGCGCATTATTACAAAATTTTTGGCCCCACTTTTGATTTTGCCCAAAGCCACATTTTGTCTAAAACTGGCCCCGGCTGGGGGGGTGACTGTGGGAGTTTTTATGCCAGGGGGTGTGACTGAGGGCCATATTCATTGGGGCTTGGGCCCCGGATCTTTTGAGACCCTAGCAACGCCTCTGGGGCCTGGACAGTACCCCCAGGCAGTTGTGCATTGCAGTGGACAGGCAAAGCCAGAGCACAGGGCAGCCAGACACCACCTATTTTCTGCACACTGTTAGCAGACAGAGATTTGTGGAGAAACCAGGTTGAACGCACAAAGACCAGCCAGAGTGCCTGCAGTGTAAACAGCAGTTGTCTGTGTGTCATGAGAAGAGAGATACTGCGACTTATGAGAGACAGTACAGAGTCTACACAATGAGTTACGAGGATGCAAATATCACCACTTGGGAGTGCATGTACATATAGTGCAATGGTGTATCACAAGATGAGACTGTTGTAGCCTGTAAAACAGCCCGTGGACATTTTCAAGGCTACCAAGCTAGGGAAGACACCACTGAAAGTTATGACAACCAGGGAGAATGAGTGCAAAGCAAGCCAAGGCAGAATAAGCTGATGCCCATAAACAGACAGTGTCCATATTTAACCTGTTGCTTCTGAAACTGTGCCCTCACTGAGAGACCTTTGTAGTCATATTGTAGTTGCACTTTGTGAGACTGCAAACATTAAGATTACAGTGTGTAAGACTTTTAAACCATCAAGCTTGTTGCCTCAAGTGGGTACAGTAAAAGCAGATTTTTTAAATTACATCTGTGTCTGCCTGTTCCTACCACCATCTTTGCATGGGGAGCCACACAACACTTAGGGTCCAAAAAATCCTTCTGATTATGGGTCTGGTCTACAGTCAGTATTTATGGGGGCTGATCTGGGTTCTGTATTAGTTTGGGGGTGTTTTCTAGGGTCTGTATTTAGGAGCACTAGTCTGGGTCTGTTTTCATTTAGGGGGTCTATATTTATATTGGGCTGTGATGAAGAATATTATATGCACAACTTGTGATTTAAACATCTTAGGTTGGGAGCATGCCCTATGTAAATGGGCAGGGCATATATTGCAAATGTTGCTCACTGCTTAACACATGGCTTTGGCTTATTATACTCTTCCTTATGTTCTCAATGGAGCAATGAAGGGATCCCATCGACTTATAAGACATCAAGCTTCCAACATAGTTCTCCTGTGTTATACATGTGATAAACATTCATTTATTGTTCAATTTCAGGCAGTATGTGGATAATTTCAGTAGAGACCTTGGTAATTCTCTGTATCGATGATGCATGTTTTCCTCTGCCAATCACCCGGAATACGTCATCCTGTCTTATCTGTGCTATATAAAGACTTAAATTATACTTTATTTGTATAATGTTTTTAATGATAGTTTACTCACCACCCACGCATCCCACTCTCCGCCATTATCCCAACCACTCAATTTTGTAATTTTTTTAAATACTTTTCTAAGTTGCACTGCTTAAATACTGTACATTTAAGTACAGTATGTTGATTTTGCTCAGCAGGGGGCTGTCTAAACTGGTATGACCCCTGATTGCTCAGATATCTATAAGATAACATCTACCAGATTTACTAAAAATATGCCTAATTTTGGGGGTAAAATGTTGCAGTTTTCCGCCAGTGTATTACTTCGATCCTTAATCCTGCTGAAAAAAACCCACATGATTCTAAACAGGGTGGCTTCATAAGTACATCCCCTATCCATATCTCCTTTTAGGAGATATGGAAAATAAAGAGGGGCTTCCTGCCCAAATCAAGATCTCCCTCTATAAGACTGCCTTCCCTGCACCTTAAACCCTATACTATCGAAGGCACCTCAACCATCATCTGGCAGGAGATCCCTCAACACCAGAGTGTGCCCCGAAGGAATCCAGTGCCTTTCTTCTCATCACTGCATGCTGGCCCAGGGAGCTTTGCTAAACCATGAGTACCAACTACTACCCCCATCAGACCACCGCACTTACGCGTGCCCCTGCAGCCCGGTCGCTGAAGAAACCCACACAGACACAGGGAGAACATAAAACTCCATGCAGATGTTGTCTTTGGTTGAATTCAAACTGGCACCAGTGCTAACCACAGAGCCACCATGCTGCCCAATCCGAATAACTCAATGGATCAATGACCCTTCTTCAGTGGTCCAAGTGTGATTTTTGTCTCTGTATTTCCTATAGTTACACCCCTGGTGTCTCCCAGCTCATTTATTTCAAGGCTTTCAAGAGGCATTATGTAATGCTACAATTTAAATGTAACCTGGCCAAGGCATTGACTTGTTGGCGCCCGACATATTTCTCTCCTCATCTATGCCCTTGCTTAATAATATTATTTCCAACAAATATTCAGGTCCCAACTTTCCTAAATTCATCAACAGACATCAGACTGCACAGCAACACAATTATCTTTCCCTGTCCCAGACTGTTCTAAATAATGTGTCTGTAATACAAAGAAAAAGAAGCCATTCCAAAAATAGCAGCACTCACCCATCCTCTGTGCCATACAAAACAAACCGCTCCAAATGCTCGAATTGCCAGCCCCGGCTTGACTCCCTGTATGGATCAAGAAGTGACAAAAGGAAAGAGGAAATTGAAAAGAACATCAATTGGACAATCACCAGGACACTCTTCATAAGCACAGACAGTGATAAATGTGTAAATGACCTATCGAGATTCATGGAAGAAGAAGAAACAGTAAAACTGAAGCATAAAAATCTGTAAAGGCCAAAATAGATTGGGGCAGATTTAATAATGCTGTTAAACATGTAGACAGCATAATTGTGACAGTCAAAAGATGATATTGCTATGTCTGTGGTGCATGTGATAGATTTGGCGCATGTTTGCCTCACACAACACTTCCTTTCCTTATTTATAACACCTCTTGGATGTTATAATTTATATTGTGCACCAAAAAAGAGTTTCTGGTCCAGCTCCGTGCTCCCATCTCCACTGCTGGACTGGAAGTGTGACGTGTAGAGATGAGAGAGCACTAAAATGCTCGGGTGCTCGTTATTTGAGACGAACTTTTCCCGATGCTCGGGTGCTCGTTTCGAGTAACGAACCCCATTGAAGTCAATGGGAGACTCGAGCATTTTTTGCAGGGGACCAAGGCTCTGCATAGGGAAGGCTGGGTGAAAACCTGGAAACATGAGAAAATGATGGAAACACCACGGAAATGGACAGGAAACAGCAGGGGCAGCATGCATGGATGCCTCTGAGGTTGCCTAATCCCACCATTAACCCAAATTCTCAGGCAACAGCCTGGTGGTTACCCTCATGGCAATTGTGCTCACCCACACCAAGAAAGGCGAGGTACATACCCATCACATGTTAGGGAAGCACCCAACTAGGTGCAAAGAAAAATTGTTTAGCGAGAGGGCCTGTAGGTGGACCTCCGGAAAAATTGTTTGGAGAGAGGACCTGTAGGTGGACCTCCGGAAAAATTGTTTACAGAGAGGGCCTGTAGTGGACCTCCGGAAAAATTGTTCGGAGAGAGGGCCTGTAGGTGGACCTCCGGAAAAATTGTTTACAGAGAGGGCCTGTAGGTAGACCTCCGGAAAAATTGTGGTAAAAGAGTGCCAGTTGGACCTCTAAAAAATGGTGTTTTTTGGGTCAGCGTTAGGCAAAGACGACAAGGAGGAGGAGGAGTAGGAGGAGTAGAGAAGAGGAATCGGATACATAAGTAAGTTAATCTTTAGCTGCTTTCCCCCGGAGGAGATTTGAATTCCGGTGAAATCCAGGCTTTGTTCATTTTAATAAGCGTCAGCCTGTCAGCGCACCAGCTGCACTGAATACCCGCTCTGACAGCATGCTAGCGGCAGGGCAGGCCAGCACCTCCAAGGCATACAGCGCCAGTTCAAGTCACGTGTCCAGCTTTGAAACCCAGTAGTTGTATGGAGCAGAGTGATCGGTCCGGACGTTGGTATGGTCAGCTAGGTACTCCCTCACCATCTTTCTGTACAGCTCCCCCCTACTCTGCCTAGACTGGGGACAGGTGACAGTGTCTTGCTGGGGTGACATAAAACTGGCAAAGGCCTTGGAGAGCGTTCCCCTGCCAGTGCTGGACAAGCTGCCTGCTCGCCTCCTCTCCCCCGCTACTTGGCCCACAGAACCATGCCCTCTGCCGCTAGCGGCGTCAGATGGGAAGGATTGTTTCAGCTTGTGCACCAGAGCCTGTTGATATTGATTCACTCTCATACTCCTTTCCTCTACAGAGATGAGAGTGGAAAGGTTCTGCTTGTACCGTGGGTCCAGGAGAGTGAACACCCAGTAATTGGTGTTTGAAAAAATGCTTCTAACGCGAGGGTCACGTGATAGGCAGCCTATAACGTGCAAGTAACGGTCAGCTCCTTACCCAAGTATAGCGCTGCAACGGGAAGGAGAATCGCTCCACAACATATAACGAAAGGCAGCCTAACATGAAGTCTGCCATGTGCGCCAGAGTCCCAACACACAAGAATTCCCTCTCCTCACTGGCCTGACTCTCCATTTCCTCCTCCTCCTCCTCCTAGTCCTCCTCTTCATCCCATACACGCTCAAGAGTTAAGGACTGAGCACTGGTACCCTCTTCTGTCTCGCCGACATTCTCCTCCTCTTCCTCCTCATCCTCATCCCCCTCCTCCAATACGCGCTGAGAAACAGACCGGAGGGTGGCTGGCTATCAAGCGACGTATCTTCCTCCACTGTCTCTTGTGACAAGCGCAAAGCATCCGACTTCATGCTGAGCAGTGAGTTTTTCAACAGGCAAAGCAGCGGGATGGTGAGGCTGATAATGGCAGCATTGCCGCTGACCATCTGTGTTGACTCCTCAAAGTTGCTCAACACCTGGCAGATATCAGACATCCACGTCCACTCCTCATTGTAGATTTGAGGAATCTGAGTGACCTGACTACCAGTTCTGGTGGAAATTGACATCTGGCAGTCTACAATCGCTCTGCGCTGCTGGTAAACTCTGGATAACATGTTTAATGTCGAATTCCATCTTGTGGGCACGTCACACAACAGTCGGTGAGCGGGCAGTTGTAGGCGGCGCTGCGCTGCCCTGAGAGTGGCAGCATCTGTGGTCGACTTGCGGAAATGCGCACAGATGCGGCGCACCTTGGTGAGCAAATCAGACAGATTGGGGTATGTCTTGAGGAACCGCTGAACTATTAGATTGAACACGTGGGCCAGGCATGGCACATGTGTCAGTCTGCCGAGTTGCAGAGCCGCCACCAGGTTATGCCCGTTGTCACACACAACCATGCCTGGCTTGAGGTTCAGCGGTGCCAGCCACAGATCGGTCTGCGCAGTGATGCCCTGTAACAGCTCTTGGGCGGTGTGCCTTTTGTCACCTAAGCTCAGCAGTTTGAGCACCACCTGCTGGCGCTTACCCACGGCACTGCTGCTGCACCTAGAGCTACCGACTGAAGGCGCCATGCCCACGGATGGTAATTTGGAGGTGGAGGAGGAGGAGGGGTCGGAGGAGGAGGCATAGTACGTCTGAGAGACCGTGACCGAGGTAGGCCCTGCAATCCTCGGTGTGGGCAGTACATGAGCGGCCCCAGGGTCAGTCTCAGTCCCAGCCTCCACAAAGTTAACCCAATGTGCCGTCAGTGAGATATAGTGTCCCTGCCCGGCAGCACTTGTCCACGTGTCTGTGGTTAGGTGGACCTTCTCAGAAACAGCGTTGGTCAGGGCACGGATGATGTTCTGTGACACGTGCTGGTGTAGGGCTGTGATGGCACATCGGGAAAAATAGTGGCGGCTGGGGACCGAATACCGAGGGCCAGCCACCGCCATGAGATTGCGAAAGGCCTCGGTCTCTACCAGCCTATAGGGCAGCATCTCCAGGCTCAGCAATTTAGAGATGTGGACGTTGAGGGCTTGGGCATGTGGGTGGGTGGAACTGTATTTCCTCTTGCGCTCCAGAGTCTGCTGTAAAGACAGCTGAACGCTGCGCTGGGACACATTGGTGGACGCTGTGGAGGATCGTGGAGGCGAAGGTGTGGTTTTCCGGCGGGAGGCGCTCATGCCGGGGTGCTGGGCAGGGGGTTGACTAGCAGAGGCAGCGAGTGACACAGGGGAAGGAGCAGTGGTGTGACCCGCAGGAGGTGAACGGCCTTGGTTCCATTGAGTGGGGTGTTTAGCACTCATATGCCTGCGCATGCTGGTGGTGGTTAGGCTAGTAGTGGTGGCACCCCTGCTGATCCTGGTGTGGCACAGGTTGCACACCACAGTTCGTCGGTCATCCTCACTTTCTTTAAAGAACCTCCAGACTTGCGAACATCTAGGCCTCGCCACGGGAGCTTCACTACGTGAAACAGTTGCTGCTGATGCACCAGCTCTGGCCCTGCTTCTCTCTCTGGCCACACCACTGCCTCTTCCAACCTGTTGTGGTGCAGCACTCGCCTCCGCCTCAGAAGCACTGTCTTCACTCGGCATATCAACCCAGCTTGGGTCAGTCACCTCGTCATCCTCCGATTCCTTAGCCTGCTCCCCCCTCGGACTTCCTGTCCTGACAACAACTTCACCACAGTCTGACAACCGTGTCTCCTCATCGTCCGACACCTCTTTACACACTTCTTCCACTAAGTCAACATTGTCATCATCATCATCATCACCCACAGACTGCGACAGTTGGAAAACTTGGGCATCGGGAAAGAGGTCAGCAGCAACCTGAGAAGTGGTTTGTGACTCAGGGAAGGGTCCAGAAAACAGTTCCTCAAAGTATGCCGGATCGCATTCCAAATTTTCCTGGGAGGGGGCAGACTGGGGGGAAGAAGGTTGAGGTGGAGGAGCCAGAGGAGTGCTCCCTTGGGTAACGTGGGTGGACTGCGTGGAAGACTGACTATTGGACAAATTACTTGAAGCATTGTCCGCAATCCACGACATCAGCAGTTGTGGTTTCAATAGTCCTCTACCACGTGTCCCTGTAAGTTGAGACATGAAGCTAGGGAGTGTAGCTCTGCGGCATTCCCCTGCTCCCTCATCAGCAGGTACTGTCTCACCCTGCCCAGGACCACGGCCTCTGCCCCCTGCAGTAATTGAATGCCCACGCCCACGCCCTCGTCCTCGACCCTTAGCCCTGGGGTTCAACATTTTCTGTATATAAGTGTATTATATAAAAAAAATAAAATAAATGGGCCTGCTGTACTGAAACCCACAAACTTGTTCAATCTGAACAAGAAAATATATAGGTGGATAAGTTAGAGCAAAATTACGTATGTTATTACGTACCGTGCAGTATGGAGCAATTACACTGAAACTATTAGATTAGGCAGACTTGGTCTGCTTAAGTGCAACCCAGACAAATGTCGCACAGAGATTTTTGTAATGTAGCTGTATCAGTGAAAGCAAAAGACCGTATTTGATTACGTGACGTACAGTATGGGTCACCTGGACAGAAAATATGGATTGTGGTTTGTGGTGAGTGGACAACTGAACTGTGACACACAGAATGGTTCCACACTGCTGTATGAAATGGATTTGTATCACTAAAGTTAATAGTTAAAACAATAAAAAAAAAAAGTGTCATATATGGCGATAGCTGCATTACTAGTGCCAGCCAGCCCAGCCAGGAGACAAAAAAAATGTCTTGTAGCCCATAGAAGGGCTGTTGGGTTCTTTTGAGATCACTCCTGCCTAACAGAGAACTAAATCCAGGCCCTAACACTCTCCCTGAAACGCAGCAGCTCTGTCCCTAACGACATCCAGACAGCATCTTAGCCGAGCACCGCGGGCAGTCACTAGTATATTCCAGGGTCACCTGATCAGGCCAGCCAACCCCTGCTATCGACATGTAAGGGCCCCACGTGATGCTGTACCGCAGAGTCTCCTGGCTTGTGATGGGTGAGTTTATAGGCGCCAAAAATTCAAAATGCAGGAGATGCCATTTCCTCGAGCATGGCTAGATACTCGTCCGAGCAGCGAGCACTTACGAGTACCGTAATATTCGAACGAGCACCAAGCTCGGACGAGCATGCTCGCTCATCTCTAGTGACGTGCCATCTAAATGTACACTTTTAGACAGGGTGGCCTTAGGGATGTGCGGCCCGTTCAATTACACAGGACGCATTCTTCTCGCTTACTCAAGGGGGTGTCCCCTACAACCCCTACAGCTCAGCAGACAGACTGCTTTTCATGTCAGTGTTATTGACATAAAAAGTTCTGTCAGTTCTAGTGCTTTGTAGGATTCTGCTACTAGGACCGGTTCATGCTATCCCCGCCCATGTTCAACCCGGGACAGCACAAATTTGCCAGGATAATCTCTGAAAATCAGGGACAGTCCTACCAAATTTGGGACTGTTGGCAACTATAGTAAGAGTGCATTTATCTGTGTACATGTATACATGTGTACATATTAGTGTCTGTCTACAGGGTGGGCCATTTATATGGATACACCTAAATAAAATGGGAATGGTTGGTAATATTAACTTCCTATTTGTGGCACATTAGTATATGGGAGGGGGGAACTTTTTAAGATGGGTGGTGACCATGGAGGCCATTTTGAAGTTGGCCATTTTGGATCCAACTTTAGTTTTTTCAATGGGAAGAGGGTCATGTGATACATCAAACTTATTGAGAATTTCACAAGAAAAACAATGGTGTGCTTGGTTTTAACGTAACTTTATTCTTTCATGAGTTATTTACAAGTTTCTGACCACTTATAAAATGTGTTCAAAGTGCTGCCCATTGTGTTGGATTGTCAATGCAACCCTCTTCTCCCACTCTTCACACACTGATAGCAACACAGCAGAAGAAATGCTAGCACAGGCTTTGAGTATCCATAGTTTCAGGTGCTGCACATCTCGTATCTTCACAGCATAGACAATTGCCTTCAGATGACCCCAAAGATAAAATTCTAAGGGGGTCAGATCGGAAGACCTTGGGGGCCATTCAACTGGCCCACGACGACCAATCCACTTTCCAGGAAACTGTTCATCTAGGAATGCTTGGACCTGACACCCATAAAGTGGTGGTGCACCATCTTGCTGGAAAAACTCAGGGAACGTCAAGGCAATCTCTTTAAGACGGGAACCTAACACTAAATACCATAGTCGCTAAGTGCCATAGCAGCCTCCATTAACTACAGAGGATACAGGCTCCACATGCATGCTAAGCCAACATTATATTGACGTCGCCTTGACGTTTGGCAGACGGGCACAAATAATTTTGAACAAAAGTATTTGCCAAGAATCTCACATTTACAATGTAGCGTTAGTGTCGTGTAGATAGCGAGTATGGCAGTATTATATATACTTATTTTATTGTTTGTGTTCACAGAGTGCTGTTGCATTTTTTTGTGTTTTACTTTACTGTTTGCAGCCATGGTGACGTGCACCTGCATACTTTGATGTGCTGACTGACCCCCAGTTTTTCTTGCAGTTTAGAGTGGAGGCGTGGCTGACTCCACCACCACTTCAGTGCTGCACTCCTAACTAACCTGTTTGCCTTACAGGCTGATTTTAATTAGTGCAAGCATAAAGCTGTGTCCTGCTCTCCCTATATACATTGGAGACCAGCTGGCACCAGGAGAGGTGGAATATAGAGTGGGCTCAGCGTATTGTGTGGAACCTGCATTCCCTGAGCGTAACAGAGGTCAGTGTGGCACCAAGGAGGTATCATATTGTGTGGGCTCGGCATGCATGTGGAGCTTGGTATTTAGTGTTAGGTTCCCGTCTTAAAGAGATCGCCTTGACGTTTGGCAGACGGGCACAAATAATTTTGTACAAAAGTATTTGCCGAGATTCTCACATTTACAACGTAGCGTTTGTGTCGTGTAGATAGTGAGTATGGTAGTATTATATGTACTTATTTTAATCCAGAATATATAAGATCTAAAAGGCATTATGGATACTGTAAAAGAATGTAAAGGAACTGTACGGCATTATGGATAATGTATGGGAATATATATGATAAACATTTGTAATGCACTTTTTATTTTTTGCACACAGAGCACCAACTAAGCTAAGGCCCAGCCCCACCCCATAGACATTAGTTCTCAACTCAACAGGGGCACCCTCTTTACCATACACTCTTGAAAAGTGTCTAGAGAATTGCACACATCTATTCTTTTTTTTTTTTAAATTAAAAGGAATCTATTTACCAGGAAATTCACTGTTAAACCAGGTGCGATGCCTTGTAGGGTTAGCTCAGCTGAATGTAATGATACTGATCAATCCATTTTTACATTTTGGAGAAGTACTTTTAATGAATATGCAAATGAGCTGTTAAGTTCACAAAGGTTGGGCCCACGCCACCGTGTGCACCCTTGATCCTCCTGCTTCTTCTGATTGAGAGGACCAGGTGAAATGACTATGTAGGAACCTGATCCAGTCAATAAAGAACCAGAGAAAGGTGCTGGTAGAAGAAGTAGGAGGAGCAAGTGTGTTCCTTGGTGCACTTTGCATATATCTGCTCATTTGCATATGTATTATGTTACAAACTTACCTGTACGGGCTCTAGTCGCAATAGTGCTGGGAGAGACACGCTTCTAAGCCACGCCCCCTGGTGATGCAACAGCGTCCTTAGCAACAGGATGCAATGCTCTTTCTCCGCACAGCGGGTATGTACTGGAGAAGACTACCAGTGTGCTGATTGCTAAGCTGATCTATTCCACCCTCCGTGTCCGTTCCTACCTACTTATGTACAAATCACGGCACTCGATGATAGTTAGTAGAAGACAAGACGCTTAGTTTATTAGTGTAATCCACATATTAACAATAAAGATGGCCAACGTTTCGGTCCATCCCGAACCTTGATCACGGCCTACAACATATACACAAAGTTACAATCAATATACTTATAAAATGACAAAATTACACAACATGTATGACAAGACTACAAAACATCGCTTATAGATAAATAATATGGACAACATCAGATAGGAATAGCCTAACCCTGTCAGCACAAATTCAACACATGGTATATTAACCACAAGCAAGTATATATCGGACTAGTCAATCATCAGATTGATATACTGTAGGTATATAGCCACTGCATACAAAATGTATCTTAAAGTAAAAAACCATCGTGAAAATGATGTTTTCTCCAAAATTAATGCACATAGGAATTGATTTCATAGTAAGCAATTGAAAATAATTGTTGCATATCTTCCACTTAGATAATATATAGGGATAGATAGGTAGTATACCATTATATAGTGTAGAAAGGCAAAGGGCTCATTCACATTATATATGAAATCTAATGTTATTTAATGCACCACATATTCTACCATAACTAAAAGCCCTCAGAGTATTAATACCAAGTGGGAGACCAGTGTAGTGTATAAGGGTAGGGGAGAACAATTCAAACAAAGGTACTGTCACAAGTGGGCTTGTGTCTGGTATCAGACGTTCTGCGCGACTTTCTAAAGTGACATAATTTGACATGCTCTTCCCTTGGTTTGGTTGCTGTTTACCACACCCCTTCCCCTCAGCTGTTGCCGCTGTGGTAATTATCTTTCTCCTATTTACCCCTTCCTCTCCCAGTGTTGAGGTATATGGACCTGATGTAATGTATTCTATTGTCTGCAAATCCTGAGTTTCCCACGTCTTCAAGTTAATGTGAATATAGTGTCCTGATCAATGTGACAAGACAAGAATCAGTGTGTAGAATAGTATATTTTTGTACTTTTATACTTTTATATACCTTTATACTTTGTAACCTTTTGTAAGGCTTGCATATCTCTTAATAATATAAAAATGAATTTCTGTCTGTCTGTCTGTCTGTTCTCTATGCGCGACCAAACTACTGGACCGATTTTCACCAAATTCGGCACACAGGTACATCAGGTGTCCGGGAAGGTTTTAGACCAGGTCTCATCTCTCTAGGACGTACCGTTCCCGAGATATTCCCAAAATATGATCTCCATTAGCCAACATTACAACTGGGAGCTTTGGTTTT